>JAGFNQ010000117.1:317954-501104 GCA_024364735.1 Boesenbergia rotunda
CATAAAGTAAATAACTTCACATGCTTCATCATTCATACATTCATAGAACATACATAGCATACTTAAAGACATAAACATGATCTTAATACATGAAGCATGGTATAAAACATACTTAACATTTCATCATTCATACTTAATGCATAACATCATTATGCCTTAAAGGCATGAACATCATCTTCATTCATTAGGCATGACATACATACATAATTATGCCTTGAAGGCATAAACATCATCTTAGTTCGTAAAACATGCATGATCATGGTACATAAGGTAAGCATGCATAGTTAAGTTTTACATACATGGTACATATCACATAGCCTACATGATCATGGTATCTATCATAAAGCATGCATGGGTAGGATCCATATAACATGATACATACTACATAGGTTCATGACATTCAACATAAAACATGCATAAGTCTACATAACCATAATATACATATGTTCAAGGCATTTAACCTAATGCATGCACAATTCTACATAAACATGATACATACTTCCCAACACATGTGTTCATGGTATATGGTTTAAAACATCCATAAATAAAACCTACTAAAATATGGCACATAATATAAGCATACAAGGTCATGATGCATAGCACATAAAGTTAGGGTTTTAGGTATCATAAAATTCATACAACATGCTTGAACATATACATACATCATAATAAGCCATAAACAAGTATACTTGAACCCTTAGACTAACCCAAACCCTAGACTTGGAGCTTTGGCCGAAAGTTATAGATAGAGGCCCCATCATTCAAGTAACATGTAAGGTACCATAAGTAAAGTAAAGCCCCTACCATACATGCAATGCCATAGGAAGCCATTAGAACCCATGATTGGGACTAACCCTAAGTCCTAGCCCTAAATCTTGTCTTGGCCAAAATCCTAGAAGGGTATTAAGTCCATGGAAAATTCATATAATTCACAATTAACATCCAATACCATACATACAATACCATAGGAAGCCATTAGAACACATGATTGGGCTAACCGTAGTTCCTAACCCTAAAACTTGGTCTTGGCCGAAACTTATAGGGGTCTTATGTCCATGGAAAAAAATTCATATAATTTCATATAACATCCTTTGTAACATAGGGAATCATAATAAGCATGCTTGGAGGGTTAGATTTAATCCTAACTATGAAAGGGAAGAGGTGGCCGAAACATGTAGGGTCTTAGGGTGCTACAAAAATTCCACAACTCATAATTCATTCTTATTTTATCATGAGAAAACATTAGGAAACATAAGTGAGGTCTTAACATCATCCCAAACCCCAAAAACTTGCTTGGCCGAAAACCCTAGAAGCCCTAATCCATAGTTTTCTCAACATAGATCCCAAACAAAACTTAAATCATGATAGACAACATAGAAAACTATTATACCACAGGTGAGGGAGTCTTACCTCTCTTTATCTTTGTTATAAACCTTGAATAGAGAAGTAAAAGAAAACCTTCTTGACTTTAGATCACTCCTTGCCCTTGTAGCCTTGTAGAAGAACTTGGATCTGATGTTTTCCAAGGGGAAAACCCCTTTGTGGGTTTCGGCAAGAAGATGCAAGGAGGAGGAAGAAGAGAGGAGAGGAAGAGCCTTGGTGGAAGAAAAGTAACATAAGCCTCTTCACTTCTCATCCAACCTTTTTTTATACTAAGTGAAGGAGCATGGTGTCTCTTCACATGGTGCCTCTTCACCTTCCTTTAGCCTCAACTAAATTCTTCTTCCTTTTCCACGGGCACTCCCTTGCTAGGTGAATTGGTTAGTAAATGCATGATGAGGCTTTACCTCTATCCTAGGTCCAAGGTTCAATCCTTGGTGCATGCACTTTTTTTTTATTTCATTTACTCTTATTTTTGGCAAGGCCCACATAAGGCCCACCAAGAGTCATGCTAATATTCCTAATTGGAACCCATTTCTATTTATGTTAAATTCCACCTAAGGTCCACTAATAACCATGGTACTAGAAGAGCCCATGTAAGGCCCATTAGTACATAACTTTTTATTCCATATAAGAAATTATGCTAAGGTTCATGCTAGTATTCATATGTTATTCAAGAATCCATATAGGCATGATCAATATTTTAAAGAAAAATATTAAGAGGATTTTACGGGCGTTACATAAATGGTACTTAACCTTCTAAGTATTTACTTTTTGGAAAATTTTTCTAAGTATGGAAAACTTTTTGGAAATTTTTTCTAAGTTTGGAAAACTTTTTGGAAAATTTTTCTAAGTATGAAAAACTTTTTGGAAAATTTTCTAAGTGTGAAAAACTTGCAAAATCTTCTAAGGTACAGAAACCTTGGAAAATTTTAAACTTTTTCAAAAACCTTTTATCTAAGTCAAAATCTAAAGTACTTAGAAAGTTTACAAAACCCCACATATCTATGAAAAACTCAGGGGGAGAATATTCGTTTCAGGGGGAGAAAACTGAATTTTTTTTCCGAATTCTTTTGCTTGTTATTTTTTTAACTTAACTTTTTGAACCATGTTGCCATAAATCAAAAAGGGAGATATTGTTGGTGCCGGAAGCACCAAAGTCAAACCTGTGTTTTGATAATGGAAAAGGGTTCAGAAGTTAAGGTGTCGTTGTGATCTAACAAGCTTACTATGTGTGCAGGAAAGTCCTAGGTACACTAGGCAAAGAAGTCCTGGTAAAGGGCTGGGCAAGAAGTCCTGGTCGAGGACTGGGCAAGAAGTCCTAGTAAAGGGCTGGGCACCGAAGACCTGACCGGAAGTTGGGCAAGAAGTCCTGGCAAAGGGCTGGGCACGAAGACCTGACCAAAAGTTGGGCATGAATTCCTGGTCGGCGGCTGGGCACTGAAGACTTGGTGAGTGAAGCTGGGCAAAAGTCCAACCGGAGGAGCCGGTTAGCAAAAAAGTAAATTCTCCCGAGAGGAGTAGGTGAGGATGAGTTCCCTGGAGGAGGGAATATTAGGCATCGGTTCGAGCTAGGGTTTCATTTGGGAGACCCAAACTCAGAACCAAGACAGCTTAGGTTATAAATATTGTCTAACATATTTGCTTCTTGTGTTTTGGAAGTAACCTTGGTTGCAGGGAACGAAGGAACGGTGTCTCTGCAGCTCAGGCGCCTCAATGGAGTGAGGTGCCTCACTGGGCTAGGTGCCCGTATGGATACGGCCGCCCCAGTTCAAGGCAAAAACAAAACCATCGAAGCAAACTGCCATGAAGCCTCTGGACCAAGTCAGCTCAGGCGCATGTGTTAACACAGGCACCCCCATAAGCCCAGGCACCTCAGTCAAGGGGATAAGCGCTGACCGAGCCTGTGGATTGGTGTTCGCACAGGAGAGGCCACGTGTCAGGCGCCCCCATCGATACAGGTGCCCCTTTGGCTGCTATAAATAGGGGCTCACTAATAAGCACCATTTTATTGATTATTTTAATTGCTAAAATCCATGTTTGACCCATGTTTTTATTGCTTAATTATGATTTTACCCTAGGTTTTGGAACTTTCTCTTATTTTAGACTTAATTGCAAAATTACACAATTTTTGGATTATTTGGCCACTAATTTTCTGATATATTTTTGTAGGCATGAAAGGATCCTGGACCTAGGGCATACTGGGTCAAACCTTAGTCGGATGTGAACCGGATCGAATTATCAAGCCTACGATTAATCCGGGCCGTCCGATTCAAGAGCGGCTAGATCTGAGCCATCTGGGACGATCTGAAGCAATCCGAGCTAGGGTTAGGGTTGATCAAGATCTATGATCAAGATCTGAAGGTTTCATTCCAATCAGAGCTCAATAAACCGTTGGATCAAGCAAGGAGGGCTCTAGAGCGTCCATTCACAGATAGAGTTGATCTGGACTATCCGTTGCAAATCTGGAGGATCCGAGCTACCACGAGGCAGATCCTGACCCTAGATCATCATCATAAAAGTTTGGCTCCAATCAGAGCAAGATCAGCCGTTGGATCTCCTCCAATCAATCTGAGCCGTCCAAAGTTAATTACTTAAGGAAAAATTTCCCACAGCGCACAGTCGTCGCGTCTCCGCCGCAACAGTAGTCTCTTCGTTTGTTCTTCATAGTTTTCAGCTCGTTCTTCAATCCAAGGGGCGCGACCACCCTTTTTCTTCATCAGATGAAGTCGAGGTCACTAGGGAGAGTAGTTTGTGGAGTTTTCAGCTCGGAATTGGGCAAGAGCAGGGTTGTTTGAGGGTTTCGGCAGCTTTGCACTTGAAGGATTCGATTTCGGTTTTGTCTGATTTTACATCAATCCAAGCCATCTGGAGAGGTTCTCGGACAAGCTTGGATCATTCCCGCACCTTCGTTTCAATCAGACAAGGCCAAATTGAAGAATTCGGATGGGTTTTCCTTCTTGAACAGTTTTGAGCTAAATGCAGCCATTTGATTCAGTTCCTTAGTGAATTGCTGAGCCTAGGGGTTCGAAGACAGCCCTTGCGTGACGAACAAGGAGACTTTGAGCTAATGGAGCGATTGGGATTTAGATTTCTTAGTTAATTTCGTTTATTAGCTGTAATTTTCATTTACTGCTGTAATTTCGTTTCTCTTGGTTTCAGATTGGTTAAGTTTGGTTTTCTTAAGTGTTCTAGCTTAAATTAGGGTTCAATCTTTAAGTCAAGTAGTTAGGGAATTGCTTTGGAACATTTGGTTTCAATTTCAGTTTAATTGTAGCTTTAATTCCTTGCGTGCCATCTCCATTCATGCGTATCAACTCTGTTCTGTTTCATTTCTGAAATTTATGTTCAATCTGCTGCGTTTCAGGCTTTTAATTGTATTACGTTAGCTTAAGTTTGTTCTTCTGAATTTACCTTTCAATTTATTTCATTTCCAAACCCTGTTATCAATTTCTGCAAGTTGGATTCAGCTGTATTGCTGTGTGCCGATGTTTGTTTCTGCAAAAGAGAAAAAGTCAGTTCCAATTCTGAATCTCTGCGTATCAGACTTTTAATTGATGTTCCTGAATTTTGTATCAAGATAGCATTGTTTTATCTCCTGAATTTGCATTGTAATTGGTTCCATTTAAATAGAATTGGCATCAGAGTTAGTGAATCAAATTTATTGTGCATCAATTCTAATTTCTGCAATTTGATTGCATTGCTGAACTTCAGATTGTTTCTGCAATATTTTTAGATCGTATCTGCATTTCTGATTGCAGCTCATCAAAAGGGTTTGGTTTGAGTAACCCATTGCATCATATGCAACTGAATCTTTTAGTTCCTGCATTCGGCTGTGCATTTCTGCAGCTGCTTCTTCTCTGCAATTTCTGAACAGCTTGCGTGCCGGTTTTCCTCCTTGCGTATCAAGCAAATTCCTGTAAGTTAATTCATTTACCTGCCATTCTCAGTTGTAGTTCCGAAGTTTGTATCAGTGAAGTTTAGTAAATGGACTTCCATTGCATTCAAATCAGTGTTTGTTTGTCCCTGCATCCAGAATTTCTGCATCCACATCTTCACTGCATTTCTGCACATTCCACACTGCATTGAGTTTGTCTTGCATTTGCTGCCTTCATTGCTGAATTCTTAACCTATTCTTGCACAGCATTTTAGTATTAGACCTACCTTTTACAGTCGAATTGCTAAGAGTCATTTGGGAGTTGTCAGTTATAGCTCTACAATAAGTATAAGCTTCCTTTTATTCATTGCTACAATGGTGTCAAGAGAAGTTTCGATTTTTAAAGATAATTCCTGATGTTAAGTTCAATTTGTGGAGTATTTTTGCAATTGAGTTCAGATTTGTTCTCCCAAGGTGGTTAAGTTGCATTGGTTGACCAAGTCTCCCAATGGGAGCTCATTAGTTGCCATTTCATTGTTTAGTTCATTGGGTCAAGTTTCTTCTCTTTTAATTTCATGCGATTTCATTTCAGATTGCACACCTAAAACCCAGATTTTGTTTGAAACCCGAAAACACAAACGACACCTAAATACGAGCGCGAATCAAACAACGTCAACTAGCCCCGAGAAAAATACGACCTGTGGCCCCTATATTACATTTTCATACTTTTTGATTGTAAAAGGGTTTCCAGCATTCATTTATAAATATTTAAATTTGATGGTCCCAACTTTCGTGACAATTTAAACTAGTAGATTCGGGGCTATCACTCTCCCCTATGGCTTAAAACAACTTCGCTCATATCGCTCCAAACACTTTCGTTCAAGCGCTACACTCCGACAAGCTCTGACTTCAAGATTCCAGTGCCGCCGACGACCCTCGGCTCCAAATTTCCATCCACCTCGGGCGTCGGTAATTTTTAATTACGAAAAGTGTTACAATTTCAATTCTATATCTGTACTCAACTTGTAAGAGAATTTTAATGAATATAGAATTGCCCAACGTAAACGGTCAAGGACCGTGGGCCTCGGAGTAGGAGCCAACTGCGACTCCGAACCAAGTAAAATCAACTTGTGTTAGCGATTGTTTTATTATTTTCCGCTGCGTAATTGCTCTACTTTTCCAAAAAATTTAATATCAATATTCACCCCCCCTCTATCGATTTTCTACGATCCAACACAAAGAAGGCCTGATATAAATTTGTCACGCCTCGAGACCCAGGAGCCGCTGATCCAATATAAAATCAGACAACATATCCTTTGTCTGACGGACAATTTACACATAGATACAATACACACAGTATAAAAATTTGCCCTCAGGCCCCAAAACCACAATAAAACATATAATGTAAGTCATCATAACATAAATCCACAGCACCAACTTACCTGAGCTGCCAGGTGGGCAGGAATGCAGTGAAACGCCAAAACATAGTCCAATATAGGACTCAAAAGTACAAATCCAAGAAAAAAAACCACACACTACAAGTCCACAATAATCCAATACAACGTAATGAAACATAACATGCTCAAAATCTAAAAGTAAAATGTAAAAACCAGAAACGGACGTTGCCACGAGCATGGGACTGGCAACTCGGGCCTGGTAGGTATCAACCTAAAAACAAAATTTGGTGAAGGGTAGTGAGTCCAAATGAACTCAGCGGATACCTAAACAGATATGCATAGTATGTTATACTAGCAGTAAGAGTGACGCTGATACAGTCTCATATGTACAATAGAAAATGCATACACCGAAGATACTGAATGTATGTACATACCAGAATCCTTCTATCCTACAGGGTGATGGAACCAATCCCTATAGAATAAGTACAACACATAATTCATGGTATACATGTTTCCTATATGTGCATGCCAATCAAAATGCAACAATAAAATGAAGCAAGCATAAACAATGCACGATGTAAAATATGCATATGATTCAATGACATGTGTCACCCCTAACACCAGTCAGACAACTGTCCACCTAGCATAAATGAACGTCTAAGTGGGTAGGGATGTGACAACTGTACGCACTTTGCTATCACTGCTCCTGAGTGACCGAGTAGATAGTGTAACGACCCGGAAAATTCTCTTAATATTTTATGAAAATATTGAGCATATTTAAATAATTTTTCGAAGGACCTAGAGGTATTAATACCAACTTTGGCCTAGAAAACCCATGTTTTCTCATTTAAATTGAGAAAACTCAACACTAATGGGTCTTATATGGGCTTTTTAGTACCATAACTATAGGGGGATTTTAGGTAGAGATTAGTATAAATATAAGTAGGAGTTAATTAGACATATTAGCATGATTATGGGTAAGTCATAGCTTAATTTTCCTATGTAAATGGAGATATTAGGTATTAATGGGCCTTAAATGGGTCCCAAAAATAGGTCTTAATTAGGTAAAAATTAATATAAATATAAAAGGATTTTATTTAGGAATATTAGCATAATTATGGGTGATTTTAGGAGAATTTTCGAAATAAAGGGGAATTTTCGAAAATAAGAAAAAGGATTTAAATAAAATAAAAATAAAATAAAAATAAAGGTGCATGGGCCAAGGATTGAACCTTGGACCTCTTGTACAACCATGAATGCTTTAACCAACTCACCTAGCAAGGAATTCTTATGAGGAAATGAAGTGGATGGTGGTTAAGGAGTAGAAGAAGATGAAGGGTCATGGAGAGACTTTTCATTTACCTCTTTAATGGGTGATAAATAGGGGGGTTTGGGAGTTACTTCTTCTTCTCATTCCTTGAATTTTCGAAACTCATTCTCCCCTCATCCTAGCCGAACACCCAAGGAAAGGTTCTCCCTTGGAAAAGCTCCACAAGGGGTCTTATCTCCAAGGTCTAAGAGTTTTCAAGGATACAAGGACAAGGGTGTGCAAGGGTCCAAAGATCTTACCATTTCCTCCTCTTTCAAGGTTCAAAAAATCAAGAGAATCTAACGTAAGACTCCCTCACCTGTGGTATAATAGTTCCCTATGATTTCCATGATTTTTAGCATGATATATGGGTTAGTTTTTGGATTTGATGTTGAAAGGAAACAAAACCAAGGTCCCTATGTTTATGGGTTTCGGCCACCATGATTTAAATGTCTATAAATATGTTAAAAATCTTTATAATGTTATTTAATGTTCCCTTATGATGTGTAGAGGTTAAGTATAATTTTTGGGAATTTTTGGAGTACCCTAGGACACTCTAGGGTTTCGGCCAACATGAAAGGGACAAAAACCAAGGTCCCTATGTTTATGGGTTTCGGCCACCATGATTTAAATGTCTATAAATATGTTAAAAATCTTTATAATGTTATTTAATGTTCCCTTATGATGTTTAGAGGTTAAGTATAATTTTTGGGAATTTTTGGAGTACCCTAGGACACTCTAGGGTTTCGGCCAACATGAAAGAAACAAAACCAAGAACCCTAAGCTTGAGGGTTTCGGCCACCATGATTTATGTGTCTATAACTATGCTAAAAACCTTGATAATGTTGTTTAAATGTTCTCTGATGATGTTAGAGATTAAATACAATTTTTGATAATTTTTGGGGCACCCTAGAGACCCTATATGTTTCGCCCAACCTCAGGGACCCAAGGATTAGGGTGAGTTCTAAACTTCAAGTATACATTTGATATGTTGTCATGATATAAGGGTGATGGAGGGTGATTATGTAAATTTCCACACGGTCTAGAGACTCTATAAGTTTCGGCCAAGAAGGAATAATAAGGAAAAAGTTATGATTTATTTCAAGTAAGGGCTCCAGTGGCTCTATGGTAAAAATGTGATTAGTGTCTTATGATTGATTGGGGATTTTAATGGAATTTTTTCATACCCCCATGGGCCTTATGGATTTCGGCCAAGGCAGGTATCTAGGGTTTGGGATGGAGTTAGGACCCAAAGAATGATGGTTTATGCTCATTATAAAGTATACGTAAAGGTTCAAGCATATGATGGAAATTAAGTTACCCATAACCCTAACCTTAAGCACCATACTTTATGTTTGTATGTTATGATAAGAATGATGCCATGATAAGTATCTTATGTTTATGTTCATGATAAGAATGATGCCATGATAAGTATGTTACGTTTATGTTCATGATAAGAATGATGTCACGACAAGTATGTTATGTCTATGTTCATGATAAGAAGGATGCCATGATAAATATGTTATGATCATGTTCATGATAAGAATGATGCCACAATAAGTATGCTATGAATGTCTTATGAATGATGAAGCATGCAAAGTATTTTACTTTACGAATGGGCTTGTACCGGACCCAAGTATGGGTCCAAGGGATGGGCACCTTAAGAACGCCCCGGTTCTGGACTACCGGAGCTGTCCACGGTTCTGGCACTACCGGAGCTGTGCAACAGGGATGGGCTCCTTGAGAACGCCTCGGTTCGGGGACTACCGACTATGCTGTCCTTACCCTAGTAGGTCGGGGCTCGCTACCTCGAACTTACTAGGGATGCGCGCTATGATGTATGTATGTGGTACAAGCCGGGGACCCCAAATGTTATGATGATTATGTTTAAGCATTTTAAAAGTATGATTTTAAAAGTTAAGCATCCCTATGTATATGCATTCCACCCATGCATTCATACATGTTATGTATTATGTTATGATAATGATGTGTTATGCTTATGCTCCATGTTAAAAGATATGTATGAGAATGAATGATCCATGTTATGATTATGGTAAGAAGATGCTCTTATGATATGCTAGAATGTATGCCTATGTTTATGCCATATAGGTTGGTTTATATCTTATGTTTATATTTATGCCATGTCTTATGCCATGCTAGGAAAGTTTATTAAGTTATGCTATGCCGTGTATCATGCCATGCTTAGAATGTTTACGATGTCTATGCTTGATATGCTAGAAAGTATGCCTATGGTTGATTTACATCTTATGCTTATGTTCATGCCATGTATGATGTCATGCTTAGAATGTTTAATTATGTTTATGCCTATGTTTATACTTTATGCTATGATAAGAATGTTTAATTAGATTTATGCCTATGTTTATGCTTTATGCTATGATAGAAATGTTTATGATGCTTATGTTCCATATGATTATGAATGAATGACGAATGATTTTAGTGAGTAGGAAAGAGTCTTACTAAGCCTGTGTGCTTATAGTCTTTTTCCTTATACCGCAGATCATGCAAGGGGACCATGAGGAAGCAGCAGGAGGGCAAGATTATATGTGTGTGATAGTGACTTGGCCCATGAAATCAAACGTTTGCCGTTATGCTAAGAACTTTACTTTTGTTAAGTATATGCTCGATTAGTGACTTATGGAAACTTATGATATGATGTTATGCATGATATGAAATGAACCTCATGATATGATGTTAAGCTTGTTATGACATGATGTTTAAGTATGAAGTCTATATGTCTAGTGTCCATGTCACTATGTTAGAAATGGTAGTAGGGGCATGTAAAGTTTAAGTTATTCCGCTGCAGTATGATGTTACATGCCTTAAGTATGTTAGCGTAACGCCGCTTTAGGAAAAAAAAAGCGGGCGTTACAGATAGGATGCTAGCGGAGGGCACCCTCCTACTCCCAGGCAATGGGGGAGTCTCGCATTCATCTTCTCGTGCCTCATGACGAGAAGGGATCCCTGGCTGTTATCACTCTCCGAAACCACTCTCCAAATAGTGGCCGAGTGGAGCAATATAGGGAAAATGCACACACTCTATGGTAGCCACTACCCTGAGTGGATGTGTGTGCATATCCTCATGTAACTGGCGATGGGCTCAGACAACATAGAAGTCGATGATCATCAGCATGCAACAATGCAAGGATGGTGCATGTCACTAACACATACACCATCCACCAAGTCCTCATCTATCACCTCAGTGTGCGATGTATAGATCTGAATCCTATATAATGAGATACAAGTACCCTACTAGGTATACTAGCAAAGTAACTAGTGATCCATCAATGTGAAATGCGAGGGGGCATATCACTACATCTATGCACGTATACACACATGACAACCATCAAGACTGTATAAAACTAAAGGGAGATCATCTCAAGAATAAGCAACAGATGTCAAGTAAAAATATACTAAAGCAGATAATCGTATGAACCTACTGCTATCTATAACAAACAATGCATAACAATATAACAATATCTAAAGAGATAAGTCAGAGGTACCCGCCTCATGAGAGATGCTCGTATCAGAAAAGAACCTCCCGTCTGATAATCAGCAATGATAAACCCAATCAATGCCCTATATCAAAGGTATAATGTTTAGATAAAATAACTGGCCATGCTTAGCTAAACAGAATATCCTAATTAATTGGAATCGTCCTAAATATCCTATTTCATTTAATTAACCATAATTAAATAATTAGGCCTTAATTATCCCAAATTACCCCGATTAGATTGCAATTAGGTTTTGGAATCCGAATTTATCAAGTTAACTTATTAGGTTTAAATTTCAAATTAGCTAACCCGTAGTTTAACCAATAGCTCTCCCAAAAGCTCATTGCAAGCACAAATCAAGGTGCTGCCAAATGTTTCAATTCCCTCCTTAGTTTACAGCTAACGGCAAGGAGCCTTACAGGCTCCCAAGGTCCAACTTCAACTTAATCTAAAACAAGATTCCCACCACAACCAACATTTTAATCAAAATACAAGTTCACTCTACTGCCTTAAATCAAACCAAAACTAAAAATATACAGCGAAGTATAGGTATCCCATGGCACAGATACACAAAACCAACTGCACAACACTGATCTAGCACTTAAATTGAAGCTTTATCAGAAAATTAAGCCCCGATAGAACCCTAGCTCCACCCACAGAACACACATCCATGATAAACATTGAAATAATTGAATCTTACGTCAGTTGATCACCGACACAGCAAGCCACCTGAGCAACAGGGAGAAAGAATTCTGTAGATGCCAAAACTAAGGTCTAGATTCCAATCCACAACCTGAACTCAATTCCAAAAGGTCAGAACATCAATATGTCACTGATTCCAATAACCAAATTTCTAGTAGATCAACTTTAAGGAAAAACATGCTCTGTCCATGATCCACACAATCCTATGTGTCCTTACCTCCACGATGGCTAGCACGAATAGCTCGCTCATCCCTGAGGACCATGGCAACCCTCGTAGCCGTCGGAGAAGGTGGGAGAGGATTGACAGCAGCGTCGAGCTACTCGTACAAGGCACAACAAGGAAATGGGATCCTGGAAGAGAATAGGGATCTAAGGTTCCCGACGTCGCGAACCCACCTCCGACCGCAACTTAGCGTCGCCCCTCATTTGCATGCATGAAGGCGAATGGAGGAGTAGCTGTCGGAAGGGATTTGTCTTCGATTAGGGCTTGCGAAGGAATGGAAGAAGTAGAAAAGATTGGGTTGGAGTGGCTTCAGCTGCGGGCTAGGGTTCGCTTAGAAGAGATGAGGAGGAAGGAAATTGAGCGTGGCTTCACCTGCGGTTAGGTCACCCGAAGGAGAAGAAAGAGGAAGGATCGGGGTGGCTTCGTGCGAATGAAGAGAGGAAATAGGGTTTATAAGGGATGGGTCTTTTTGCTGAAAGGCCCCTCAACTCTCCCAAATTCAAACCCTACCCTTAGGGTAAGGGTTTTAGCCATTTAACCCTCCACATTATTATAATCCACCTAAACCAATCTCTAGAGTTAAATTATTTACCCTCTTATAATTTAAGAGTTTACCCGAAAACCTTTACCCTAGTCCAATTAAATCGTAAATCTTACAATATAATTTTCGAAAAAAAATTATTCTACCAGTTTTTAATTGGCCGTATTTAACAAAATTATTTTAGGTCGTCTTTGGATCTGAAATTAAATATTTCAGGTGATATCAAATCCAATTAATTTTTAATAATTCTTTTAAGGATATCTAATCTATCTTACTATCTTAATTTCCATATGTAAATTTTATTTTAATTTTAATTTTATATATTTATAATATATACAATTCTTCAAAAAAAATTATAAAATAAATTGAGTTTATACAATTCAACAATTCTACGAACTCTTTATATATTTTCTTTATCATTCTCTCTTCTATATTTATTAATTTATTATTCATATTATATATTTTTTACTTATATTATTTATTTTACTTATTATTTATTCTTCTTATATCTTTATTTAAATCTCTTTTTTTATATTTTACTTTATTTATTTTACTTTATTCTATTATTATATATATGAAGCTAGTGTCTAATCTAGTTTCACATCTTGAAAAAACTAAAGAAGGTCTGATATATGAAAACTATTTTATTTTACATATCATTTATTATTTTTATTTTATTTTATATTTTTTCTATAATTTACAATCTCAGGACCAAAGAGAATTTGAAATGAATTATTTCAGACTCTCGTTGGGCTTGAAATGAGTTATTTCAGACCCTATTTGGGCCTGAAATAATATATTTCTGGTGAAATCAAATTTAATCAATTTTTAATAATATTTTTTGAAAATATCTAATCTATCTTACTTTCTCAATTTCTATATATAAATTTTATTTTATTTTTTATTTTATATATTTCTAATATATATAATTCTACAAACTCTATTTTTTTATATTTAGTATATTTTTCTTTATTTTATTTTATTTTATTTATATTTTTCAATATTTTACAATTTCTATTTATATCCTTATTTTATTTATTTATAATTATTTAGAAAAAAAAAGAATTTCGATTTTGAATATCAAAGGGTTTGATATTTTCAGATTTTAAACTCACGTTGGGCCTGATATTCTAGGATTTCAGGCCCAACATGGCCTGATATTTATCCTATTTTAATAATATATTTTTAAAATATATAATAATCACTTATTATTTATTTATACGATGATATTTTAATTATTTCTTAATTTTTTCACAATCATACAAAAATATAATCAAAGGTTCGGGATGTGTTATGTTGTACAAGGTAGGAAGTGATATATAGGGTGAGAGAAGATGAGAATACCTGCATCCCTATATCCGAACCATAATTTATTATTTTAAAATTAAATTATGAAAAGGTGATTCGGGTGTCTTGAGAAGTGAACTACGAAAAGCAATAATTGACAGGAGGGGTATAAGAGGAATGAGCTGATTTTACATGCGTCTTTTGGTAAAAAAATAAATCATAGGATGCTTTTAGATAAATATAATTTCTTATGCACGCCCTTTGGTAAAATACTATATTTACTATATTTTTTAAAAAGTATATATAATAAGTATATAATAGTTTAGACTTATTTTCATAATTATAAATTTTTAAACCATAATAAACTCAAAATTAAAAAACAACATTTGAGATATTAAATTTTTCAAAAAAATTATTATTTTTCCAATACATAGATAAATTATAAAATACTACTCACAATACAGTTGAAATTATATCTCAAGATTAAAATACCTTCAAAAAAATTATTTTTTAAATTAAAATGAACAAAATTTTATTTAAATTAAATATTAAATAATTTATCAAAATTATCAATCAAAAAGATTTATTATCCAAATATGAATATAAAAATTTAATTAACAACTTTATATCTTAAAAAATTAAAAACTGAATTTTATATAAAAAATTATTTTATAAATTTATATTTTAAAAAGAAATTAAAGGTTTTAATAATTTTTTGCCAAGGATCTCGATAATGATTAAGATGGCTATGCTTGAAGTGAATTGACAATACAAACACAACACCAAAATTTATATGATTCATAGTCTCCTAAGACTGCGACATCTTAGGCCTACTAGCGTACTGTCACCACTAATATCTTCTCATTCTAGAATATCTTCCAGAAATTGAGAAAATTATTACCGCCTTTTTTTACAAACAATACAACGACAATACAAATAACAGTAACAAATATAATAAAAGTAAACTATTTTAAAAGAATCTTATTTTGAATACTTTCCTATTATTTTGAATTGTCACTTAATGGTCTATGTAACAACACTCTCATTCAAAACTCCAAAAAGTGATTTTGAAAACCTCATCAGAAATTGATGGTACGTGCAACAACACTCTCTTTCAAAACACCAAAAAGCAACTATGAAAACCTCATCAAAAGTGATTTTCACGCTATCACTCAACTGATTATCACTAGGGGTGTAAATGAGTCGAGCCGCTTGTGAGCCGCTCGCGAGCCGCTCGGTCAAAACTCGACTCGAGCTCGGAGTTGACCGAGCTCGAGCCGAGCTCGAGCTGGCTCGTTTACAATTCGAGCCGAGCCCGAGCCAATTCAAAGCTTGCTCGATGGCTCGTCGAGTCATATCGAGCCAAGCCTGGGATCTATCCCAGGCTTGATGACATTGTTTTCCATAAATAAATAAGAACTTGATGAGGTATTTGTGGTTAAAAGGTTTCGGTCATGTAGCAGAGGTTGCAAGTTCGAATCATGACCTTACCCCATTTTTATTAGATTTTTCGGCTCGAATTTGGCTCGAGCTCGGCTCGAGCTCGACTCGAGCCGAGCTCGAGCTCGATTTTACTAGCTCGATCGAGCTCGAGCCGAGCTCCTTTGGTTTTCTCGAGCTCGAGCTCGAGCCGACCTTTGGCTCGGCTCGGCTCGACTCGTTTGCAGCCCTAATTATCACCATTTGAATAGATTGCTCCACTGAATTTGATTGTCGTACCTATATAACAACTTTTAATAATTATATTTGACCATGAACGCCAGTGGATTGATGCCCAAAGCATTGAATGCCACAGTGGACTCAGAAATCTTTTGTTTGTTGATACAATATCATCAGTCAATTACTTAAATACATCAATCAATTGATGGACAACAAGTCAATCCCCGGTCGAATTATGAACTTTTTATTTTTTTTTTGCTTGAATAGTGATGTTAGTTGACTAATCAACATGTGTCACGCCATGAGACCAACGGATCTGCTGATCCAATATAAAATCTATTGGTGCTGGAAGCACCAAAGTCAAACCTATGTTTCGATAATGGCAAAGGGTTCAGAAGTTAAGGTATTTTGTGATCTAACAAGGCTAATCAAGTGTGCAGCTAAAGTTCTAGGTACACTAGGCACTAAGTCCTGGCCGCGAGCTGGGCAAATAAGTCCTGACATAAGGTTGGGCACTAAGACCTGGTGAGTGAAACTGAGCACTAAGACCTGGTCGGGGACTAGGCACTGAAGACCAGGTGAGTGAAGTTGGGCACTAAGACCTGGTCGAAGACTAGGCACCGAAGACCTGGTGAGTGAAGCTGGGCACTATGATCTGGTGAGTGAAGCTATGCAAAAGTCCAACCGGAGGAGCCGATTGGCAAATAGGTAAATTCTCCCGAGAGAAGTAGGTGAGGACTCATTCCCCGTAGGAGGGAACATTAGGCGTCTGTTCGACCTAGGGTTCCATTTAGGAAGCCCAAAGTTAGAAGCAAGATAGCTCAGGCTGTAAAACATGGTTTAATCTTATCATTTATATGGTTCTTGTGTTTTGGAACTAACCCTGATTGCAGGAATGAAGGTTTCTGCATTTAGGCGCCTCAATGGAGTGAGGCGCCTCACTGGGCTAGGCGCCTGTGTTGAGACAGGCGCCCCAGCCAAAGAGGGATTCCAGCCATTCGAAGCAAATTGCCACGCAAGCCTTAGGACCAAGTCATTAAGGCGCCTATGTTAACACAGGCGCCCCAGTTAACTCAGGCACCCTAATAAAGGGGATAAGCGCTAGCCAAGTATGCGAATTGAGGTTCGTGCAAAGGATGGCCACGTGTCAGGCGTCCCTGTTAACACTATATAAAGGGGTTCACCCCCAAGGCTTCAAGATCAATTGCTTCCGACACTTTCGTTCAAGCGCTACGCTCAGACAAGCTCCATACTCGCGACTTAAGTGCCAACGACGACCCGCTGCTCCGAACTTCCAACTTCTCCGGTCGTCGGTAAAAGTTCAATTTTTGTTAAGTGCAATAATTCTTCTTAAATTCTATATTTGTACTCAATTTGTAAACACTTTTACGAAAATATAGAATTGCCCATCGTAAACGGTCAAGGACCGTGGGCCTTGGAATAGGAGCCGATTGCGACTCCGAACCAAGTAAAAATAAAAAGTGTTAGCGATTGTTTTTGCTTTTTCCGCTGCGCAATTACTCTCTTTATTTCTGAAAATTTAACGATCAATATTCACCCCCCCACCCCTCAATCGATTCAATCCGATCCCACAAGTGGTATCAGAGTGGGTGGCTCAAACTTGGTGCAACCACCAGTTTGAGAATTTTTTTTTTCAGATTTTTGAATTTCAAATTTTTTTCTAGCTCGAATCTTTCTCGTTAATCGAGGTTGGTACAACACCACTCGATTTTTTTTCGTTGTTAATATTCTTCCAACACTACTAATCCAAGACTTAGTATTGAAACGAGTTTTTTTTTCTTTTTTTTAGTTAATAATTTTAATGGCCATTCAAGAGGGATATAGCACTGCCAGACCCCCTCTTTCCAGTGGAGAAGATTTCTCCTACTGGAAAAGCAGGATGTGTTGGTGCAGAAAGCACCAAAGTCAAACCTATATTTTGATAATGGCAACAGGGTTCAAAAGTTAAGTCTTACTTGTTGTCTAACAAGTTACTCTAGTGTGCAGGCTAAAATGTCCTAGCGAAGGACTGCTAGGCACTGGCGAAGGAATGCCAGAGCATAAAGTCCTAGCGAAGGACTGCTAGGCACTGGCGAAGGAATGCCAGAGCAAAAAGCCCTAGTGAAGGAATACTAGGCACTGGCGAAGGAATGCCAGGGTAAAAGCCCTAGCGAAGGACTGCTAGGCACTGGCGAAGGAATGCCAGGGACTAAAGCCCTAGCAAAGGACTTCTAGGCAACGGGCTAAGGACAACTCAGTATCCAAGACCTGGCAAAGGACCGCCAGGCAAAAGTCCAACCAGAGGAGCGGTTGGCATCAGGTACATTCTCCCGAGAGGAGTAGGTGAGGACGCGTTCCCCGTCGAGGGAACAGTAGGCGTCGGTTCGACCTAGGGCTCCATTTTGGAGGCCCAAAGTCAGAACCAAGACAGCTAAGGCTGTATAAACATAAGACACTAATGCTTTATATTGTTTTGGACTAACCCTGGATGCAGGACCGAAGGAACGTGTGTCTGCAGCTCAGAATGCCCAAAGGAGAGAGGCAAGTAGCTGAGCAGGGCGCCCTCAGTGTCCTGGGCACCCCCAGGGGCAACACAAAACAAGCGAAGCAACAAAGACTTCGGCTAACCACTGGCCGGGGCCCCCCCAGCAGCCAGGGCGCCCCGAACGCCCAGGGCGCCCTCAGTGCCCAGGGCGCCCCGCGCCTACGCCAGCGAAGCCGATTACCCTTATCCAGCCAGAAGCCCGCGCTGAAGGAGTCAAGCAGGGCGCCCCCAGTGTAAAACCTCATCCCTATTCGAGTGGGATAGAGGTTGACCGAGTGAAGCTCGGATCGCGTGACACGTGGGGGGGCGCCCCCGACGTCCAGGGCGCCCCGAGGTGCTATAAATAGCACCCAACGCCCAGGCTTTCAGCAACAACTTCAATTCAACGCTTCGACGCTCTTCTGCTCCCGCGCTCTACTCCGGAAACCTCCCAACACGAGCCGACGACGTCCCTCCGCTTCTAAAAGTCAACCTACCTCGGACGTCGGTCACAAAAGAGCGATCTTTTAATTTTGTGCTTATTACACTGCTATTGTAATCAATTCTTGTAAACTGTTTTTGCGCCTCATATAGAATTGCCCAAAGTAAACGGTCAACGACCGTGGGCCTTGGAGTAGGAGTCAACATAGGCTCCGAACCAAGTAAAAAATAACTGTGTTTGCGTTGTGTGTTTTTATCTTCCGCTGTACAATTGCTCTTATTTTAAATCCGAACGCTTTCCGATATTCACCCCCCTCTATCGGTTCTCTCGATCCAACAAGTGGTATCAGAGCGGGGAAGTTCAAATTTGGTGTAACCACCAGTTTGAAAAGTTTCGGATTTTTATTTTCTTTTTCTCGTTCGAATTTTTTTTTATTGTTCGAATTTTCTTTTTCCCGATAATCGAGGTTGGTGCAACACCCCTCGTTATTTCATTTTATTCATCCCACACTACTAATCCAAGACCAAGTCTTGGGAAATCCATTTTAGTTATTGTTTCAGATTAAATGGCCATGCAAGAAGGATTCAGCACCGCCAGACCTCCACTTTTCAGTGGAGAAGACTTTTCCTACTGGAAAAGTCGAATGGAGGTCCACCTAAAAACTCAGGTGGACATGTGGATTATCATCCAGTCCAGACTGCAGATTCCCACAAATGCTGACGGGGTTCCTCAAAGCTACACAGAGTGGGACACCGCTCTGAAACGAAGAATCGATGCAGATGCAAAGGCGACTCAGACTCTTCAATGTGGCTTGACAAAAGAGGAGCTAAACAGGGTGGGCCCCTTCAACAGTGCCAACGAGCTGTGGGCAAAACTGATCGACTTGCACGAAGGAATATCAGACACTCGGATCAGTAAGAGAGATCTGCTCCTAAACAAACTGTACACCATCAAGATGGTCGACAACGAAACAGCAGCCCAGCTCCACGCACGAATCCAAGAATTGATGAACGGTCTTCACACTATAGGTCACAAGGTCGAAAACCGTGACCTAATAAGGTATGCCTTAAATGCTTTCCCTAGAAATACCTTGTGGGCATCTATGGTAGATGCATACAAGGTTTCAAGGGATCTCTCTAAAATTAAATTAGATGAATTATTTTCGGAGTTAGAACTTCATGAATAGACTAACTGCAATATGGCCGAGAAAGGTATTGCCTTTGTTGCAGGAAAAACTGGAAGATCAACAAAGAAGAAGACACAACCTGAACTCGAGTCTAAGTCAGACTCAGACTTAGAAGACGAAGAAGGAGATCGACCGAAGCTGGTCCGATTGGCCCGAAGTTACTATAAAGAATTAAAGAACCAAACCAACAGAAGGAAGGCCAACCGAAGAAAGGACGAACCAGCTGAACCCACAAATGACAAAAACAAGCCCAACGTAACCTGCTACGAGTGCAAGAAGAAGGGCCACTACAAGACGGAGTGTCCAAACCTAAAGGAGACCAAAAAGACAAGAAGAAAGAAAGCACTCCAAGCAACCTGGGACGAATCTTCCTCAGAAGAAGAAGAAGAAGCACCCCAGTCAAACCTACTAGCCCTGACCGCCTCAGAAGAAGTCGGGACCAAGTCAGAATCTGAACAAGACGACGACAGACTAACCTTTTCAGAAGACGGCAAAATCAAGGTAAGTGGTTTCAATAGAAGTCAATTAAACGAACTTATTTCTTATCTTTCTCGAGATTTGGCGAAAGCCAAACTCCGAGTCAAGTCCCTCCGACAGGAAGTAAAACTCCTGAAAGAGGAAGCTGACTCTAAATCCTTAACCGAGAAGTTCAAGAAGGAACTCCTACTCAAGTTGAAAAACTTGAGAAAGAGAACTCCTCCCTGGAAACTCAGGTTAAGGATCTTAGATCTGCCTTAGAACGATTCACATCTGGTTCTAAGGGTCTTGACATGATTCTTGGAAAACAGAAGTCCGTTCTAAATCGATCCGGACTTGGCTATAGAACCAAATCCCGACAAAGATCTTACTTTGCTGTACTGAATCAGTCCAGAGGTAAAGTTCAGGCATGGGTACCTAAACTGTACCTGAACAAACCAACTGGATCAAATCAGTATTGGATCCCCAAGGACAAGATTCACATCTTGCCTAATCATTACCGTGGCTTCAGTCCAGGGGGAGCCAAATTAAAAACTATTTTTATTGTTAAATAGAATTTAATTCTTGCAATTTGCCTGATTGAGTGTTTATTTAATTTCTTCAATTTACCATGCTTAGAAATAGTTAGTATAAGGACTAAACAAACTTAACTGAAATTTGAAAACATAGTATTGGGTGGAGGTGAGATGATAGTACGTTAGGGAAACCAATTTTAATAAGATCAAGTTCACTTGGTCTCTTTAGACTGGTGAAACTAGCCGAAGCTACCGATCCAAATCCCAAACTAGTTAGACTAGAACTTTTTAAAGATTAATTTTGAAAATGAAATGTCATTAAACGACTTTGTCAAGGAAAGGGTTGATGATCCAATAAGGCTACGGCCAAAGAAGGCCTAGTGCCTCACCAAGACCTGGAAGCCAATTTTTGAATTTCAAATTCAAATTACTTTTTGTCAAATTTAAATCTAACACAAATTTTCAGTTAAGTATAGATTCAAACATTTCCCTTCAAAATAAATTTAACTGTTTTCAAAAATTAATTTAAGATGTTCAAAATAAATAATAATTTTTCAATACAATTTTACTTATCAAAATCTGTCTCATAAAACCTATAAGGCTAACGTGATTGAAAACCCTAGATTGGGTGAGACAGTAGGATTAAGATTGTAAATTCTTTAATGCCTATATTATGAGTTAATCCTGTAGTTCATAGTCAAACCATGGTCAACTTTGTCAAAACCACAGTCAAAATAGTCAAATCTGGTCAAACCTGGTCAAACAAACCAAATCTAATCACAAACTAATCCAATCTGACCTAACTCAAACTACACTTGAGCTCCTGCACCTTGACCTATTTGATTCACATGGAGCCAAGTCACTAAGCGGGAACTGATACTGCTTATTAATAGTTGATGATTATTCTAGGTTTACCTGGGTTAGGTTTCTAAAAACCAAAGATGAAAGCCTAAACCTATTTAATGATTTCTGCAAATTAATTGAAAATCAAAACGATACTAAAATTAAAAGACTTAGGAGCGACCACGGGGGAGAATTTGAAAATCAACGGTTTGAGGAATTTTGTAAGATCAATGGGTACTTACATGAATTTTCATGTCCTAGAACCCCCCAACAAAATGGGATAGTCGAAAGAAGAAATAGAACATTACAGGAAGCCACTAGGGCTATGCTCAACGAATTTAACGTAGCAAACCAATTTTGGGCAGAAGCGATTAGTACGGCTTGTTACATCCAAAATAGGGTTCTGATTAACAAACGACACAACAAAACACCCTATGAGTTGTACTACCATAGGCTCCCAAATCTACACTACCTAAGGGTCTTTGGATGCAAAGTTCATATCCTAAATACCAAAGACTACTTAGGGAAATTTCAGTCTAAATCAACCCTAGGTATCTTTCTAGGATACTCAACCACAAGTAGAGCCTATAGATTTTACAACAAACAAACTAAGAAAATTGAAGAAACAACTAACTTAATATTTGATGAAGAAGTCAACTCAACATCTGATAATCCAGACCTAACTTCATCAAATTCTGATCAAGAAAATAATGAAACCCTTAACCGAACTAACTATTGAACCAATTAATGAGTCAACTGAAACAATTATCGAACCAACAAATGAACCAGCCCTAAGAGTCGAATCAAATAGTGAACCAAACCAACCAGCCGGACCTGAGGCTGAACCAAGTTCTAGGAGAACCAAGAAACCCAGACTTAGTCACCCAACCGATCAAATTGTGGGTGATCCAACTTTAGGAGTCAGGACTAGTCCTCCCATAGAAACCTTAGTCAAATAGCTATGATATCAAAAATAGAACCCAAAACTATAGATGAAGCCCTACCTGACCCTAATTGGATCATAGCTATGCAAGAAGAATTAGCCCAATTTGAGAGGAACCAAGTCTGGGAACTAGTGCCTAAACCTGAAGGCAAATCCATCATTGACACTAAGTGGGTCTTTAGGAATAAGCTAAATGATCAAGGAGAAATAGTTAGAAATAAAGCCCGCTTAGTAGCTAAGGGATTCAGCCAAGTAGAGGGATTAGAATACGATGAAACATATGCCCCAGTAGCTAGACTTGAGTCCATTAGAATGTTGTTAGCCTTTGCATCCCATAAAGGATTTAAGTTATACAAATGGATGTAAAGTCAGCTTTCCTAAATGGATTTATTAAAGAAGAAGTTTATGTAGGACAACCCCCTGGGTTTGAGGACTTAGACAAACCTGACCATGTTTACAAATTAACTAAAGCACTATATGGGTTCAAACAAGCACCTAGGGCTTGGTATGAACGTTTATCAACTTACTTAACTTCTAAAGAATTTAAACAAGGACAAATTGACTCAACTTTATTCATTAAAACCCTAGGAAAAGATATATTTATTGCCCAAATTTACGTATATGACATAATCTTTGGATCCACCAACACAAACTTCCTAAAAGAGTTTGTCAAGATAATGGAAAATGAATTTGAAATGAGTTTAGTTGGGGAACTTACCTTTTTCCTAGGACTACAAATCAAACAAACTAGAGATGGAAACTACGTCCATCAATTCAAATATGCTAAAGAGTTAATAAAGAAATTTAAAATGGATAACTCAAAAAGCATAAGTACACCCATGGCCACTAATGTAAAAATAGATAGTGACCCTGATGGTAAGCCAATAGACCTCAAACTATATAGAAGTATGATAGGTAGTCTACTGTACCTTACAGCCAGCAGACCTGACATTCTTTTTGCTGTAGGGATGTGTGCCAGATACCAAACCTGTGCTAAGGAAACACACTTAGCAGCCCTAAAAAGAATACTAAGATATGTTAAGGGCACCCTAAATGTAAGGATTTGGTATCCTAGGACCTCAACCTTCAATTTGTCAAGATACTCAGATTCTGACTATGCTAGTTGCAAATTAGATAGAAAGAGCATGAGTGGAAGCTGCCAACTGTTAGGAAATAGTTTAGTAAGTTGGTGCAGCAGAAAATAACACTGTGTGACTCTGTCCACAACTGAAGTTGAGTATGTAGCCTTAGGAGAGTGTGTAGCACAACTTTTATGGATGATGCACACTCTTAAGGACTTCCAGCTTAACTACACCCAAACTCAAGTATTTATTGACAATATAAGTTCAATTAATCTAACTAAGAACTCAATCCAACATTCCAGAACAAAACACATAGAAGTTAAACATCACTTCGTAAGAGACCTTGTAGCCAGGGGTGAGATAGTACTTAAACATATAGACTCAAAATCCAACTTAGCTGATATATTCACAAAACCCTTACCTGAGTCTGAGTTCAGCTCACTAAGAAGGCAGTTAGGATTGTGCTCTGTAGAATAGATTAACTCTACTTTTGATTTTCTTACTGCTTTTCTTAATTTAAAAATCAGGTTCTAAAAGAATTTTGAAAAACTGTTGTTTTTAAAATCAGTTTTTTTCGACTTAGTTTTATTTCAAAACTACCCCCTTTCAAAACTAGGGCTTTTTCGCAAATGGACTTAGCCTAGGCCCTAACCCGAGAACTGCATGCACCTATAGACTTAGAAGCCAGCATCTCACAAGCACCTTAGGATACTTTTGATTGATAATCTAGAAAGGGTTGAGATGCTTAGGTCTTTGCCTTAATTCAAGATGCTTTAAGTCAGTGCATCTGCAGTAATTGGGGCACTAAATACAACTTACACAGCAATCAAGTTAAGTGTCAAGTTTAGAAAATCTAACTTGAACAGAAACACTTAACTTGACTAACCCTAGCAAAAACTACTGCTTATAACAGTTAGTAAGTAGCTAAATGGGTTAGACAGGTCCCTACAAGAGAAAATCAACTGATTTGGTTTAAGTCTTGGTTCAGTACAGCAAAATCTGAAAATGTTTTCCTTTATGAAAATTATTTCCTTTATGCAATTTAATTTCTGCTATCTTTATCTGCTTTTTGATATATGGCAAAGGGGGAGAGATAGAAAAGGAAAGAGTTTAAAAATAATTTTTTTTTCATTTCTTAAAAACTCTATTCTTTATTCAAAAAGTATCAAGTTTCAAAACAGCACTTAAGCGCTTAGTTTTTCAAAATACAAGCTTGTCAAAATTTTCTTACTCAAGCTTGTCAAAATTTTCTTACTCAAGCTTGTCAAAATTTTCTTACTTAAGCTTGTCAAAATTTTCTTACTTAAGCCTTTCAAAATTTTCCAAGTACTTAAGTCCTTCAAAATTTTCTAAGTATTTTTTAAAAATTTTCTAAGTACTTAAGCTTCTCAAAAATTTACTAAGTACTAGAGCTTGTCAAAAAATTTAAGTTTTTTTGGTACTAAAACTTTCAAAAACCTTTTGAGTACTTTAAATTTAAAGACTTCAAAATTTTTCAAAGTACTCTAAACTCATGTTTTCAAAAACTCTTCTATGTACTTTTAAACCTTAAGTTGTCAAAAGATTTCCAAGTACCTACACTTAAGTTTTCAAAAGTGCAAAAATCATCTTTGAAAATACAGAAGCATTCTGTAGAAAAATTCTAAGTAAAAATTTTCCTTTAAACTTAGAACCCCCACGAATTTTTGAAAAATCTAGGGGGAGGGAACAAAATTTAATGTTTTTATATGCTTTGATTAAACATAACTTTTTGAACTAGGGTTGCCATAAATCAAAAAGGGGGAGATTGTTGGTGCAGAAAGCACCAAAGTCAAACCTGTGTTTTGATAATGGCAACAGGGTTCAAAAGTTAAGTCTTACTTGTTGTCTAACAAGTTACTCTAGTGTACAGGCTAAAAAGTTCTAGCGAAGGACTGCTATGCACTGGCGAAGGAATGCCAGAGCAAAAAGTCCTAGCGAAGGACTGCTAGTCACTGGCGAAGGAATGTCAGAGCAAAAAGCCCTAGTGAAGGAATACTAGGCACTGGCGAAGGAATGCTAGGGTAAAAGCCCTAGCGAAGGACTGCTAGGCACTGGCGAAGGAATGCCAGGGACTAAAGCCCTAGCGAAGGACTGCTAGGCAACGGGCTAAGGATAGCTCAATATCCAAGACCTGGCAAAGGACCGCCAGACAAAAGTCCAACCAGAGGAGCAGTTGGCATCAGGTACATTCTCCCGAGAGGAGTAGGTGAGGACGCGTTCCCCGTCGAGGGAACAGTAGGCGTCGGTTCGACCGAGGGCTCCATTTTGGAGGCCCAAAGTCAGAACCAAGACAGCTAAGGCTGTATAAACATAATACTCTAATGCTTTATATTGTTTTGGACTAACCCTGGATGCAGGACCGAAGGAACGTGTGTCTGCAGCTCAGAATGCCCAAAGGAGAGAGGCAAGTAGCTGAGCAGGGCGCCCTCAGTGTCCTGGGCGCCCCCAGGGGCAACACAAAACAAGCGAAGCAACAAAGGCTTCGGCTAACCACTGGCCGGGGCACCCCCAGCAGCCAGGGCGCCCCGAACGCCCAGGGCGCCCCGAACGCCCAGGGCGCCCCGAACGCCCAGGGCGCCCTCAGTGCCCAGGGCGCCCCGCGCCTACGCCAGCGAAGCCGATTACCCTTATCCAGCCGAGAAGCCCACGCTGAAGGAGTCAAGCAGGGCGCCCCCAACGTCCAGGGCACCCCCAGCGTCCAGGGCGCCCCCAGTGTCAAACCTCATCCCTATTCGAGTGGGATAGAGGTTGACCGAGCGAAGCTCGGATCGCGTGAGAAGTGGGGGGGCGCCCCCGACGTCCAGGGCACCCCGAGGTGCTATAAATAGCACCCAACGCCCAGGCTTTCAGCAACAACTTCAATTCAACGCTTCGACGCTCTTCTGCTCCCGCGCTCTTCTCTGGAAACCTCCCAACACGAGCCGACGACGTCCCTCCGCTTCTGAAAGTCAACCTACCTCGGACGTCGGTAACAAAAGAGCGATCTTTTAATTTTGTGCTTATTACACTGCTATTGTAATCATTTCTTGTAAACTGTTTTTGCGCCTCATATAGAATTGCCCAAAGTAAACGGTCAACGACCGTGGGCCTTGGAGTAGGAGTCGACTTATGCTCCGAACCAAGTAAAAAATAACTGTGTTTGCGTTGTGTGTTTTTATCTTCCGCTGTGCAATTGCTCTTATTTTAAATCCGAACGCTTTCCGATATTCACCCCCCTCTATCGGTTCTCTCGATCCAACAAGTGGTATTAGAGCGAGGACGTTCAAATTTGGTGCAACCACCAGTTTGAAATTTTTTTGGATTTTTATTTTCTTTTTCTCGTTCGAATTTTTTTTTTGTTCGAATTTTCTTTTTCCCGTTAATCAAGGTTGGTGCAACACCCCTCGTTATTTCATTTTATTCATCCCACACTACTAATCCAAGACCAAGTCTTGGGAAATCCTTTTTAGTTATTGTTTCAGATTAAATGGCCATGCAAGAAGGATTCAGCACCGCCAGACCTCCACTTTTCAGTGGAGAAGACTTTTCCTACTGGAAAAGTCGAATGGAGGTCCACCAGAAAACTCAGGTGGACATGTGGATTATCATCCAGTCCGGACTGCAGATTCCCACAAATGCTGACGGGGTTCCTCAAAGCTACACAGAGTGGGACACCGCTCTGAAACGAAGAATCGATGAAGATGCAAAGGCGACTCAGACTCTTCAATGTGGTTTGACAAAAGTGGAGCTAAACCGGGTGGGTCCCTTCAACAGTGCCAAGGAGTTGTGGGCAAAACTGATCGAGCTGCACGAAGGAATATCAGACACTCGGATCAGTAAGAGAGATCTCCTCCTAAACAAACTCTACACCATCAAGATGGCCGACAATGAAATAGTAGCCCAGCTCCACGCACGAATCCAAGAATTGATGAACGGTCTTCACACTATAGGTCACAAGGTCGAAAACCGTGACCTAATAAGGTATGCCTTAAATGCTTTCCCTAGAAATACCTTGTGGGCATCTATGGTAGATGCATACAAGGTTTCAAGGGATCTCTCTAAAATTAAATTAGATGAATTGTTTTCGGAGTTAGAACTTGATGAACAGACTAACTGTAATATGGCCGAGAAAGGTATTGCCTTTGTTGCAGGAAAAACTGGAAGATCAACAAAGAAGAAGACACAACCTGAACCTGAGTCTAACTCAGACTCAGACTCAGAAGACGAAGAAGGAGATCGACCGAAGCTGGTCCGATTGGCCCGAAGTTACTATAAAGAATTAAAGAACCAAACCAACAGATGGAAGGCCAACCGAAGAAAGGACGAACCAGCTAAACCCACAAATGACAAAAACAAGCCCAACGTTACCTGCTACGAGTGCAAGAAGAAGGGCCACTACAAGATGGAGTGTCCAAACCTGAAGGAGACCAAAAAGACAAGAAGAAAGAAAGCACTCCAAGCAACCTGGGATGAATCTTCCTCAGAAGAAGAAGAAGAAGCACCCCAGTCAAACCTACTAGCCCTGACCGCCTCAGAAGAAGTCGGGACCGAGTCAGAATCTGAACAAGACGACGACAGACTAACCTTTTCAGAAGACGGCGAAATCAAGGTAAGTGGTTTCAATAGAAGTCAATTAAACGAACTTATTTCTTATCTTTCTCGAGATTTGGCGAAAGCCAAACTCCGAGTCGAGTCCCTCCGACAAGAAGTAAAACTCCTGAAAGAGGGAGCTGACTCTAAATCCTTAACCGAGAATGTTCAAGAAGGAACTCCTACTCAAGTTGAAAAACTTGAGAAAGAGAACTCCTCCCTGAAAACTCAGGTTAAGGATCTTAGAGCTGCCTTAGAACGATTCACTACTGGTTCCAAGGGTCTTGACATGATTCTTGGAAAACAGAAGTCCGTTCTAAATCGATCCGGACTTGGCTATAGAACCAAATCCCGACAAAGATCTTACTTTGCTGTACTGAATCAGTCCAGAGGTAAAGTTCAGGCATGGGTACCTAAACTGTACCTGAACAAACCAACTGGATCAAATCAGTATTGGATCCCCAAGGACAAGATTCACATCTTGCCTAATCATTACCGTGGCTTCAGTCCAGGGGGAGCCAAATTAAAAACTATTTTTATTGTTAAATAGAATTTAATTCTTGCAATTTGCCTGATTGAGTGTTTATTTAATTTCTGCAATTTACCATGCTTAGAAATAGTTAGTATAAGGACTAAACAAACTTAACTGAAATTTGAAAACATAGTATTGGGTGGAGGTAAGATGATAGTACGTTAGGGAAACCAATTCTAATAAGATCAAGTTCACTTGGTCTCTTTAGACTGGTGAAACTATCCGAAACTACAAATCCAAAACCCAAACTAGTTAGACCAGAACTTTTCAAAGATTAATTTTGAAAATGAAATGTCAATAAACGGCTTTGTCAAGGAAAGGGTTGATGATCCAATAAGGCTACGGCCAAAGAAGGCCTAGTGCCTCGCCAAGACCTGGAAGCCAATTTTTGAATTTCAAATTCAAATTACTTTTTGTCAAATTCAAATCTAACACAAATTTTCAGTTAAGTATAGATTCAAACATTTCCCTTCAAAATAAATCTGTCTGCGCGACGAGCTCGTGGCGGTGCAATATGTAGCCCAACACCTGTGGCTATGCAAATATGACGCCTAGCACTCGTGGTGATGCAAATATGCAACCTCAATCATGACTGGAGACGGGCTCAGACCTCAGGGGAGCCGATGGTCTCCATCATGATCATAACATTATGCTAATAGCTCAATCAAACCATAAATCTGTCTGCGCGACGAGCTCAAACCCTAGGGGAGCCGATGATCGCCAGTATGCAATCGTACAGAGCCTACAGCTCAGTGTACCACCTAGAGGGTAAAGTATGCTAACGACACCCACCTCACTAATCAGATCCTCAACCATAGGCCGGTAGAAAAAGTATAGGGCTAACACATGTATTCAGATCTAACCATTCTATCTTAGGTATCCATACAAGGCATATCTAGGAATGAATCCAACTACAGATACAAAGTGGTCTATTATTATATTTGTGCACATAAGCACTCAAGACAGCTAACGAGACTGTATAGAACTAAATAGGAATCCTCTAAAAGAGTAAACAACGGATATCTGATCATGATATACAAAGGCAAGTATAGCGTAGAAACCTACTGCTATCTATAACAAACTATGCATAATAGTAAGACAGTATCTAAAAAGATAAGTCAGGGGTACCCGCCTCAAAGTAGGAGTAGTTTGTATCCAATAAGAACCTCCCGTCCACAAGTCCAAAAGCGATTAGTGTCCTGTATCATGTGGTATATAATCCTTTGCTATTTACACAAATAGCAATTAACCAGTGTAGCAATTTATTCATATAAGATAATGCCCCACAATCACAATAATTCAATTACACTTAATGAATGAAATGATTTACCCTTGTTATCAGGATTGTATTCATTTTAGGTTTAGACTAAATCTAACCTAAGAGATCACTCCAATACCATTCCATTACCTAATCTTGTTCAATTCTAATACTCAAAAGCATAACGCACAAAACATAACCAAAGACAAGATCAAAGGTTACCAATACTCATTGACAACCTAAACTACAACTGATATCAATCTCAATCCAACAAGCAACATCGGATTTCCCAAACAAAGCATTACCAAGATCATTAGCAAGATCTACTAATTAAAGCTTAGCACCTAATTCCAATGACCATCCAATTCAAAACCAATTTAACATGTTGTTCACAGCTAGGTAGCAGAGAATAGCCCAACCCCAAGATCTTCAAACAAAACACTCTCAGCTCATTCCATCCTCCCTTTCCAAACGGGAGCTCATAGTAAACATCCAAACAAGAATAGAGGAACCTCTCCAAAAATTGAAACAAGTAGATTTATTCTAGAAGTTAGATCAACATTTCCCCTAAAACAAAACCGAAACACAATCCACTTCACAACATTTCTGCTAAAAATAAACAAAGCTAATCCATTATCTTCATCCTAGAAATCAAACCAAACACAAACAATACCAACCCTAACACCTCCAGCCAATCCACAAACGAAGGGAAATGGCTTACCCGATCCCTAGATGATTGACCAGGTGTTCTGCAAGAAAACAGCAACAGCGTCGTCGGTAGCTTGTCGACGACGACACGCTATTTGCCCCCAGCCCAAATGCAGGAGCTATCAACCAGTGGAGAGGTCCATGGAAGCAGTGGATCTAGCCAACGACCGACGATGGGAGGCGAGGAGATGAGCTCCTCTGAATGATCGGAACAATGGTATTCAAAATAGGTTTCTCCAACCGCATGATAGAAGGAGGAGGTGGGGTTCGTGTGACATGCGGAGAAGCAGTGGAAGAAGAGAGGAGCGGTGGAGATGGGGGAAATCGCGTGAGAGAGTGGTTGCAAGCTAGGTCATGCGGAGGAGAAGAGAAAGGGTCGGGTTATGTGTGATTGGAATATTGCAATCCAACCCCTCAATTCTTACCACTCTAAACCTGCCACCATTTTCCAATGTTTTAGCCCTTTTAAATTCTGATTCCATCTCAAACCATCTCTCAAAATTTTTAGGATTTAGACAAATGAGCTCTCCAACTAGGGTTCTACTTCCTCTAATAGCTTGTGACCCCTAAACAGATCACAAGAGATTTCAGAAAATTTCTCGAAATTTTCTGGTCCGTATTTAATTTAGAGAATCTAACATTCTCCCCTACTAACAAAAAATTTGGTCCCCAAATTTCGCATTTACATACAGTATATACTAACCACACCTATACTGTGTAAATGCTAGGCGGAAACTAATCTTATGTTTCCCGGGTAGGGTAGCAGCCTATAGAATCCAATGGATTCCACCATCTCTGTTTGACCACCATTATCTTGTTAGCTGATAGGTACACTCCTAGATCCCATGATCTAATCGTAGATACCCACTAGATCCTATCCCAATGTATCAATGCCAAGCAGTAACGAGGACTAGCAATATTTATCACTATTTGAGTTAAAAGATGCATAAACGAACATTATACCTCGAAAGGTCGATCCATCGATCTGCGATGCCTCCCCTCGGGTAGCCACATATACTCCTCCCGTCTCGGTACCCGATGGTGGCATCCTCGGAACTGGCTGGGGTGGAAACACAGGGGCTGCAACAAACTGCTGCGGCTGGTGTATCGAAAAAGTCACGACTGGCTGCAAAGGCTGATGCGTCTGACCGTAACCGTCGGTCGTAGAAGACTGGGGTGCTACCAAAGTGGGGCTCTGATGAAAGCCATGCATACAACAGATGTGTACCGGTGGGGGAGCTATCTGCTCCTGCCGTGAACAAGTCTGAGTTCGCTGACCTCCTCTCCATGACCTCGATGGTCTAGGGCGACACCTCTGAGTGCTGGCCTGTGTGGATGGATGCGTCGCCCTCTGATCACACTCCCGGCTTTGATGCCCCGCGAGTTTACAGGAGTAGCATACATTCTGGCCAATGGGACATTCTGATGTACCATGATCCCTGGCTCCACACTGAAAACAATGAAACATAGTACCATCACTCCTCTGATTTTGCTGCAATGATCTGGAAGATCCTGCTGATGAGTGCCCATCCGTGGGAGGTCGATGAGCTGCCCCAGGATTTCCCTGCACATCATGGTCCCTACTGGTCCTCTTTTGTCTTGCATACAGCTGCTCCAGGTCTGACAGTGTATCCTGATCCGACTGTCTATCTCCATACACTTGTTTCTGTGCCATCTCGATCAGGAGTGCTCTGTCTAACGCCTCACAGTAGGAGGTTGTACCAAACCCGGCTATCTGAATCCGAATATAACCGGCTAATCCCTGGATGAACTGAAGCATCCTCTCTCAATCATGTGCCACCAACTGGGGGCAGTACTCAGCTAGACGGTTGAACTCCGCATTATATTCCATGACTGTGCGCTTTCCTTACTGGAGACTTAGAAATTCCTGACGTCGAGCCATCTGATACGCAACGGGGAAGTACTGACTCTCGAATGCCTCACGGAAAGCTGTCCAGGTGATGTGCTGCTCACCAATGACCGTGCGCTGAGTGGCCCAGCAAGTAGTCGCCTCATCACGCAAATGGTAGGCAGCAGTTATGCCTTCTCCCACTCTGAACAGGCCATGTAGTAAAATGTACCCTCCAAGGTCTCGATCCAAGAACGAGCGACCCGAGGGTCAGGTCCTCCATGAAACAGTGTGAATCGTCCTTTCACCGACTCCGCCAATGCCAATATCCGTGCTCTAGCCCTAGCCCTAGCCCTGTCCACAGAAACAATAGGATCCACCAGTGGAGTTACAGCAGATACCGGAGCAGGAGCTGTAGTAGGAATCATGGAAAATCCCAGAACCGAAGCCACGGGTGGAGCTGGGTGAACTGGCAGGGCAGGCGCTACTGATGGTACAGCGGAATACACTATAAGGGGTACGACTGGTGGTACCACTGGATACATAGATGTAGGTACTCCTAGGGGTGTAGGTACTGCTGAATACACCGATGGGGGTACAACAGATGGTACTGCTGGATAAGACGAGGCAGGTATCGTTGGTGGTGTCGCTGGATATGCCGGTGTAGGCACTGCTGAACACCCCAAAGTGGGTACCACAGATGGTATCGCTGGATACACCGGAACAGGTACCGTTGATGGTACCACAGAATAGGCATTAGTAGATACGGCTGATGATACCATGGACACAACAGGGGTTGGTACAGCTGGCGGAACAGTGGGAATCGCTGATACCAATGGAACTGAGACTCTCAAAATACTCGGGGGAGTCTGACCGCGACTAACAGGTTCTATCCCTGTCGGTCTCTCTGGTGACTCTGTCGCCTGAGACCCAAAAGTCCGCCCACGTGGTCGCCCTGGACCACGACTCGGTGTGGGAGCAAATTTACTCCAAGTCATACACCTATTACATCATTTGCCCAATATTACAAATAGTACAAGTCTACTAAACATACCATATCATACCATTGTCGTCCGCAGATGTCCCGTCGCCGCCAAGTCCCAAAGTCCAAACTCGTCGAAAAATGACTCCGAAAATCCATAATGTACTCGGGTATATCATCAAACCCGAGCTCCGATACCTAACGAATCGGTATCAGATACAACTCCGAATATCCACAAGTCCCTAAGGTATCTCGCAACCTGGGCCCTGATACCAAAATAAATTGTCACGCCCTGAGACCCAGGAGCCGCTATTCCAATATAAAATTGGACAGAATCTCCCCTATCCGGCGGACAATTTACACATACATACAATATCCAAACAACACACACAGATAATAATTTGGCCTCAGGCCTCAAAATCAAGATAAAACATAACAATAACACAAAATAAACCATACCTGACTGTGGACCGGTCTGACTTACAACAAAGACAACAACACATAGTCCATCAGAGGACTCAAAAGTATAATACCAAGACAAATGAAACACAATACACGATCCACGACACAAAACCAATACAAACCCAACAATACGAGGTAAAGGAACGTAACTATGCGGAAGCACCCATCACAGGAGTCGTAGGGACCTGGGACTGGCAACTGGGGCTCTCCTGGAGACCAATTGTTAGTAATATGAGAGAAGTGTCCTAAGGCAATCGCCTTATGATTGTAATCATTTACTTTAATAAATGAATATTCACTATTTGAGTATACATGTTCGTGTATTTGATTGAGATCTTAAACTCATTTACTGAATGCCCGCAATACAATTCACAGCATGAGAGAATTTGTGATGAATTCATAACTAGTGATTATCTCTACATGTGCAATTGTGAAGTATTGAAATTGTCCCTAGTCGATGAATTGGTAAATACGGACACTATCAATTCTGTTGAGACTAGCATGGGTTATTCTCTAATCAGCTGATTCTCACTGGCTGGTGACATTGGGATGTCCGGAGATAAACATGAATGCTAGTTAAGGAAACTAGTTCATTGGAGTGACTGCTGTAAAACATCATATGGTAATCTACATATAGATATGTCAATGAAGTTCTTACTGCAGCTTAAGTGCGATGTTCCTTTGACTTGCGGTGTTCAAGTCATCTTGGTCATGAAGACTTATACTTTGACATCTTAAGCAAGTATCTCCAAGGAGGTGTGGACCCAGGATGATTGGGTATAAGACGAAGTGCCCGAAGATGTTTGAACAGCCTACAAAGGATTCACCACTCCTTGCGAGGAGATGTATACCCAAGGCCTATCGTCGGATTATTACTCGAAGCCTCTGGCCAGAGCATCACATGTTCCGAGTATGAATCTCTCAGAAACATGAGAGTAATTAGAATCCGTTGGACGAGAAAGACATTACTTGGGCTAGGTGTGACGTAGTCAGCCTAGTGCGGACTGACACACAAAGACCGTGTCCTGAACCAAGTGGGTATAAGATGGTGAAGGGAATGAGGCACGATTCATTAAAGCTGCTGAAGGGTTTCAGAATTATTTCTGAGGTCAACCGTTGATCTTTCGATTAATTGGGGATCATGATGTACTACTAGGTGCCACTCATGATCGTTCTATAATTGGTTGATTATAGACGGCCAACATAAATCGAAAGCCTATTTAGTCACACGCACTACGAGTGATCCGAGGGATTTAAAAATGAGTTGAAAATTAGATTTTCCGATCAAAAGAGATAAGTCGAATCTGAATTTTTCAGAGACACATCGGAAGCATAAAATGGCTAAGTCTTTTGAAGACTTATTGGACGAATTAAATGAGTTTAATTCGTATGGTTTTAGCTTGGGTTTGGCCAGCCAAAGAGGGTCCCCACCCTCTTTGTTTGGCCGGCCACAACAAAAGGGGAAAACCAAATTTTTTGTTCAAATTATAAAATAAACCGAGCGTGGTTTGTTTTATAAAATTATGGATAAAGAAATTTATATAAAGAAATTTATATAAAGAGATTTATTTTTCATGGAAATTAAAATGAACCATGGATTGGTTTATTTTATCAATAATGGAATGATTTACCATGGTAATGAAATTTATATAAAGAAATTTCTTTCCATAAGAAAAGGGAGACATGGTTGTTTTTATCATAAGTTAAATTATGAAAAAAAAAACTTGGCATGATGGAATAATTCATAGAAAAATTTATATGATAAATTTCTTATGAAAATTTATTCCATAAAAAGGAGACTTGGCGATTGCGAGGCTACTATATAAAGGAACCAAGGCAAAGCTTGGAGATTAATCTAAGAGATTTAGAAATAAGCCCTGTCTCTCTCTCCTTCACTCCCTCTCCCTCCTCTAGTGCCGCCGGCCCTAAAAGGAGGACCCCTTTGTTGCCATGAGCTTCATCCACCAAGCAGCTGCCGAAGAAGAAGAAGAAGCAGGCGCAACTCCAAGCCTGACTAAACGGTCGAATGAGCTCCAACCATATTAAAACTATTTCTTGATTAATGGGTCAGCCTTAATCTTGGAGCATCGATTTGTTGTGCCACAGCCAAGGTCGATGTAAAGAGAGGTGCAGTTGGGTGCTATGTATAATGTCGCATACTTGTTAATGAGTTAACAACCCAATGATTTATGCAAACATTCAATTAGTTGATAGCATAATGTGATAGTTACATATATGTAATATGTAATCGGTGTAATTACCTACCTTCATAGCTAAGAATAACTTGATGGCCACAACCATGGTTGTTCTTATCTATGGTTGGATATCAACCTATTTGGAGATGTTCCTACGATCTCCCGAATTGATAAAAAGGGTTATTCAATTCGAAAAATAAATAGGATTTAATTAATGTATGTTGATGCATTCTTTATCATTCTTCTCACACAAGCTCAATTTGCATTTCTAGGATAATCACTCGATCATGTCTTCTCTGAATTTGCGTTCCATTTTGGACACCAATAAGATGATTGGGCCAAACTTCATGGACTGGCTTCGAAACTTGAGGATAGTCCTCAAGGCAGAAAAGCTTGCTTATGTCCTTGAAGATCAACTTCCCAACCGTCCTCCAGAAGATGCAACTCCAGACCAGTTAGTGGCCTATCAGAAACATGTGACCGATTCTGAACTTGCGAGTTGCATCATGATAGCCGCTATGGTACCTGAGTTGCAATAGCAGCATGAGTATATGGATGCTTATACCATCATCTTCCATCTTCATGATTTATTTGACGAGCAGGCGAGATCCGAAAGGTTCGAGGTCTCCAGACTCCTCTTCACCTCTAAGATGCAGGAAGGCACTTCTGTCTCACAGTTTGTGTTGAAGATGTTGGGGTACAATGAGCGACTGGGCACACTCGATTTTGCAATGGATCATGAACTAAGTATTGACCTAATTCTGCATTGTTTGCCCAAAAGTTATTCACAATTTGTGATGAACTATCGGATGAACAAGCTGGAGACTACCATTCCTGAGTTGCTCAACCTGCTGAAGACTATAGAGCCTTCTGTGAAACAGGATCAGAAGACGGTATTGTTAGTTGGTTCCCCAAAGAAAGGCTCTAAGAGGAAGGCCAAAGAACAGAATAAGGGAAAGAAGAAAAAGGCCAAAAAGACCGAAAAGACCCCAAATGGCACTTGCCATCACTGTGGCAAGGAGGGTCACTAGCGAAAAAACTGCAAGGTTTATCTTGAGTCCTTGAAGAAGAAGGCATCCGATGCCCCATCCTCTTCAGGTATCTTCGTTATTGAATGTCACTCTATATCCTCAACCGCCTGGGTACTTGATACTGGGTGTAGCTCACATATATGTAATGACATACAGGGGCTAAGGAATAGAAGAAGACTCGTCAAGGGAGAAGCGAATCTGCGAGTTGGAAATGGAGCAAAGATTGCTGCTGTTGCCATCGGAACATATTTGCTAAAGCTCCCTACTGGACTTGTCTTAGAGTTGGATAATTGTTATTTTGTTCCTTCGTTAATAAAGAACATTGTATCTATTTCATACTTGAATGAATAGGGTTATCATTTAACTTTTAGTAACAATTGTTATTACATAACTTTAAATGGTGTTCTTTATGAGACCGGAACTTTGTGCAATGGTATCTACACGTTAGATTTATCCGGTGACATTTTCAATATCGAAGTTAGCAACAAACGTGCTCAAATAGATAATCAAATAGACTCCTATACGTGGCATTGTCGTCTTGGCCATATAACTAAAAAACGCATGACCAAATTACACCGATGTGGAATTCTGGAATCATTTGAACCCGGTTCATTTGATACATGCGAATCATGCTTAAAAGGCAAGATGACCAAATTACCCTTTTCCGGAAAAGGTAATCCACTGGGAGAATTGCTTGGTCTAATACATACCGATGTATGTGGACCAATGTCAACTCTTGCACAAGGAGGCTATAGCTACTTTATTACCTTTATCGATGATCACTCACGATTCGGGTATGTGTTCTTGATGAAACACAAATCTGAAGCTTTTGAGAAATTCAAAGAGTTCAGAAATGAAGTAGAGAAACAGCTTGGCAAAAGTATTAAGATACTTCGATCCGATCGGGGTGGTGAATACTTAAGTCAAGAGTTTCAAGATTATCTTAGGGACAATGGGATATTGTCTCAATGGACTCCGCCGTATACACCACAGCATAATGGTGTATCTGAGAGGCGTAACCGAACCTTGATGGACATGGTTAGATCCATGATGAATCATGCAACTCTTCCAAAATCCTTTTGGGGCTATGCGCTCAAGACAGCTGTTTACTTGCTAAACAGAGTCACGACCAAGGTAGTCTCTACTACTCCATATGAGACGTGGAATAGTAAGAAACCTCACTTAACTCACCTTAAGATATGGGGTTGTCCTGCTTATGTGAAGCGGACTGTATCAGACAAATTGGATGCTAAGTCTGATAAATGTCTATTTATTGGATACCCTAAGGAATCATAGGGTTACCAATTCTATCATCCCTTGGAACAAAAGGTGTTTGTTTCAAGGCATGCTGTATTTCTGGAAAAAGAATTTCTTTTACAAGAAAACAGTGGGAGCAGTATTGAACTTAAAGAAGTTCAAGAATATCCAATAGACATTACAGAGACACCTAGTCTAAACCCACAACCAATAACTCATAATGATGAGCTATTAGTTGAACCTAAAACAACACCACTTCTTCGTAGATCTGATAGGACATGCAATATTCCAGAGAGATACGGATTTCTCATAAGTGAATCGAATGACGTGTTACTCATTAGTGATGACGAACCTATCAGTTATGATGATGTTCTGAAAAGTTCAGAAAGGGACAAATGGCTTGAAGCCATGAAGTCGGAAATGGATTCCATGTACGAAAATCAAGTATGAGACTTGGTTAACCCACCTGAAGGGATTAAGCCAATAGGGTGCAAGTGGGTTTTCAAGAAGAAAACCGACATGGAAGGTAATGTTGTTACCTTTAAGGGTAGACTAGTGGCTAAAGGATATCGTCAGAAACAAGAATTGATTATGACGAAACCTATTCGCCAGTAGCTATGCTTAAATCCATTCGGATGCTCCTGGCCATAGCAGCTCATTATGATTATGAGATATGGCAAATGGATGTGAAAACAGCTTTCCTTAATGGAAACCTGCTTGAGGATGTATACATGATACAACCTGAAGGTTTCACATCGGTTGATAAAACCAAAATATGCAAGCTTCAACGATCCATATATGGACAGAAGCAAGAATCCAGGAGCTTGAACATCCATTTTGATGAGACAATCAAAGAGTTTGATTTCTCACAAAATCCTGACGAACCTTGTGTGCACAAGAAGGTTAGTGGGAGTGCAGTCGTATTCCTAGTATTATAAGTCGATGACATATTACTTATAGGAAACGATATATTAGTCTTACAGTCGGTTAAAATTTGGTTGTCCAAAACTTTCTCCATGAATGACCTGGGAGAAGTAACCTATATCCTTGGGATTAGAATCTATAGAGATAGATCAAAACGGTTGCTTGGTCTTTCGAAGTCTACATATATAGACCGAGTGCTAAAAAGGTTTAGCATGTCGGAATCCAAGAAAGGCTACCTTCCCATCAGGCATGGGATTAACCTTTTAAAGTCTATGTGTCCGCGCACAGAAGACGAGAGGATTTGCATGAATAAGATTTCTTATGCATCCGCGATAGGATCTATCATGTATGCTATGTTATGTACTAGGCCCGATGTATCGTATGCTCTGAGCATCACAAGCAGATACCAGTCTGATCCAGGAATGGATCATTGGGCGGCTGTCAAGACAATCCTTAAGTACTTAAGAAGAACTAAGGATGTGTTCCTAATATATGGAGAAGGAGATATTATAATACGTGGGTATATAGATGCCAGTTTCCAGACAGATAAGGATGACTCCAAATCTCAGTCCGCATACATATTTATTTAAAATGGAGGTGCAATTAGTTGGAAGAGTTCCAAACAAGACACTGTAACGGATTCTACCACGGAAGCGGAATATATTGCGTCTTCGGAAGCAGCAAAAGAAGCAGTCTGGATCAAGAAGTTTGTCTCAGAACTTGGTTTGGTTCCAACCATTGATGAAGCAATACCGGTTTACTGCGACAACAATGGAGCTATTGCACAAGCAAAGGAACCAAGGTCTCATCAGCGATCCAAACATATGCTTCGCCGCTATCATCTGATCAGAGAGATTATAAGTAGGAATGATATACAAATTGAGAAAATTCCCACTGAAAGAAATTTAGCGGATCCTTTAACTAAGGCCTTGCCTCAAAGCAAGTTTGAGGGTCATGTTAGAGCCTGTGGTATTGGATACCGTAGCGATTGACATTAGGCCAAGTGGGAGTTTGTTAGTAATATGAGAGAAGTGTCCTAAGGCAATCGCCTTATGATTGTAATCATTTACTTTAATAAATGAATATTCACTATTTGAGAGAATTTGTGATGAATTCACAACTAGTGATTATCTCTACATGTGCAATTGTGAAGTATTGAAATTGTCCATAGTCGATGAATTGATAAATACAGACACTATCAATTCTATTGAGACTAGCATGGGTTATTCTCTAATCAGCTGATTCTCACTGGCTGGTGACATTGGGATGTCCGGAGATAAACATGAATGCTAGTTAAGGGAACTAGTTCATTAGAGTGACTGGCTATAAAAATTCATATGGTAATCTACATATAGATATGTCAATGAAGTTCTTACTACAGCTTAAGTGCGATGTTCCTTTGACTTGCGGTGTTCAAGTCATCTTGGTCATGAAGACTTATACTTTGACATCTTAAGCAAGCATCTCCAAGGAGGTGTGGACCCAAGATGATTGGGTATAAGCCGAAGTGCCCGAAGATGTTTGAACAGCCTACAAAGGATTCACCACTCCTTGCGAGGAGATGTATACCCAAGCCTATCGTCGGATTGTTACTCGAAGCCTCTGGCCAGAGCATCACATGTTCCGAGTATGAATCTCTCAGAAACATGAGAGTAATTAGAATCCGTTGGACGAGAAAGACATTACTTGGGCTAGGTGTGACGTAGTCAGCCTAGTGGGGACTGACACACATAGACCGTGTCCTGAACCAAGTGGGTATAAGATGGTGAAGGGAATGAGGCACGATTCATTAAAGCTGCTGAAGGGTTTCAGAATTATTTCTGAGGTCAACCGTTGATCTTTCGATTAATTGGGGATCATGATGTACTACTAGGTGCCACTCATGATCGTTCTATAATTGGTTGATTATAGACGACCAACATAAATCGAAAGCCTATTTAGTCACACGCACTACGAGTGATCCGAGGGATTTAAAAATGAGTTGAAAATTGGATTTTCCGATCAAGAGAGATAAGTCGAATCTGAATTTTTCATAGACGCATCGGAAGCATAAAATGGCTAAGTCTTTTGAAGACTTATTGGACGAATTAAATGAGTTTAATTCGTATGGTTTTAGCTTGGGTTTGGCCGGCCAATGAGGGTCCCCACCCTCTTTGTTTGGCCGGCCACAACAAAAGGGGAAAACCGAATTTTTGGTTCAAATTATAAAATAAACCGAGCGTGGTTTGTTTTATAATATTATGGATAAAGAAATTTATATAAAGAAATTTATATAAAAGATTTATATAAAGAGATTTATTTTTCATGGAAATTAAAATGAACCATGGATTGGTTTATTTTATCAATAATGGATTGATTTACCATGATAACGAAATTTATATAAAGAAATTTATATAAAGAAATTTCTTTCTATAAGAAAAGGGAGACATGGTTGTTTTTATCATAAATTAAATTATAAAAAAAAAAACTTGGCATGATGGAATAATTCATAGAAAAATTTATATGATAAATTTCTTATGAAAATTTATTCCATAAAAAGGAGACTTGGCGATTGAGAGGCTACTATATAAAGGAACCAAGGCAAGACTTGGAGATTAATCTAAGAGATCTAGAAATAAGCCCTCTCTCTCTCTCCTTCTCTCCCTCTCCCTCCTCTAGTGCCGCCGACCCTAAAAGGAGGACCCCTTTGTTGCCATGAGCTTCATCCACCAAGCAGCTGCCGAAGAAGAAGAAGAAGTGGGCGCAACTCTTTCCTTCCTCCCGGAATCTTGATTCCGTTCTTCGTTTGGTGGTTAGTCTTCCCATCTCTCTCTTGGTATTCTTGTCGTGCCTTTGGAGAATCTAGTAGTTCTTGTCGGCATGAAACTCGTGGCTTTGCGAAGTCATCCCGAAGAAAACTCGGCGTGGACGTGAATAGAGGCGGAGCTTCCAAGGGACGCTTACGGTTGCATCTTGTCCTATCCTTCGAGTTATGCGAGGTATTAAGTAAATTAGTTTACTTTCTGTAAAATTTTAATATATGATCATGTCTACACAATATAAGGTTGCATGCTTAGATGTGTGGTTAAATAATTTGGGAAATTATTTATTCTAAATCTTCCGCTGCACGTAATAAATTTTAAAATTACGAACTCGCATCCATGTCAACATGCACCCGGTCCCAACACCAATCAACCTGGAAACAAAAATATAGGCAACGGCGGTGAGTCCAAATAAACTCAGCGGATACCAGAAATATATATGCACAGCAAGCTATAAATAACAATAAGAATCATGCTGATACAGTCTCGAATATAGAGGATAAAGCATAACTGAAGACTAAGGGAGAATACATACCAGAGTCCGTCTATCCTACAGATAGGTGTAACCAATCCCCTATATAACCTCAAGAATAATACACCATCCAAATGTGTACGTCACCTGTAAGGGAGTGTCAGATATATACAACACTCAAACACAACAAGCACCTACAAAGGTGCAATGCATCCTATACACCCGATGCAAAGATCTGATCTGTACGCACCTCAGCCACCACCAGACCGGCGGTCGAGTGAACAAGAAACAGATAAGTCAACCAATCATGGTTGCATAGAGAAGCCAAACACTTGTGGCCTACAACATATGAATCCCAATACTCGTGGCTATGCAAATACGATGCTCAGCACCAGTGGTTATGCAAATATGATGCCTAGCACCTGTGGCGGATGTAATATGTAGCCCAGCACCTGTGGCTATGTAAATATGACGTCCAACACCTGTGGCGGATGCAATAAATAGCCCAGCACCTGTGGCTATGCAAATATGATGCCCAGCACCTGTGGTGGATGCAATATGTAGCCCAGCACCTGTGGCTATGCAAATATGACGCCTAGCACCTGTGGCGGTGCAATATGTAGCCCAACACCTGTGGCTATGCAAATATGACGCCTAGCACTCGTGGTGATGCAAATATGCAACCTCAAACATGACTGGAGACGGGCTCAGACCTCAGGGGAGCCGATGGTCTCCATCATGATCATAGCATTATGCTAATAGCTCAATCAAACCATAAATCTGTCTGCGCGACGAGCTCAAACCCTAGGGGAGCCGATGATCGCCAGTATGCAATCGTACAGAGCCTACAGCTCAGTGTACCACCTAGAGGGTAAAGTATGCTAACGACACCCACCTCACTAATCAGATCCTCAACCATAGGCCGGTAGAAAAAGTATAGGGCTAACACATGTATTCAGATCTAACCATTCTATCTTAGGTATCCATACAAGGCATATCTAGGAATGAATCCAACTACAGATACAAAGTGATCTATTATTATATTTGTGCTCATAAGCACTCAAGACAGCTAACGAGACTGTATAGATCTAAATAGGAATCCTCTAAAAGAGTAAACAACGGATATCTGATCATGATATACAAAGGCAAGTATAGCGTAGAAACCTACTGCTATCTATAACAAACTATGCATAATAGTAAGACAGTATCTAAAAAGATAAGTCAGGGGTACCCGCCTCAAAGTATGAGTAGTCTGTATCCAATAAGAACCTCCCGTCCACAAGTCCAAAAGCGATTAGTGTCCTGTATCATGTGGTATATAATCCTTTGCTATTTACACAAATAGCAATTAACCAGTGTAGCAATTTATTCGTATAAGATAATGCCCCACAATCACAATCATTCAATTATACTTAATGAATGAAACGATTTACCCTAGTTATCAGGATTGGATTCATTTTAGGTTTAGACTAAATCTAACCTAAGAGATCACTCCAATACCATTCCATTACCTAATCTTGTTCAATTCTAATACTCAAAAGCACAACGCGCAAAACATAACCAAAGATAAGATCAAAGGTTACCAATACTCATTGACAACCTAAACTACAACTGATATCAATCTCAATCCAACAAGCAACATCGGATTTCCCAAACAAAGCATTACCAAGATCATTAGCAAGATCTACTAATTAAAGCTTAGCACCTAATTCCAATTACCATCCAATTCAAAACCAATTTAACATGTTGTTCATAGCTAGGTAGCAGAGAATAGCCCAACCCCAAGATCTTCAAACAAAACACTCTCAGCTCATTCCATCCTCCCTTTCCAAATGGTAGCTCATAGTAAACATCCAAACAAGAATAGAGGAACCTCTCCAAAAATTGAAACAAGTAGATTTATTCAAGAAGTCAGATCAACATTTCCCCTAAAACAAAACCGAAACACAATCCACTTCACAACATTTCTGCTAAAAATAAACAAGCTAATCCATTATCTTGATCCTAGAAATCAAACCAAACACAAACAATACCAACCCTAACACCTCCTGCCAATCCACAAACGAAGGGAAATGGCTTACCCGATCCCTAGATGATTGACCAGGTGTTCTGCAAGAAAACAGCAACAGCGTCGTCAGTAGCTTGTCGACGACGATGCACTATTTGTCCCCAGCCCAACCGCAGGAGCTATCAACCAGTGGAGAGGTCCATGGAAGCAGTGGATCCAGCCAACGACCGACGATGGGAGGCGAGGAGATGAGCTCCTCTGAACAATCGGAACAATGGTATTCAAAATAGGTTTCTCCAACCGCATAATGGAAGGAGGAGTGTTAGTGATATAAGAAAAGTGTCCTAAGGCAATCGCCTTATGATTGTAATCATTTATTTTAATAAATGGATATTCACTATTTAAGTGTACATGTTTATGTATTTGATTGAGATATTAAACTCATTTACTGAATGTCCACAATACAATTCACAGCATGAGAGAATTTGTGATGAATTCACAACTAGTGATTATCTCTACATGTGCAATTGTGAAGTATTGAAATTGTCCCTAGTGGATGAATTGATAAATACGGACACTATCAATTCTGTTGAGACTAGCATGAGTTACTCTCTAATCAGCTGATTCTCACTGGCTGGTGACATTGGGATGTCCGGAGATAAACATGAATGCTAGTTAAGGGAACTAGTTCATTGGAGTGACTGGCTGTAAAACTTCATATGGTAGTCTACATATAGATATGTCAATGAAGTTCTTACTGCAGCTTAAGTGTGATGTTCCTTTGACTTGCGGTGTTCAAGTCATCTTGGTCATGGAGACTTATACTTTGACATCTTAAGCAAGCATCTCCAAGGAGGTGTGGACCCAGGATGATTGGGTATAAGCCGAAGTGCCCGAAGATGTTTAAACAGCCTACAAAGGATTCACCACTCCTTGCGAGGAGATGTATACCAAAGGCCTATCGTCGGATTGTTACTCGAAGCCTCTGGCCAGAGAATGACATGTTCAGAGTATGAATATCTTAAATACATGAGAGTAATTAGAATCCGTAGGACGAGAAAACATTACGTGGGCTAGGTGTGACGTAGTCAGCCTAGTGGGGACTGACACACATAGACCATGTCCTGAACCAAGTGGGTATAAGATGGTGAAGGGAATGGGGTACGATTCATTATAGCTGCTGAAGGGTTTCAGAATAGTTTCTGAGGTCAACCATTGATCTTTCGATTAATTGGGGATCATGATGTACTACTAGGTGCCACTCATGATCATTCTATAATTGGTTAATTATAGACGACTTGTTGGGACCGTGTGCATGTTGACATGGATACGGGTTCGTAAATTTAAAATTTAATTACGTGCAGCGGAAGATTTAGCATAAATAATTTCTCAAATAATTTTAACCACGTATCTAGCATGCAACCTTATGTTGTGGAGACATGATCATACATTTAAAATTTTGTAGAAAGTAAACTAATTTACTTAATACCTCGCGTAACTCATAGAAAGGGACGAGATCCAACCGTAGTGTCCCTTGGAAGCTCCGCCTCTATTCGCGTCCACGCCGAGTTCTCTTCGGGATGACTTCGCAAAGCCACGAGTTTCGTGCCGACAAGAACTACTAGATTCTCCAAAGGCACGACAAGAATATCAAGAGAGCGAGATGGAAACTAACCACCAAGTAATGGAATCAAGATTCCGGGGGAAGGAAGGAGTTGCGAAACCCGCTTCTACTTCTCTTCGGCACCTTCTTGGTGGATGTGGCTCCGGCAACTAGAAGGGGCGCCGGCCTTAGAGGAGGGAGAGGGCGCCGACCCTAGAGGAGGGAGAGGGCACCGTGTTGGGACCGGGTGCATGTCGACAAGGATACGAGTTCGTAAAATTTAAAATTTTTACGTGCAGCGGAAGAGTTTGCATAAAATAATTTTCTAAATTATTTTAACTTCGTATCTAGCATGCAATCTTATGGTGTGTTGACATAATCATAAAATAAAACATTGCGGAATAGTAAACAAATTTACCAAGTACCTCTCGTAACTCGAAGTAAGGGACGAGATCCAACCGTAGCGTCCCTTGGAAGCTCCGCCTCTATTCGCGTCCACGCCGAGTTCTCTTCGGGATGACTTCACAAAGTCACGAGTTTTGCGCCGACGAGAACTACTAGATTCTCGGAAGGCACAACTAGAAGGATCAAGAGAAGAGTTAGAAACTAACCAACAAGAAGTAACGGAATCGAATTCCGAGAGGAGAGGAGTCGCTATCCGCTTCTTCTTCTTCTTGTTGTGGTTCTTCTTCTTCGTATAGCTCACGGCAACTTCTCTTGGAGTTGATAGGGTGCGCCGGCCCTAGCAACCAAAAGGGGAGCCGGCCCTAACTCAATGAAGGGCGCCAGTCCTAGGCAAGAGAAGGAGAGGGATAGGAGAAGATTAAGAGAGAGAGAGGGAGAGCTCTATCATTAGATGATTAGTTCGGAATTAAGGGCTAGCCTTTGGTTCCTTTATATAGTAGCAACTCTTTGCTAAGTCTCCCTCTAAACGGAATTAGTTATAAGAAATTTATCCTATAAATTTTCTTAACTAATTATTCCGTTTAAACCAAGTCTTTATTATAAACTAATTTATAATAAAAACTAATTCTTCTTCTCTTTAAATTATGGAATAAATTTTATAAGAAATTTATAAACTTTCTTATTATGGATAAATCAATTCATAATTGATTTTATAAAATTAAAATAAACCAATTCATGGATTATTTTAATCTTCCATAAAAGAATAAATTTCTATAAATTTTATTTATATAAATTTCTTTATACAAATTTATTTATCCATAATTTATAAAATAAATCGCGCTAGATTTATTTTATTAATTAAACCAAAATAAACTTGGTTTATTCTCCTTTATTGGCCGGCCACCCAAAGAGGGTTAACACCCTCTTTGGCCGGCCCAAACCGACCCGAACCGTCGCGAATTAAACTCATTTAATTCGCCCAAAAAGCCTTCAAAAGACTTAGCCATTTTTAGCTTCCATTGCGCCTCTGACCAACTCAGATTCGACTTATTTCTCTTGATCGGAAAATCCAATTTTCAACTCGTTTTAAATCCCTCGGATTACTCGTATTGCGTGTGACTAAATAGGCTTTCGATTTATGTTGGCCGTCTATAATTAACCCATTAATTATAGAACGATCATGAGTGGCACCTAGTAGTACATCATGATCCCCAATTAATCGAAAGATCAACGGTTTGACCCCAGAAGAAATTATTCTGAAACCCTTCAGCAGCTCTAATGAATCGTGCCTCATTCCCTTCACCACCTTATACCCACTTGGTTCAGGACACGGTCTATGGTGTCAGTCCCCACTAGGCTGACTACGTCACACCTAGCCCAAGTAGTGTCTTCCTCGTCCTTTGGATTTCTAATTACTCTCATGTATTTAAGAGACTCGCACTCTTAACATGATATGCTCTGGCCAGAGGCTTTGAGTAACAATCCGACGATAGGCCTGGGTATACATCTCCTCGCAAGGAGTGGTGAATCCTTTGTAGGCTGTTCAAACATCTTCGGGCACTTCGGCTTATACCCGATCATCCTGGGTCCACACCTCCTTGGAGATGCTTGCTTAAGATGTCAAAGTATAAGTCTCCATGACCAAGATGACTTGAACACCGCAAGTCAAAGGAACATCGCACTTAAGCCGCAGTAAGATCTTCATTGACATATCTACATGTAGATTCCCATATGAAGTCTCACAGCTAGTCACTCCAATGAACTAGTTCCCTTAACTAGCATCCATGTTTATCTCCGGACATCCCAATGTCACCAGCCAGTGAGAATCAGCTGATTAGAGAATAACCCATGCTAGTCTCAACAGAATTGATAGTGTCCGTTTTTATCAATTCATCGACTAGGGATAATTTCAATACTTCACAATTGCACATTAGAGATAATCACTAGTTGTGATCTCATCACAAATTCTCTTATGCTGTGAGTTGTGTTGCGGACATTCAGTAGATGAGTTTAAGATCCCAATCAAATACACAAACATGTACACTCAAATAGTGAATTATCATTTATTAAAATAAATGTTTACAATCATAAGGTGATTGCCTTAGGACACTTCTCTCATATCACTAACAAACTCCCACTTGGCCTAATGCCAATCGCTATGGTATCCAATACCACAGGCTCTAACATGACCCTCAAACTTGCTTTGAGGCAAGGCTTTAGTTAAAGGATCCGCTATATTCCTTTCAGTGGGAACCCTCTCAATTTGTATGTCATTCCTACTTATAATCTCTCTGATCAGATGATAGCGTCGAAGCACGTGTTTGGATCGCTGATGAGACCTTGGTTCCTTCGCTTGTGCAATAGCTCCATTGTTGTCGCAGTATACCGGCACTGCTTCATCAATGGTTGGAACCACGCCAAGTTCGGAGACAAACTTCTTGATCCAGACTGCTTCCTTTGCTGCTTCCGAAGCTGCGATATATTCCGCTTCCGTGGTAGAATCCGCTACGGTGTCTTGTTTGGAACTCTTCCAACTTACTGCGCCTCCATTCAAAGTAAATACGTATCCAGACTGCGATTTGGAGTCATCCTTATCTGTCTGGAAACTGGCATCTGTATACCCACGTATTATCAAATCTCCTTCCCCATATATTAGAAATACATCCTTAGTTCTTCTTAAGTACTTAAGGATTGTCTTAACAGCCACCCAATGATCCATTCCTGGATCAGATTGGTATCTGCTCGTGACGCTCAGAGCATACGATACATCGGGCCTAGTACATAACATAGCATACATGATAGATCCTATTGCGGATGCATAGGGAATCTTATTCATGCTAATCCTCTCGTCTTCTGTGCGCGGACACATAGACTTCGAAAGGTTGATCCCATGCCTGATGGGAAGGTAACCTTTCTTGGATTCCGACATGCTAAACCTTTTTAGCACTCGGTCTATATATGTAGACTGCGAAAGACCAAGCAACCGTTTTGATCTATCTCTATAGATTCTAATCCCAAGGATATAGGTTGCTTCTCCCAGGTCTTTCATGGAGAAAGTTTTGGACAACCAAATCTTAACTGTCTGTAAAACTGATATATCGTTTCCTATAAGTAAGACGTCATCGACATATAATACTAGGAATACGACTGCACTCCCACTAACCTTCTTGTACACACAAGGTTCGTCAGGATTTTGTGAGAAATCAAACTCTTTGATTGTCTCATCAAAACGGATGTTCCTGCTCCTAGATGCTTGCTTTAGTCCATATATGGATCGTCGAAGCTTGCATACTTTGGTTTTATCAACTGATGTGAAACCTTCAGGTTGTATCATGTATACATCCTCAAGTAGGTTTCCATTAAGGAAAGCTGTTTTCACATCCATTTGCCATATCTCATAATCATAATGAGCTTCTATGGCTAGGAGCATCCGAATGGATTTAAGCATAGCTACTGGCGAATAGGTTTCGTCATAGTCAACTCCTTGTTTTTGACGATATCCTTTTGCCACTAATCTAGCCTTAAAGGTAACAACATTACCTTCCATGTCGGTTTTCTTCTTGAAAACCCACTTGCACCCTATGGGCTTAATCCCTTCAGGTGGGTTAACCAAGTCCCATACTTGATTTTCATACATGGAATCCATTTCCGACTTCATGGCCTCAAGTCATCTGTCCCTTTCTGAATTTTTCAGAACATCTTCATAACTGATAGGTTCGTCATCGCCAATGAGCAACACGTCGTTCGATTCACTTACGAGAAATCCGTATCTCTCTGAAATGTTGCGTGTCCTATCAGACCTACGAAGAGGTGGTGTAGTTTTAGGTTCAACTGATAGCTCATCACTATGAATTATCGGTTGTGGGCCTAGACTAGGTGTCTCTGTGATGTCTATTGGAGTTTCTTGAACTTCATCAAGTTCAATCACACTCCCACTGTTTTCTTGCAAAAGAAACTCTTTCTCTAGAAATACAGCATGCCTTGAAACAAACACCTTTTGTTCCAAGGGATGATAGAATTGGTAACCCTTCGTTTCCTTAGGGTATCCAATAAATAGACATTTATCAGACTTAGCATCCAATTTGTCTGATACAACCCGCTTCACATAAGCAGGACAACCCCATATCTTAAGGTGAGTTAAGTGAGGTTTCTTACTATTCCAAATCTCATATGGAGTAGTAGAGACTACCTTAGTTGGGACTCTGTTTAGCAAGTAAACAGCTGTCTTAAGTGCATAGCTCCAAAAGGATTTTGGAAGAGTTGCATGATTCATCATAGACCTAACCATGTCCATCAAGGTTCTGTTGCGCCTCTCAGATACACCATTATGCTGTGGTGTATACGGCGGAGTTCATTGGGACAATATCCCATTGTCCCTTAGATAATCTTGAAACTCTTGACTTATGTATTCACCACCTCGATCGGATCGAAGTATCTTAATACTTTTGCCAAGCTGTTTCTCTACTTCATTTCTGAACTCTTTGAATTTCTCAAAGGCTTCAGATTTGTGTTTCATCAAGAACACATACCCGAATCGTGAGTGATCATCGATGAAGGTGATGAAGTAGCTATAGCCTCCTTGTGAAAGAGTTGACATTGGTCCACATACATCGGTATGTATTAGACCAAGCAATTCTCCCACTGGATTACCTTTTCCGGGAAAGGGTAATTTGGTCATCTTGCCTTTTAAGCATGATTCGGGAGATCGTAGGAACATCTCCAAATTGGTTAATATCCAACCATAGATAAGAACAACCATGGCTAGAGTCCATCAAGTTATTCTTAGCTATGAAGGTAGGTAATTATACCGATTACATATTACACATATGTAACTATCAGATTATGCTATCAACTAATTGAATGTTTGCATAAATAATTGGGTTGTTAACTCATTAACAAGTATGCAACAATATACATAGCACCCAACTGCACCTCTCTTTACATCGACCTTGGCTGTGGCACAACAAATCGATGCTCCAAGCTTAAGGCTGACCCATTAATCAAGAAAAAGTTTTAATATGGTTGGAGCTCATTCAACCGTTTAGTCAGGCTTGGATGTGTCCAACAACCAAAACTAAGGATTGACTTCTGACTCCAACTATATTAATCATAAACTAATTCCATGGTTTGAACATGTTGAGGTTCAAGCTGGGCATGGATGTGTCCATCAACCCAAACGAGAAACAAAACTCTGGTTCTAACCATATTAATGGAAGGTGCTGGCCTTAATATTTTGTAAGGGGTTTTGGTCTCATCCTTTTCTTTTATGCACATTCATGACCTATAATTATGTCATGTACTAACGATTTCCTTAATAAAGTATGTATGTAACTCAATTTATCAAGTCTCATTAATTGAATTATGAACCAGATTTCCTAATTCTAATTTCATACTTTATTCAAGGAATTGTTTTAGGAAACAATTTCCTAAATTATCATAATCAATTTCGGAAATAATATGTTTAAGACTTTGATTTCTCTATATCAAATCTTATTAAATTAAGAGACAGATTCCCATAATTCAACCACATATTATTTTCATGAAAATCTTATTTAAGGAAATATAATCTATAGGAAATAATTTTCCTAATTAATTTTGGAGACAATAATATGTAAGAGCATCACCTCATAAATCAAATAAGGAAATTATCGTTTGAGAATCACCTCAAACATTTCCAAGATTTGATCACATATTTTATTTATGGAAAATTAATATCAATAACTTAATTTGGATGGCTCCCCGAGGCTCAATCCAAAATAAGAATTTATTGATAATATAATTTGGACGGCTCCCCGAGGCTCAATCCAAATTAAACATTTGACAGCTTAAATTCAATTTAGGAAATTTAATTATAACAAATAACATTAAATTGGACGGCTCCCTGAGGCTCAATCCAAAATAAAGAATTTTGTAAATAATTTAATTTCCAATTATTAATTTAAATGTCAATTAATATTCTCATAATTTGTCTAGACTTTCTTGAAAGAAAGTGCCCAAAATTGCGAGCTTTCCATAAATGAAAAGTTTCCAAAAATAAAAGGTTTTCAGAATAATTGTAAGTTTCTGGTACAAAGAAAACCTACGTTTTTTCAAAATTGGAAAATTTCCAAAATAGGAAATTTCCAAAATAGGAAAGTTTCCAAAAATGGAATGTTTTCACAATTATCATAAAATTTCAGAAACAGAGATATTTCAAAAGTTTGTGAAATTTCATGAGGATTTCCAAACCTTGAAATTCCTAAATCGAAAATTTACCATAATTAGAAAGTTTCCATAATTGGAAAATTTTCCAAAATTGAGATCATGATAAAGTTTTCCGCAAAATAATTATATGATTATGTCGATCACTAACCGGCTCTGATACCACTGTTGGGACCGGGTGCATGTTGACATGGATGCGGGTTTGTAATTTTAAAATTAATTACGTGCAGCGGAAGGTTTAGCATAAATAATTTCTCAAATTATTTAACCATACATCTAAGCATGCAACTTTATCTTGTGTAGACATGATCATATATTTAAAATTTTGCAGAAACGAAAACTAATTTACTTATTACCTCGCGTAACTCGAAGGAAGGGACGAGATCCAACCGTAAGCGTCCCTCGGAAGCTCCGCCTCTCTTCGCGTCCACGCCGAGTATCTTCGGGATGACTTCGCAAAGCCACGAGTTTCGTGTTCATGAGAACTACTAGATTCTCCGAGAACGCGACAAGAAAAACCAAGAGAGAAGTAATCACATCAGAAAAACTCACTACCAAGGTTGGTCGGAATCACAATTCCGGCGAGAAGGAGGAAGATGACTTGCGCCCAATCCCAAGGTGATGATGGCCGGAGAGGAAGATCATCCTAACGGAAGAACTTCGTCGCCTCGGTGCTTCTCCTTGTGCTCACGGCAAGAAGAAGGGAGAAGAACCTTGTGGCCGACCAAGAGGAAGAAGGGAGGAGAGGGAGAGAGCCCAGGCAAGAATACTTCGATTGATTTTCAAGCCTTGCCTTATGTCCTTTATATAGTGGTCTCTCAACCATCAAGTCTCCTTTTTCGTATGTAATAAATTTTCTATGACTTATTCCATCATGCCAAGTTTTATCATTTTTTAATTCATGATAAAAATCAACCAAGTCTCTTTTTTCTTATGGAATAAATTTTCTTATCATGGTAAATCAATCCATGATAGATTTTATAAAATAAAATAAACCAATCCATGGTTCATTTTAATTTCCATGAAAAATAAACCAAACCTTGGTTTATTATATAAAAATTTATATCATCCATAATTTTATAAAACAAACCACACTTGGTTTATTTTATAAATTGAGCCAAAAACTTGGTTCTCTCCCTTTGATGTGGCCGGCCAAGCAAAGAGGATGGAGACCCTCTTTGGCTGGCCCATCCAAGCCACGCCCCAATGAATTAAACTTATTTAATTCATCTATTAAGTCTTCAAAAGACATAGCCATTTTACGCTTCCGATGCGTCTCTGAAAAATTCAGATTCGACTTATTGTTTGGCTTAACCAAACCTAATCTCTCTTGATTGGAAAATCTAATTTTCAACTCGTTTTAAATCCCTCGGATTACTCGTAGTGCGTTTGACTAAATAGACTTTCGATTTATGTTGGCCGTGTTAGTAATATGAGAGAAGTGTCGTAAGGCAATCGCCTTATGATTGTAATCATTTACTTTAATAAATGAATATTCACTATTTGAGTATACATGTTCGTGTATTTGATTGAGATCTTAAACTCATTTACTGAATGTCCGCAATACAATTCACAGCATGAGAGAATTTGTGATGAATTCACAACTAGTGATTATCTCTACATGTACAATTGTGAAGTATTGAAATTGTCCCTAGTTGATGAATTGATAAATACGGACACTATCAATTCTATTGAGACTAGCATGGGTTATTCTCTAATCAGCTGATTCTCACTGGCTGGTGACATTGGGATGTCCGGAGATAAACATGAATGCTAGTTAAGGGAACTAGTTCATTGGAGTGACTAGCTGTAAAGCTTCATATGGTGATGTACATATAGATATGTCAATGAAGTTCTTACTGCAGCTTAAGTGCGATGTTCCTTTGACATGCAGTGTTCAAGTCATCTTGGTCATGAAGACATGTACTTTGACATCTTAAGCAAGCATCTCCAAGGAGGTGTGGACCCAGGATGATTGGGTATAAGCCGAAGAGCCCGAAGATGTTTGAACAGCCTACAAAGGATTCACCACTCCTTGCGAGGAGATGTATACCCAAGGCCTATCGTCGGATTGTTACTCGAAGCCTCTGGCCAGAGCATAACATGTTCCGAGTATGAATCTCTAGGAAACATGAGAGTAATTAGAATCCGTTGGACGAGAAAGACATTACTTCGGCTAGGTGTGACGTAGTTAGCCTAGTGGGGACTGACACACATAGACCGTGTCCTGAACCAAGTGGGTATAAGATGGTGAAGGGAATGAGGCACGATTCATTAAAGCTGCTGAAGGGTTTCAGAATTATATCTGAGGTCAACCGTTGATCTTTCGATTAATTAGGGGTCATGATGTACTACTAGGTGCCACTCATGATCGTTCTATAATTGGTTGATTATAGACGGCCAACATAAATCGAAAGCCTATTTAGTCACACGCACTATGAGTAATCCGAGGGATTTAAAACGAGTTGAAAATTAGATTTTCCGATCAAGAGAAATAAGTCAAATCTGAATTTATCAGAGGCGCACCGGAAGCTTAAAATGGCTAAGTCTTTTGAAGGCTTATTGGATGAATTAAATGAGTTTAATTCGCAAGGAGACGGCTTGGTTTGGCCGGCCAAAGAGGGTCCCCACCCTCTTTGGTTTGGCCGGCCACAATGAGGAGGGAAACCAAATTATTTGGTTTAAATTATAAAATAAATCAAACGCGATTTGTTTTATAAAATTATGGATAAAGAAATTTATATAAAGAAATTTATATAAAGATATTTATATAAAGAGATTTATTTTCATGAAAAATAAAATAAACCTTGGATTGATTTATTTTATTTTATAAAATCAATTATGAATTGATTTTTCCATGATAAGAAAAATTTATATAATAAATTTCTTGTGAAAATTTATTCCATAATAAAAGGGGAGATGTGTTTGTTTTTATTATAAATTTAGTTATAATAAAACTTGGCATAACAGAATAATTCATAGGAAAGTTTATAAGATAAATTTCTTATGAAAATTTATTCCGTTAGAAGGGAGACTTGGCGAAGGAGAGACTACTATATAAAGGAACCAAGGCAAGGCTTGAATTCCAATCAAGAGATTAAGAAGCAAGCCCTCACTCTCACCTTCTCTCCCTCTACCTCCTCTAGGGTCGGCGCCCTCTACCTCCTCTAGGGCCGGTGTGTTAGTGATATGAGAGAAGTGTCCTAAGGCAATCACCTTATGATTGTAAACATTTATTTTAATAAATGATAATTCACTATTTGAGTGTACATGTTTGTGTATTTGATTGGGATCTTAAACTCATCTACTGAATGTCCGCAACACAACTCACAGCATAAGAGAATTTGTGATGAGATCACAACTAGTGATTATCTCTAATGTGCAATTGTGAAGTATTGAAATTATCCCTAATCGATGAATTGATAAAAACGGACACTATCAATTCTGTTGAGACTAGCATGGGTTATTCTCTAATCAGCTGATTCTCACTGGCTGGTGACATTGGGATGTCCGGAGATAAACATGGATGCTAGTTAAGGGAACTAGTTCATTGGAGTGACTAGCTGTGAGACTTCATATGGGAATCTACATGTAGATATGTCAATGAAGATCTTACTGCGGCTTAAGTGCGATGTTCCTTTGACTTGCGGTGTTCAAGTCATCTTGGTCATGGAGACTTATACTTTGACATCTTAAGCAAGCATCTCCAAGGAGGTGTGGACCCAGGATGATCGGGTATAAGCCGAAGTGCCCGAAGATGTTTGAACAGCCTACAAAGGATTCACCACTCCTTGCGAGGAGATGTATACCCAGGCCTATCGTCGGATTGTTACTCAAAGCCTCTGGCCAGAGCATATCATGTTAAGAGTGCGAGTCTCTTAAATACATGAGAGTAATTAGAAATCCAAAGGACGAGGAAGACACTACTTGGGCTAGGTGTGACGTAGTCAGCCTAGTGGGGACTGACACCATAAACCGTGTCCTGAACCAAGTGGGTATAAGGTGGTGAAGGGAATGAGGCACGATTCATTAGAGCTGCTGAAGGGTTTCAGAATAATTTCTTCTGGGGTCAAACCGTTGATCTTTTGATTAATTGGGGATCATGATGTACTACTAGGTGCCACTCATGATCGTTCTATAATTAATGGGTTAATTATAGACGGCCAACATAAATCGAAAGCCTATTTAGTCACACGCAATACGAGTAATCCGAGGGATTTAAAACGAGTTGAAAATTGGATTTTCCGATCAAGAGAAATAAGTCGAATCTGAGTTGGTCAGAGGCGCAATGGAAGCTAAAAATGGCTAAGTCTTTTGAAGGCTTTTTGGGCGAATTAAATGAGTTTAATTCGCGACGGTTCGGGTCGGTTTGGGCCGGCCAAAGAGGGTGTTAACCCTCTTTGGGTGGCCGGCCAATAAAGGAGAATAAACCAAGTTTATTTTGGTTTAATTAATAAAATAAATCTAGCGCGATTTATTTTATAAATTATGGATAAATAAATTTGTATAAAGAAATTTATATAAATAAAATTTATAGAAATTTATTCTTTTATGGAAGATTAAAATAATCCATGAATTGGTTTATTTTAATTTTATAAAATTAATTATGAATTGATTTATCCATAATAAGAAAGTTTATAAATTTCTTATAAAATTTATTCCATAATTTAAAGAGAAGAAGAATTAGTTTTTATTATAAATTAGTTTATAATAAAGACTTGGTTTAAACGGAATAATTAGTTAAGAAAATTTATAGGATAAATTTCTTATAACTAATTCCGTTTAGAGGGAGACTTAGCAAAGAGTTGCTACTATATAAAGGAACCAAAGGCTAGCCCTTAATTCCGAACTAATCATCTAATGATAGAGCTCTCCCTCTCTCTCTCTTAATCTTCTCCTATCCCTCTCCTTCTCTTGCCTAGGGCCGGCGCCCTTCATTGAGTTAGGGCCGGCTCCCCTTTTGGTTGCTAGGGCCGGCGCACCCTATCAACTCCAAGAGAAGTTGCCGTGAGCTATACGAAGAAGAAGAACCACAACAAGAAGAAGAAGAAGCGGATAGCGACTCCTCTCCTCTCGGAATTCGATTCCGTTACTTCTTGTTGGTTAGTTTCTAACTCTTCTCTTGATCCTTCTAGTTGTGCCTTCCGAGAATCTAGTAGTTCTCGTCGGCGCAAAACTCGTGACTTTGTGAAGTCATCCCGAAGAGAACTCGGCGTGGACGCGAATAGAGGCGGAGCTTCCAAGGGACGCTACGGTTGGATCTCGTCCCTTACTTCGAGTTACGAGAGGTACTTGGTAAATTTGTTTACTATTCCGCAATGTTTTATTTTATGATTATGTCAACACATCATAAGATTGCATGCTAGATACGAAGTTAAAATAATTTAGGAAATTATTTTATGCAAACTCTTCCGCTGCACGTAAAAATTTTAAATTTTACGAACTCGTATCCTTGTCGACATGCACCCGGTCCCAACAGTGGTATCAGAGCCGGTTAGTGTTCGACTTAATCATATAATTGTTTTGTGGAAAACTTTGTCATGATCTCAATTTCTGAAAAATTTTTCCAATTATGGAAACTTTCAAATTATAATAAATTTTAGAATTAGGAATTTCAAAGTTTGGAAATCCTCATGAAATTTCGCAAACGTTTGAAATTTTCTAGTTTCTAAATTTTTATAATAATTGTGAAAATTTCCCATCTTTGGAAACTTTCTAATTTTGGAAAATTTTTCTATTTTAGAAATTTTCCAACTTTGGAAATATGTAAGTTTTCTTTGTACCAAAAACTTACAATTATTCTGAAAACCTATTTTCGAAATCTCGCAATTTTGGGCACTTTCTTTTAAGAAAGTCTAGACAAATTCATGGATAGTTAATTGACAATTAAATTTGAATTGGTTTTTAAATTGACAACAAAATTCTTTATTTTGGATTGAGCCTCGGGGAGCCGTCCAATTTAAAGTTAGATGTTGTAATTTAATTTCCCAATTTTAATTGAAATTGTCATGTTTGATTTGGATTGAGCCTCGGGGAGCCGTCCAATGAGATTTACAACACTTTACTTTTCTTTGGGTATCTGAGCCTCGGGGAGCCACCCTTAGAAAACGATTTGTTGTAATTAATCAAATCCATGAATAAAATATGTTTTAAGAGGTGATGCTCTTACATATTGTTGTCTCCAAAATTAATTAGGAAAATGGTTTCCTATAGAGTTTCTTAAATGAGATTTTCATGAAAATAATATGTGGTTGAATTAAGGGAATTGTCTCCTAATTTAATAAGTTTTGATTTAGAGAAATCAAAGTCTTGAACATATTATTTCCGAAATTAATTATGACAATTTAGGAAATTGTTTCCCAAAACAATTCCTTTAATAAAGTGTGAAATTAGAATTAAGGAAATCCGGTTCCTAATTTAATTCATGAGACTTGATAAATTAAGTCACATACATACTTTATTAAGGAAATCGTTAGTCATGACATATGTCATGAATGTGCATTAAAAGGAAAAGATGAGACCAAAACCCCTTACAAAATATTAAGGCCAACACCTTCCATTAATATGGTTAGAATCGGAGTTTTGTTTCTCGTTTGGGTTGATGGACACATCCATGCCTAACTTGAACCTTAACATGTTCAAACCGTGGGATTAGTTTATGAATAATATAGTTGGAGTCAGAGGTCAATCCTTAGTTTTGGTTGTTGGACACATCCAAGCCTGACTAAACGGTTGAATGAGCTCCAACCATGTTAAAACTATTTCTTGATTAATGGGTCAGCCTTAAGCTTGGAGCATCGATTTGTTGTGCCACAGCCAAGGTCGATGTGAAGAGAGGTGCAGTTGGGTGCTATGTATATTGTTGCATACTTGTTAATGAGTTAACAACCCAATTATTTATGCAAACATTCAATTAGTTGATAGCATAATCTGATAGTTACATATGTGTAATATGTAATCGGTATAATTACCTACCTTCATAGCTAAGAATAACTTGATGGACTCTAGCCATGGTTGTTCTTATCTATGGTTGGATATTAACCAATTTGGAGATGTTCCTACGATCTCCCGAATTGATAAAAAGGGTTATTCAATTCGAAAAATAAATAGGATATAATTAATGTATATTGATGCAATCTTTATCATTCTCATCACATAACCTCAATTTGTATTTCTGGGATAATCACCTGATCATGTCTTCTTTGAATTTGCGTTCCATTTTGGACACCAATAAGTTAACTAAGGCCAAAAGGATTGGAAAGGCACTAAAAAGCACTTGCCATCACTGCGGCAAGGAGGGCCACTAGCGAAGAAACTGCAAGGTTTATCTTGAGTCCTTGAAGAAGAAGGCATCCGATGTCCCATCCTCTTCAGGCATCTTCATTATTGAATGTCACTCTATTTCCTCGTACACCGGGGTACTTGATACTGGGTGTACCTCACATATATGTAATGACATACAGGGGCTAAGGAATAGAAGAAGACTCGTCAAGGGAGAAGCGAATTTGCGAGTTGGAAATGGAGCAAAGATTGCTGCTATTGGCATCGGAACATATTTGCTAAAGCTCCCTACTGGACTTGTCTTAGAATTGGATAATTGTTATTTTGTTGCTTCGTTAATAAAGAACATTGTATCTATTTCATGCTTGAATGAAAAGGGTTACCATTTTAACTTTTAGTAACAATTGCTGTTACATAACTTTAAATGGTGTTCTTTATGGGACCGGAACTTTATGCAATGGTATCTACACGTTAGATTTATCCGGTGACGTTTTCAATATCAAAGTTAGCAACAAACGTGCTCGAATAGATAATCAAATAGACTCCTATACGTGGCATTGTCGTCTTGGCCATGTAAGTAAGAAACGCATGACCAAATTACAGCGATGTGGAATTCTGGAATCATTTGAACCCGGTTCATTTGATACATGCGAATCATGCTTAAAAGGCAAGATGGCCAAATTACCCTTTTCCGGAAAAGGTAAACCAGTGGGAGAATTGCTTGGTCTAATACATACTGATGTATGTGGACCAATGTCAACACTTACACAAGGAGGTTATAGCTACTTCATTACCTTTATCGATGATCACTCACGATTCGTGTATGTGTTCTTAATGAAACACAAATCTGAAGCTTTTGAGAAATTCAAAGAGTTCAGAAGTGAAGTAGAGAAATAGCTTGGCAAAAGTATTAAGATACTTCGATCTGATCGGGGTGGTGAATACTTAAGTCAAGAGTTTCAAGATTATCTTAGGGACAATGGGATATTGTCTCAATGGACTCCGCCATATACACCATAGCATAATGGTGTATCTGAGAGGCGTAACCGAACCTTGATGGACATGGTTAGATCTATGATGAATCATGCAACTCGTCCAAAATCCTTTTGGGGCTATGCGCTTAAAACAGCTGTTTACTTGCTAAACAGAGTCCCGACCAAGGTAGTCTCTACTACTCCATATGAGACGTGGAATAGTAAGAAACCTCATTTATCTCACCTAAAGATATGGGGTTGTCCTGCTTATGTAAAGCGGACTGTATCAGACAAATTGGATGCTAAGTCTGATAAATGTCTATTTATTGGATACTCTAAGGAAACGAAGGGTTACCAATTCTATCATCCCTTGGAACAAAAGGTGTTTGTTTCAAGGCATGCTGTATTTCTAGAAAAAGAATTCTTTTACAAGAAAACAGTGGGAGTAGCATTGAACTTGAAGAAGTTCAAGAAACTCCAATAGACATTACAGAGACACCTAGTCTAGACCCACAACCAATAACTCATAATGATGAGTTATCAGTTGAACCTAAAACAACACCACTTCTTCATAGGTCTGATAGGATACACAATATTCCAGAGAGATATGGATTTCTCATAAGTGAATCGAACGATGTGTTACTCATTAACGATGACGAACCTATCAGTTATGAAGATGTTCTGAAATATTCAGAAAAGGATAAATGGCTTGAAACCATGAAGTCAGAAATGGATTCCATGTACGAAAATCAAGTATGGGACTTGGTTAACCCACCTGAAGGGATTAAGCCCATAGGGTGCAAGTGGGTTTTCTAGAAGAAAACCGACATGGAAGGTAATGTTGTTACCTTTAAGGCTAGATTAGTGGCAAAAGGATATCGTCAGAAACAAGGAATTGATTATGACGAAATCTATTCACCAGTAGCAATGCTTAAATCCATTCAGATGCTCCTGGCCATAGCAGCTCATTATGATTATGAGATATGGCAAATGGATGTGAAAACAGCTTTCCTTAATGGAAACCTGCTTGAGTATGTATATATGATACAACCTGAAGGTTTCACATCGGTTAATAAAACCAATGTATGCAAGCTTCAACGATCCATATATGGACTGAAACAAGCATCCAAGAGCTGGAACATCTGTTTTGATGAGACAATCAAAGAGTTTAATTTCTCACAAAATCCTGAAGAACCTTGTGTGTACAAGAAGGTTAGTGGGAGAGTAGTCGTATTACTAGTGTTATATGTTGATGACATATTACTTATAGGAAACGATATATCAGTCTTACAGTCAGTTAAAATTTGGTTGTCCAAAACTTTCTCCATGAAAGACCTGGGAGAAGCAACCTATATCCTTGGGATTAGAATCTATAGAGATAGATCAAAACGATTGCTTGGTCTTTCGTAGTCTACATATATAGACCGAGTGCTAAAAAGGTTTAGCATGTCGGAATCCAAGAAAGGCTACCTTCCCATCATGCACGGGATCAACCTTTCGAAGTCTATGTGTCCGCGCACAGAAGACGAGAGGATTTGCATGAATAAGATTCCTTATGCATCCGCGATAGGATCTATCATGTATGCTATGTTATGTACTAGGCCCGATATATCGTATGCTCTGAGCGTCACAAGTAGATACCAGTCTGATCCAGGATTGGATCATTTGGCGGCTGTCAAGACAATCCTCAAGTACTTAAGAAGAACTAAGGATGTGTTCCTAATAAATGGAGAAGGTGATATGGTAATACGTAGGTATATAGATGCCAGTTTCCAGACAGATAAGGATGACTCCAAATCTCAGTCCGGATACATATTTATTTTGAATGGATGTGCAATAAGTTGGAAGAGTTCCAAGTAAGACACCGTAGCGGATTCTACCACGGAAGCGGAATATATTGCAGCTTCGGAAGCAGCAAAGGAAGCAGTCTGGATCAAGATGTTTGTCTCAGAACTTGGTGTGGTTCCAACCATTGATGAAGCAATACCGGTTTACTGTGACATCAATGGAGCTATTGCACAAGCGAAGGAACCAAGGTCTCATCAACGATCCAAACATGTGCTTCGCCGCTATCATCTGATCAGAGAGATTATAAGTAGGAATTATATACAAATTGAGAAAATTCCCACTGAAAGGAATTTAGCGGATCCATTAACTAAGGCCTTGCCTCAAAGCAAGTTTGAGGGTCATGTTAGAGCCTGTGGTATTGGGTACCGTAGCGATTCGCATTAGGCCAAGTGGGAGTTTGTTAGTGATATGAGAAAAGTGTCCTAAGGCAATCGCCTTATGATTGTAATCATTTATTTTAATAAATGAATATTCACTATTTGAGTATACATGTTTATGTATTTGAATGAGATATTAAACTCATTTACTGAATGTCCGTAATACAATTCACAGCATGAGAGAATTTGTGATGAATTCACAACTAGTGATTATCTCTACATGTGCAATTGTGAAGTATTGAAATTGTCTTTAGTCGATGAATTGATAAATACGGACACTAACAATTCTGTTGAGACTAGGATGAGTTATTCTCTAATCAGCTGATTCTCACTGGCTGGTGACATTGGGATGTCCGGAGATAAACATGAATGCTAGTTAAGGGAACTAGTTCATTGGAGTGACTAGCTGTAAAGCTTCATATGGTAGTCTACATATAGATATGTCAATAAAGTTCTTACTGCAGCTTAAGTGCGATGTTCCTTTTACTTGCGGTGTTCAAGTCATCTTGGTCATGGAGACTTATACTTTGACATCTTAAGCAAGCATCTCCAAGGAGGTGTGGACCCAGGATGATTGGGTATAAGTCGAAGTGCCCGAAGATGTTTAAACAGCCTACAAAGGATTCACCACTCCTTGCGAGGAGATGTATACCCAAGGCCTATCGTCGGATTGTTACTCGAAGCCTCTGGCCAGATCATGACATGTTCAGAGTATGAATCTCTTAAATACATGAGAGTAATTAGAATCCATAGGACGAGAAAATATTACTTGGGCTAGGTGTGACGTAGTCAGCCTAGTGGGGACTGACACACATAGACCATGTCCTGAACCAAGTGGGAATAAGATGGTGAAGGGAATGGGGCACAATTTATTATAGCTGCTGAAGGGTTTCAGAATAGTTTCTGAGGTCAACCGTTGATCTTTCGATTAATTGGGGTTCATGATGACTACTAGGTGTCACTCATGATCGTTCTATAATTGGTTAATTATAGACGGCCAACATAAATCGAAAGCCTATTTAGTCACACGCACAATGAGTAATCCGAGGGATTTAAAACGAGTTGAAAATTGGATTTTCCAATCAAGAGAGATTAGGTTTGGTTAAGCCAAACGATAAGTCGAATCTAAATTTCTTAGAGACGCATCGGAAGCTTAAAATGGCTAAGCCTTTTGAAGACTTAATAGATGAATTAAATAAGTTTAATTCATTGGGGCTTGGCTTGGATGGGCCGGCCAAAGAGGTTCTCCATCCTCATTGCTTGGCCGGCCACAACAAAGGGAGAGAACCAAGTTTTTGGCTCAATTTATAAAATAAACCAAGTGTGGTTTGTTTTATAAAATTATGGATGATATAAATTTTTATATAATAAACCAAGGTTTGGTTTATTTTTCATGGAAATTAAAATGAACCATGGATTGATTTATTTTATTTTATAAAATCAATCATGGATTGATTTACCATGATAAGAAAATTTATTCCATAAGAAAAAAGAGACTTGGTTGATTTTTATCATGAATTAAAAAATGATAAAACTTGGCATGATGGAATAAGTCATAGAAAATTTATTCCATAAGAAAAAGGAGACTTGGCGGTTGAGAGGCCACTATATAAAGGACTCAATGCAAGGCTTGAAAATCAATCGAAGTATTCTTTCCTGGGCTCTCTCCCTCCCCTCCCTTCTTCCTCTTGGCCGGCCACAAGGTTCTTCTCCCTTCTTCTTGCCGTGAGCACAAGGAGAAGCACCGAGGTGACGAAGTTCTTCAGTTAGGACGATCTTCCTCTCCGGCCATCATCACCTTGGGATTGGGCGCAAGTCATCTTCCTCCTTCTCGCCGGAATTGTGATTCTGGCCAACCTTGGTAGTGAGTTTTTCCGATGTGATTACTTCTCTCTTGGTTTTTCTTGTCACGTTCTCGGAGAATCTAGTAGTTCTCGAGAACATGAAACTCATGGCTTTGCGAAGTCATCCCGAAGATACTCGGCATGGACGCGAATAGAGGCGGAGCTTCCGAGGGACGCTTACGGTTGGATCTCGTCCCTTCCTTCGAGTTACGCGAGGTAATAAGTAAATTAGTTTACGTTTCTGCAAAATTTTAAATATATTATCATGTCTACACAAGATAAAGTTGCATGCTTAGATGTGTGGTTAAATAATTTGAGAAATTATTTATGCTAAACCTTCCGCTGCACGTAATTAATTTTAAAATTACGAACCCGCATCCATATCAACATGCACCCAGTCCCAACAAGGTGGTGGGGTTCGTGAGACATGCGGAGAAGCAGTGGAAGAAGAGAGGAGCGACAGAGATGGCGGAAATCGCGTGAGAGAGTGGTTGCAAGCTAGGTCATGCGGAGGAGAAGAGAAAGGGTCTGGTTATGTGTGATTGGAATATTGCAATCCAGCCCCTCAATTCTTGCCACTCTTAACCTACCCCCATTTTCCAATGTTTTAGCCCCTTTAAATTCTGATTCCATCTCAAACCATCTCTCAAAATTTTTAGGATTTAGACAAATGAGCTCTCCAACTAGGGTTCTACTTCCTCTAATAGCTTGTGACCCCTAAACAGATCACAAGAGATTTTAGAAAATTTCTTGAAATTTTCTGGTCCGTATTTAATTTAGCTGATCTAACAGGTGGACATGTGGATCGTTATCCAGTCTGGGCTGGAAATTCCTAAAAATGCACAAGGCATGGTGCAACACTATACGGAGTGGGATGGCCCACTAAAGAAGTAGATTGAGGCCGATGCAAAAGCGACCCAAACATTGCAGTGTGACCTAACAAAAGAGGAGCTGAACCGTGTACGACCCTTCAACAACGCGAAGGAGCTTTGGAACAAGTTGATCGAGTTGCACGAGGGCACATCCGACACTAGGATCATCAAAAAAGAGATCAGTTGCTGAACAAACTCTATACAATAAAAATGCCAGGATCCAGGATCCAGGAGCTAATGAACGGGCTGCACACGATTGGTCACAAGGTTGAAAACCGTGACCTAATAAGGTATAATTTGAATTCATTTCCGAGAAACTCACTGTGGGCGTCTATGGTGGATACCTACAAGGTTTCTAGGAATCTCTCAGAAATAAAATTAGATGAGTTATTTTCTGAACTAGAACTGCATGAACAGACTAATATTACTTTGGTCGAGAAAGGTATAGCTTTCGTTGCAGGTAAAACTCAAGAAAAAGCCTCAACTAGTACCCGAGTTTGACTCAGACTCAGAATCAGAATCAGAAGACAGTGAAGGGGATCGACCTAAATTGGTCTGGCTAGCTCGTGATTACTATAAAGAACTCAACTACCAAACGAGCAAGAAGAAGTCGAGCCGAAGAAGGGAAGATCCGGTGGAACCGTCAACAAGCTCGAAGAGCAAAAGCAACGTCACCTGCTATGAATGCAACAAAAAGGGACACTTCAAGTCAGAGTGCCCCAACCGAAAGGAAATGAAGAAGGTGCAGAGAAAGAAGACTCTTCAAGCCACCTGGGATGAGTCATCTTCCAATGAAGAAGAAGAAGTCCCTCATGCAAACCTGCTCGCCTTGACCGCCTCGGAAGACGTCGACTACGGATCAGAATCAGAACCAGACGAAGACGTCAACACCGTAAGACTCACAATCTCGGAGAATAGACAAATCACTGTAAGGGATTATTTAGAATATGAGTTATCTAAATTAATTTCATATTTGTCCGGAAACTTGGCGAAAGCCAAAATCCGGGTTGAGTCCCTCCGACATGAAATAAAACTTCTGAAAGAGGAAGTCAACTCGAGGTCCTTGACCGAGCCAAGTCAAGAAGGAAACTCAACTCAAGTTCAAAAGCTTGAGGAAGAGAATTCCTCCTTGAAAAATCAAGTCATGGAGCTCATAGTTGCCTTAGAATGATTTACTTTGGGTTCCAAGGGTCTTGACATGATCCTTGGAAAATAGAAGTCCGTTCTCATTCGATCCGGACTAGGTTATCGAACCAAATCGAGACAATATTCATATTATTCTGTATTGAACCAACCTAGAACCCAAGTCCAAGCATGGGTCCCCAAGCTGTGTTTAAATAAACAAGCTGAACCAAACCAGTATTGGATCCCCAAGGACAAGATTCACATCTTGCCTAACCCTTATCGAGGCTATAGTCCAGGGAGAGCCAATATAAAAACCATATTTATAGTTAGATAATTTTACCGAATTGCTTGTTTGCATGTTTATTTTTATTCAATTTTTAATTATCATGCTTAGATTTAGGACTAGTTAGATTAAGGATGAAAGATTTAATTTAAATTTGAATAATCGAGTATTGGGGGGAGGTGAGATGATAGTATGTTAGGGAAGCCCTTCTAATAAGGTAAAGTAAGGTAAGGCGTACCCTACTTGGTCTGTTTAGTCTGGTGGAACTAGCCGAAGCTACCGATCTAAGACCCAAACTAGTTAGACCAAAATTTTTCAAAGAGTAATTTTGAAAATGAAATTTTGTTAAAAGGCTTTGTCAAGGAAAGGGTTGTTGCTCCAATAAGGTTACGGCCAAAGAAGGCCCCTGTGCCTCGCCAAGACCTGGAAGCCAATTTTCGAAATTCAAATTCAAATTACTATCTGTCAAATTTGAATCTAATACAAAATTTAATCAATCGTAGATTTAACATATTTTTCAAAACCAATAAACTTTATTCAATATTTTCGAAATTAACCATTATTTTCCAAAATTAAAATATTATTTTAAAAAACTATCTCACAAAACCCATAAGGTTAACATGTTTGATAACACTAGATTGGGTGAGACAGACTAGGCTGTGAAATTCAATTCAAGTTATCCCTAACTGTAATGGATCCAAATCAATAAATACTTTATGTGTAGGAACATAAAGATTTGGACCAGTGGATGTTGGATAGTGGATGCTCCAGACACATGACTGGAGACAAATTGAAATTCACCAAAATCAAGTTCAAGAACCTAGGCTTAGTAGCATTTGGCAACAATGCTACACTCAAAGTAATTGTGTCAGGTAACATTGAACTTAAATCTGATTTCATTAATAAGAAAGTACTCTTGGTTGAAATTTTAAGTTCAATTTGCTTAGTATTAGTCAACTCTATGAACTGCCTTATTAGAAACCTCCAAGACTCAGAAATAATGCTTAAGGGTACTACGAAAAACAATGTTTACACTATTAACCTACCCTTAGTACCAAAATGCTTTCTGACGCAATTAGAAGAATCTAACCTTTGGCATAGGAGATTATGTCACACTCATGTCAAGCTGATTTCTAAAATTACTCAACTTGGTTTAATTAAAGGTGTACCTAAAATCAAGAATTTTGAAAACATAATTTGTAACTCATGTAAACAAGATAAACAAACTAAGTCTACTCACAAACCAACTCAATCAGACTTAACCGAAACCACACTTGAGCTCCTGCACCTTGACCTATTTGATTCACATGGAGCCAAGTCACTAAGCGGGAATCGGTACTGGTTAGTAATTATCGACGATTACTCTAGGATTACCTGGGATAGGTTCTTGAAAACTAAGGATGAAACCTTAAACTTAGTTATTAACTTATGCAAAATGATTGAAAATCAAAATGATACTAAAATTAAAAGACTTAGGAGTGATCATGGGGGAGAATTTGGTAATCAAATATTTGAGGAATTCTACAAAATCAATGGGTATATTCATGAATTTTCCTATCCTAGAACCCCCGAACAAAATGGGATAGTAGAGAAAAAAATAGAACCCTTCAGGAAGCTGCTAGAACCATGCTCAATGAATATAACATAGCTAACCAATTTTGGGCAGAAGCGGTAAGTACGTCATGCTATATTCAAAATAGAGTCCTAATTAATAAAAGTCACAATAAAACCCCTTATGAACTATATTATCATAGATTGCCTAACCTACACTACCTAAGAGTCTTTGGGTGCAAAGTCCATATCTTGAACACTAAGGACTACCTAAGTAAGTTTCAATCTAAGTCTACCCCAGGGATCTTCCTAGGATATTCAACAACTAGTAGAGCCTATAGGGTTTATAATAAATAAACCCACAAAATTGAAGAAACTACTAATTTAATTTTTGATAAGGAAGTTGAACCAAAAGATAATCAAAATTTAAACCAATCAAATCTTGATCAAGAAGACAGTGAACCAATAATTGAATCATCAATTGAACCACTGATTGAACCACTAAATAAACTAACACTTGAACCAACTACTGAGGTATCAACTGAACCAATAACTGAACCAAACCAAGTAGTTGAACCAAACACTGAACCGAACCGTCCAGCCGGACCTGAGACTGAACCTAGTTCTAGAAGGACAAAGAAACCCAACCTCAATCATCCTTCTGATCAAATTATGGGCGATTCAACCTTAGGAGTCAGAACTAGGTCCTCCTATAGAAATCTTAGTCAGATAGCACTCATTTCAAAAATTGAACCTAAGACTATAGAGGAAGCCCTACCTGACCCTGATTGGATCATAGCTATGCAAGAGGAGTTAGCCCAATTTGAAAGAAACCATGTCTGGGAACTAGTACCTAAACCTGAGGGCAAATCTATTATAGATACTAAGTTGGTTTTTAGAAACAAACTAAATGATCAAGGGGAAATTGTTAGAAATAAAGCCCGCTTAGTAGCTAAAGGGTTTAGTCAGGTTGAAGGATTAGACTATGATGAAACCTATGCCCCAGTAGTTAGACTTGAGTTAATTAGAATGCTATTAGCCTTTGCATCCCATAGAGGGTTTAAGCTATATCAAATGGATGTCAAGTCTGCTTTTCTAAATGGGTTTATTAAAGAAGAAGTTTATGTAGGGCAACCACCAGGATTTGAGGTCCTAGAAAAACCTGAATATGTTTTTAAACTTAGAAAAGCACATTATGGGTTGAAACAAGCACCTAGGACATGGTATGAACGACTTATCTAATTTCTAAGGAATTTAACCAAGGTCAAATTGACTCTACACTATTTGTTAAAACCTTAGAAAAAGACATTTTTATTGCACAAATATATGTTGATTATATAATATTTGATCCACTAACTCTAATTTTCTAAAAGAAGTTGTAAAAATAATGGAAAGTGAATTCGAAATGAGCTTGGTGGGTGAACTCAACTTTTTCTTAGGGTTACAAATTAAGCAAACTAGAGATCACAATTATGTTCACCAATCTAAATATGCCAAAGAGTTATTAAAGAAATTCAAAATGGGCAATTCTAAAAGCTTAAGTACCCCTATGGCTACTAATGTCAAAATTGATAATGACCCTGAGGGTAAACCGGTAGATCTAAAGTTATACTGAAGCATGATTGGTAGCTTACTATACTTAACTATTAGTAGACCTGATATCTTGTGTTCTGTAGGAATGTGTGCTAGATACCAAACTTGTGCTAAAGAATCCCACTTAGCAACCCTAAAAAGAGTTCTAAGTTACATTAAGGGTACCCTAAATGTAGGGATTTGGTATCCTAGGACATCCACTTTTGAATTATTAGGATATTCTGACTCTGATTATGCTGGGTGCAAGTTAGATAGAAAGAGTACAAGTAGAAGTTGCCAATTATTAGGACATAGTCTAGTCAGCTGGTGTAGTAGAAAGCAACACTGCGTAGCCTTATCCATAACCGAAGCAGAATATGTTGCCCTAGGAGAGTGTGTGGCACAATTTTTATGGATGATGCACACTCTTAAGGATTTCCAGCTTGACTACACCCAAACCCAAGTTTTTATTGATAACATCAGTTCAATCAATTTGACTAAACACCCAATTCAACATTCCAAAACAAAACATATAGAAGTTAAACATCATTCTGTAAGAGATCATGTAGCCAGGGGCAAAATAGTACTTAGGCATGTGGACTCAAAAATCCAATTTAGCTGACATTTTTACCAAACCCTTACCTGAATCTGAGTTTAGCTCACTAAGAAGGTAACTAGGGTTGTGCTTAGTAGAATAGGACTGTTCTATATTTTTCAAAAATTTGTTTTCCTATTTATTTAAATTTGTTTCAAAAATTAGCAATTTGAAAAATCATTTCTTTTATCAAGTTTTTTAAATTTAAAAGGATTTTCTGAACTTAGTTTTTTCAAAAACTACCCCTTTCAAAACTAGGGTTTTTGCGCAAACGGACATAGCTTAGGCCCTAACCCTAGAATTGCATGCACATATAGATCTAGAAGCCAACATCTCAAAAACACCTTAGGGTACTTTGAGTGATAACCTAGACTGGGTTGAGATGCTTAGGTCTATGCCTTGACTCATGATGCTTTAAGTTAGTGCATCTTCAGTAATTGGGGCGATAAATACAAATTGAACAGCAATCAAGTTAAGTGTTCAAGCTTAGCAAATCTAACTTGATCAGACCACTTATCTTGACTAACCCTAGTGAAAGCTACTGTTTTATAACAGTTAGTAAGTAGCTAACTGGGTTAGACAGGACCTGAACAAGATCGGTTTAGTTTGGAGTGGTTTTTTTCTTGAATTCATTAGAGTTGGTTTAATACAGATTTCTAATTTTTTGTAACTAGCTCTAATTCAAAATTTACATGCAATAATTGTTATCAATTTTTTTGATATATGTCAAAGGGGGAGAGAAAGGAGAGAAGAGAGAGAATTTTTTTTAAATTTTTTTTCTTCTTCAAAAAGTAAAGTAGTTTATCTAAGTGCTTCAAAAGTTTGTTTAAGTGCTTCAAAATTGTTATCTAAAGTGTATCAAAATTTTTAAGTGCTTCAAAATTTATAAATACTTCTAAATTTTCTTCTGAGTTTTTAAGTGACTTCAAAAATTTCTAAGTGTTTCAAAACATTCGAAGATTATTTTTTTCTAAGTAAAATTTTCCTTAGGAAACAAAGTTTGTAAATTTCTAAGTGTTTCTAAACATTCAAAGAGTATTTTTTTTTTAAGTAAAATTTTCCTTGGGAAACAAAGTTTGACTGGAAAAAAACCTTTTGAAATTTTTGGCAAATATTTCTAAGTAAAGTGTTTTTCAAGAACAAATTTTGACAAAAACTTGGTTAAAAAATTCGTTAAAGAATTTTTGAAATAAAAATGTTTTTTTTGTACAAAGTGTTTTCAAGCAAATTTTTAAGTGTGTTAAAAAGTTTTCCCAAGTAAAAATTCTCAAAAAAGGAGAAATTTAGTTTCAAAATTCTTTTTACAAAGTTTTCTAAGTAAAAAGTTTTCATACACAAAATTTAGGCTTACAAAACTTTTTAAAAAAATTGTCTAAGTTGTTTGAGTGCAAATGCTTTTGCTCAATGTTGAAAAACAATTAGTCAAACTTTAAAACACTTAGAAGTGTTACAAAAACCCCGCATATCATTGAAAGGTTCAAGGGGAGATAATTGAAATTTCATAAGATGCTTTTTGTTGTTAGATATACTATAAAATGGTTTTTAACTTAACTTTTTGAACTGCGTTGCCATAAATCAAAAAGGGGGAGATTGTTGGTGCCGGAAGCATCAAAGTCAAACCTATGTTTTAATAATGGTAAAGGGTTCAGATGTTAAGGTGTTTTGTGATCTAACAAGGCTAATCAAGTGTGCAGGTAAAGTCCTAGGTACACTAGGCACTAAGTCCTGGCTGCGGGCTGGGCAACTAAGTCCTGACGTAAGATTGGGCACAAAGACCTGTTGAGTGAAGCTGGGCAAAAGTCCAATAGGAGGAGCCGGTTGGAAAACTGGTAAATTCTCCCGAGAGGAGTAGATGAGGACGCGTTCCCCGTAGGTGGGAACATTAGGTGTCGGTTCGACCAAAGGTTCCATTTGGGAAGCCTAAAGTCAGAACCAAGATAGTTCAGGATGTAAAACATGGTTTAATCTTATCATTTATATGTTGGGACCGGGTGCATGTTGACAAGGATACGGGTTCGTAATATTTTAAAATTTTACGTGCAGCGGAAGAATTAGCATAAAATAATTTCGCAAATTATTTTAACCACGTATCTAGCATGCGACCTTATGATGTGTGGACGTAATCATAAATTAAAACATTGCGGAAAGGTAAACTAATTTACTTTGTACCTCGCGTAACTCGAAGAAAAGGGACAAGATCCAACCGTAGCGTCCCTTGGAAGCTTCGCCTCTATTCGCGTCCACGCCGAGTTCTCTTCGGGATGACTTCGCAAAGTCACGAGTTTTGTGCCGACGAGAACTACTAGATTCTCTAAAGGCACAACTAGAAGAACAAGAGAAAAGAATGGAAACTAACCAACAAGAAACGGAATCTAAATTCCGGGAAGAGAGGAGTTGCGATCCGCTTCTTCTTCTTCTTGTTTGGCTCCTTCTTGGTGATCCTTGCTCATGCCAACCCTTGGAAGGGTGAGGTTGCGCTGGCCCTAGGTTGGACAAGGGGCGCCGGCCCTAAGAGTGGCAAGGGGCGCCGGCCCTAGGAGGGAAGGAGAAGGAGAAGAGAATAAGAGAGAGAGAGGGAGAGAATTAATCTCTTGATTACTCTATTGATTGGAATTCAAGGCTTGCCTTTGGCTCCTTTATATAGTAGCCTCTCCCTTGCCAAGTCTCTCTTTTAACAGAATTAACGGAATTAGTTTTCATAATAAATTTATCTTATAAATTCTCTTATGAATTATTCCGTTTAAACCAAGTTTTATTATAACTAACTTTATAATAAAACAAATTCATCTCTCCTTTAATTATCGAATAAATTTTACAAGAAATTTATAAACTTTCTTTTTATGAAAAAAATCAATTCATAATTGATTTTATAAAATTAAAATAAACCATTCCATGGATCATTTTAATTTCCATAAAAGAATAAATTTCTATAAATTTATTTATATAAATTTCTCTACACAAATTTATTTATCTATAATTTATAAAACAAATCACGCTAGATTTATTTTATTAATTAAACCAAATAAATTGATTTCTTCCCCTTGTTGTGGCCGGCCAAACCAAAGGGATTTAGCACCCTCTTTGGCCGGCCAAACCAAACCGAACCGATCGCGAATTAAACTCATTTAATTCGCCCGATAAGCCTTCAAAAGACTTAGCCATTTTAAGTTTCCCTTGCGCCTCTGATTAACTCAGATTCGACTTATTTCTCTTGATCGGAAAATCCAATTTTCAACTCATTTTAAATCCCTCAGATTACTCATAGTGCGTGTGACTAAATAGGCTTTCGATTTATGTTGGCCGTCTATAATCAACTAATTATAAAACGATCATGAGTGACACCTAGTAGTACATCATGACCCCCAATTAATCGAAAGATCAACGGTTTGACCTCAGAAGTAATTCTGAAACTCTTCAGCAGCTCTAATGAATCATGCCCCCATTCCCTTCACCATCTTATACCCACTTGGTTCAGGACACGGTCTATTTGTGTCAGTCCCCACTAGGCTGACTACGTCACACCTAGCCTGAGTAGTGTCTTTCTAGTCCTTTGGATTTCTAATTACTCTCACGTATTTAAGAGACTCGCACTCTAAACATGATATGCTCTGGCCAGAGGCTTTGAGTAACAATCCGACGATAGACCTAGGTATACATCTCCTCGCAAGGAGTGGTGAATCCTTTGTAGGCTGCTCAAACATCTTCGGGCACTTCGGCTTATACCCAATCATCCTGGGTCCACACCTCCTAGGAGATGCTTGCTTAAGATGTTAAAGTATAAGTCTCCACGACCAAGATGACTTGAACACCACAAGACAAAGGAACATCGGACTTAAGCTGCAGTAAGAACTTCATTAACATATCTATATAGATTACCATATGAAGTTTTACAGCTAGTCACTCCAATGAACTAGTTCCCTTAACTAGCATCCATGTTTATCTCTGGACATCCCAATGTCACCAGCCAGTGAGAATCAGCTGATTAGAGAATAACCCATGCTAGTCTCAACAGAATTGATAATGTCCGTTTTTATCAAATCATCGACTAGGGATATTTTCAATACTTCACAATTGCACATTTAGAGATAATCACTAGTTGTGATCCCATCACAAATTCTCTTATGCTGTGAATTGTATTGCGGATATTCTGTAGATGAGTTTAAGATCCCAATCAAATACACAAACATGTATACTCAAATAGTGAATTATCATTTATTAAAATGAATATTTACAATCATAAGGTGATGCCTTAGGACACTTCTCTCATATCACTAACAAACTCCCACTTGGCCTAATGCAATCGCTACGTATCCAATACCACNACTAAGGCCTTGCCTCAAAGCAAGTTTGAGGGTCATGTTAGAGCCTGTGGTATTGGGTACCGTAGCGATTGGCATTAGGCCAAGTGGGAGTTTGTTAGTGATATGAGAGAAGTGTCCTAAGGCAATCGCCTTAAGATTGTAATCATTTATTTTAATAAATGAATATTCACTATTTGAGTATACATATTTGTGTATTTGTTTGAGATCTTCAACTCATTTACTGAATGTCCGCAATACAATTCACAACATGAGAGAATTTGTGATGAATTCACAACTAGTGATTATCTCTACATGTGCAATTGTGAAGTATTGAAATTGTCCCTAGTCGATGAATTGATAAATACGGACACTATCAATTTTATTGAGACTAGCATGGGTTATTCTCTAATCAACTGATTCTCACTGGCTGGTGACATTGAGATGTCCGGAGATAAACATGAATGCTAGTTAAGGGAACTAGTTCATTGGGGTGACTGACTGTAAAACTTCATATGGTAGTCTACATATAGATATGTCAGTGAAGTTCTTACTGCAGCTTAAGTACGATGTTCCTTTGAATTGCGGTGTTCAAGTCATCTTGGTCATGGGGACTTATACTTTGACATCTTAAGCAAGCATCTCCAAGGAGGTGTGGACCCAGGATGATTGGGTATAAGCCGAAGTGCCTGAAGATGTTTGAACAACCTACAAAGGATTCACCACTCCTTGCGAGGAGATGTATACCCAAGGCCTATCGTCAGATTGTTACTCAAAGCCTCTGGCCAGAGCATGACATGTTCAGAGTATGAATCTCTTAAATACATGAGAGTAATTAGAATTCGTAGGACGAGAAAATGTACTTGGGCTAGGTGTGACGTAGTCAGCCTAGTGGGGACTGACACACATAGACCATGTCCTGAACCAAGTGGGTATAAGATGGTAAAGTGAATGGGGCACGATTCATTATAGCTGCTGAAGGGTTTCAGAATTATTTCTGAGGTCAACAGTTGATCTTTCGATTAATTGGGGATCATGATGTACTACTAGGTGCCACTCATGATCGTTCTATAATTGATTAATTATAGACGGCCAACATAAATCGAAAGCCTATTTAGTCACATGCACTACGAGTAATCCGAGGGATTTAAAACGAGTTAAAAATTGGATTTTCCAATCAAGAGAGATTAAGTTTGGTTGAGCCAAACAATAAGTCGAATCTGAATTTTTCAGAGATGCATTGGAAGCGTAAAATGGCTAAGTCTTTTGAAGACTTAATAGATGAATTAAATAAGTTTAATTCATTGGGGCTTAGCTTGGATGGGCCGGCCAAAGAGGGCCTCCATCCTCTTTGCTTGGCCAGCCACAACAAAGGGAGAGAACCAAGTTTTGGTTCAATTTATAAAATAAACCAAGTGTGGTTTGTTTTATAAAATTATGGATGATATAAATTTTTATATAATAAACCAAGGTTTGGTTTATTTTTTATGAAAATTAAAATGAACCATGGATTGGTTTATTTTATAAAATCAATCATGGATTGATTTACCATGATACGAAAATTTATTCCATAGGAGAGAAGAGACTTGATTGATTTTTTATTATGAATTAAAATATGATTTTAACTATGATATAAAATCAAACTTGGCATGATGGAATAAGGTATTCCATATTTGAGAGGCTTGATGGTTGAGAGGCCACTATATAAAGGACCCAAGGCAAGGCTTGGGTGAAAAATATAGAGATGAAGGCATAGGCTCTCTCCATCTCTTTCTCTCCTTCTCCTCTCCTCTTCTTGCCGTGCGCCAACCAGCCCCAAGAAGGAGCACCAGCCGGCCATCCTTTTGTGGTTAGTCTTCCGACTTCTCTCTTGGTTTTTCTTATCGCGTTCTCGGAGTATCTAGTAGTTCTCGAGAACACGAAACTCGTGGCTTTGCGAAGTCATCCCGAAGATACTCGGCGTGGACGCAAATAGAGGCTGAGCTTCCAAGGGACGCTTACGATTGGATCTCGTCCCTTGCTTCGAGTTACGTGAGGTAATACATAAATTAGTTTATGTATTTGTAAAATTTTAAATATATGATCATATCTACACAAGATAAAATTGCATGCTTAGATGTGTGGTTAAATGATTTAGAGAAATTATTTATGCTAAACCTTCCGCTGCACGTAATTAATTTTAAAATTACGAACCCGCATCCATGTCAACATGCACCCGGTCCCAATAGAAATACCAAGTGGACCCAGGATGATTGGGTATAAGCCGAAGTGCCTGAAGATGTTTGAACAACCTACAAAGGATTCACCACTCCTTGCGAGGAGATGTATACCCGAGGCCTATCGTTAGATTGTTACTCAAAGCCTCTGGCCAGAGCATGACATGCTCAGAGTATGAATCTCTTAAATACATGAGAGTAATTAGAATCCGTAGGACGAGAAAATGTTACTTGGGCTAGGTGTGACGTAGTCAGCCTAGTGGGGACTGACACACATAGACCATGTCCTGAACCAAGTGGGTATAAGATGGTAAAGGGAATGGAGCACGATTCATTATAGCTGCTGAAGGGTTTCAGAATTATTTCTGAGGTCAACAGTTGATCTTTCGATTAATTGGGGATCATGATGTACTACTAGGTGCCACTCATGATTGTTCTATAATTGATTAATTATAGACGGCCAACATAAATCGAAAGCCTATTTAGTCACACGCACTACGAGTAATCCGAGGGATTACAAATGAGTTAAAAATTAGATTTTCCAATCAAGTGAGATTAAGTTTAGTTGAGCCAAACAATAAGTCGAATCTGAATTTTTCAGAGATGCATCGGAAGCGTAAAATGGCTAAGTCTTTTGAAGACTTAATAGATGAATTAAATAAGTTTAATTCATTGGGGCTTAGCTTGGATGGGCCGGCCAAAGAGGGCCTCCATCCTCTTTGCTTGGCCAGCCACAACAAAGGGAGAGAACCAAGTTTTGGTTCAATTTATAAAATAAACCAAGTGTGGTTTGTTTTATAAAATTATGGATAATATAAATTTTTATATAATAAACCAAGGTTTGGTTTATTTTTTATGAAAATTAAAATGAACCATGGATTGGTTTATTTTATAAAATCAATCATGGATTAATTTACCATGATAAGGAAATTTATTCCATAGGAGAGAAGAGACTTGATTGATTTTTTATCATGAATTAAAATATGATTTTAACCATGATATAAAATCAAACTTGGCATGATGGAATAAGGTATTCCATATTTGAGAGGCTTGATGGTTGAGAGGCCACTATATAAAAAACCCAAGGCAAGGCTTGGGTGAAAAATATAGAGATGAAGGCATAGGCTCTCTCCCTCTCTTTCTCTCCTTCTCCTCTCCTCTTCTTGCCGTGCGCCAACCAGCCCCAAGAAGGAGCACCAGCCGGCCATCCTTTTGTGGTTAGTCTTTCGACTTCTCTCTTGGTTTTTCTTATCGCGTTCTCGGAGTATCTAGTAGTTCTCGAGAACACGAAACTCGTGGCTTTGCGAAGTCATCCCGAAGATACTCGGCGTGGACGCAAATAGAGGCGGAGCTTCCTAGGGACGCTTACGATTGGATCTCGTCCCTTGCTTCGAGTTACGCCGGTAATACATAAATTAGTTTATGTTTCTGTAAAATTTTAAATATATGATCATATCTACACAAGATAAAATTGCATGCTTAGATGTGTGGTTAAATGATTTAGAGAAATTATTTATGCTAAACCTTCCGCTGCAAGTAATTAATTTTAAAATTACGAACCCGCATCCATGTCAACATGCACCCGATCCCAACAGAAATTCCAAGTGGAGCTCCCTCAGCAAATGAATCTGCATCAACCAACTCATCTAGAATATCAATGCTCATAATAGAGTGATCCTCTCTGGGGTGCTTCATAGCATCGAAAATACTGAACTGGACTACTGTGTCTCCGATCTCCATGGAAAGTGTGCCTGCATATACATCAATTTTTGTCCTTGCAGTCTTGAAGAATGGCCTCCCAAGAATGAGTGGAGATCTATGTGCTAGATAGTCCCCCTCCATGTCCAAGATATAGAAATCCACAGGAAAAATCAGCTCCTTCACCTTCACTAATACATCTTCAATAATTCCAGCTGGGTGTGTCTGACTCCTATCTGCTAACTGAATAACCACTCTTGTAGGCTATAGAGGACCAATACCAAGCATCGGGAAAACTGATCTAGGCATCACATTAATTGAGGCTCCCAAGTCCAACATAGCATCATGAAAGAGAGTCCTTCCAACCTCACAAGACACAGTAAACACCCCTGGATCTTCACATTTCTGAGGAATTGCATGGATAAGGGCTGAGACATTCTTCCCTAGACTGACCAATTCATTCTCTTTCAGCTCCTTTTTGTGAACACACAAATCTTTGAGAAATTTAGCATACTTGGGAATTTGCTTGATCATGGTCAACAAAGGCACATTAATCTCCACCTTAGTGAATAACTTTACAAGCTCATTATACTCCTTGGCCTTCTCCTCCTCTACATGCATTTTGGCTTGAGTCTTGAGCTGTGGAAAAGGTAAAGAAACCCTTGATTCCTCCACTTGAGCCAAAACCTTTGGAAATGAATTTTGAGCTGAAATTCCATGTGAAGTAGCTGTTGTAGGTCCACTTCCCTTACTGATTTCTCCTTGATTTTCCACCAAAATCACAGGATCAATTAAAGAAGGAGTTAGTCTTGAACCAGGATTGCAACCAACTGATTTAGAAGACAATTCAGGGATGTTTTGAACTGGAAAACTAGTTGTTATTCAGTTTTTAGAAAAATCATCCCTTGGAACATTTGAACATGAAGCAACCTTCCCACTCCTCAAAGTAATGGCACTAACATTTCCCTTTGGATTGGGAGTAGCTTGAGAAGGTAATTGACTTAATCCTTGGGCTTGTATTTGGTTCATTCCACTAGCCAATTGTCCAATGTGTCTCTCAATGTTTTGTAAGGTAGAATTATTTTTTTGTTGACCTTGTTGTTGTTGCAAAATTGGTTGTTGTTGGAGAATTTGTTGCATCATCTCCTCTAGCCTTTGTTGTTGAGCATTCACCCCACTAGAACCTCCATAACCTCCTTGATTAGCATGGGTCTTCGGTTAGCCTTGAAATAAAGAAGTAGGCTGCTAAAAATTGTGACCTTGCTGTGAATTCTGAAATTGAGGTTGTTGAAGCTGATTAAATGGTTGATTTTGCTGCTGAAATTGCTGAAAATTAGGCTGGGAACTTGGTTGAAATTGCTGAAAATTATAGCTCTGAAAATTATGGTTTTGCGGTTGAAATTGTTCGTTGAAAGGCTGAAATGGTTGGCGTTGAAATGGTTTACTTGAGGGCTGGAAATTTTGATTGTATGGCTGAAATACTTGCTGTGAAGATTGATATCCTTGTTGTGATGGTTGAAAAGGTTGCTGAAAATTTGGATTCCCTTGAAAACCTTGCTGATTTCCTTGGAAAGCTTGCTGATTTTGATGAAAAGGCTGCTGAAATGGCTGGAAAGGCTGATTACTTTGCTGAAAATTCTGGAAATTCGATTGAGGTTGTAGTAAGGGATGTTATGAAGGGTTTTGTTGATAGAAGGAGTTTCCATAGTTCAAATTTGGATGATCCCTCCAACCCGGATTGTAGGTAGATGAATATGGGTTATTCTTTTGTTGGAATTGTCCTCTAGTCAAAGCCGCTAGTGATTAATCTTGTTGAAGATTAGGACACAAATCCAAGTTGTGTTCTTGACCCGAACAAATGCTACACAACCTTATTGTAAGATCGTTGTCGTCCGCTAGAGGGGGGGTGAATAGCGATTTTTCGAACCCCCTTTAACCTGCGTTGTTAGTAGCACAGCGGAATATACAATAAAAAAAACAAACAACGCTAACAAACCGTATTTAGTTGGTATCCACCCCGGTCGGGTGACTAATCCAACAATCCATCGGTGGATCAAGCCCCGGATAACCTCCGGCTAGAACTCGTCGCTCCTTGTGGGTGGACAAACCTCGCCACAACACCAAGGACACTTCCTGAGTATACAAGACTACTAACTTGCCCTATCCAAACAAGTTTCGTCAAGAAACTCAGCCACCACGACGTCCTCTTTAAATAGGACTCGGGGCTGATTTCTCGCTACCAGTCGACTGCCCCCAGGGCAGTCGACTGGTGCCAGCCAAATTCGACCGTTGACACTCCCAACGTTCGAATTTGCCAACTTACCAGCCACCTACCAGTCGATTGCCCCCAGGGCAGTCGATTGGTCCCCAGCTGAATCCCTTCCCGAGTACATTCACACAGCACTCGATCCTCACGACTCGACTGACTCCTCATCCGCAGCCTCAACTATTGCCTTCGCGCCCTCTTCATCTTCGGCCCTCGTCCCTCGGATGCGCACGCAAGCCTCCAGCTTGCCTCCATGCCACCCTTCACGTACGCCTTGAAGTTCGTGCCCATCAGCTCATTGTCCCTACACTCCATGGTCCCTCAGATGCGCACGCCAGCCTCCAGCTGGCCTCCATGCCATCCTTCACCGTACTGAGGTCGTCCAGTCAGGTCTATATGCGTAACCTGTACAACCTGCACACTCAATGTAACGACCCGAAAAATTTTCTTAATATTTCTTTAAAATATTAAGCATGTCTAGATAATTATCCGAGGGACTTAGAAATATTAACACGAATTTTAACCTAGAAATCCATGTTTTTCAATTTAAATTGGGGAAATAGGCACTAATGCGCCTCATATGGGCTTTCTAGTACCATGATTATTGGTGAATTTTAGGTAAAAATTTATAGAAATATAAAGGAATTTTGATGAGGAATATTAACATAATTATGGGGGAATTTTTAGGAGATTTTCGAAATATTGGGAAAATAAAATAAAAATAAAATGGAAAATTAGTGCATGCACCAAGGATTTGAACCTTGGACCTCTTGTACAACCATGCATGCTCTAACCAATTCACCTAGCAAGGGAGTGCTATGAGGAAATGAAGTGGATTATGGATAAGGCTTAGGAAAATGAAGAGTTACCAACCATGACTCTTCACTTACCCTCCTTAATGTGTTATAAAGAGGGGGAATGGGAGTTTCTTTCTTCCTTCCATCAATTCCATTTTTCTTCCTCCTCCTCCCTCATTCTAGCTGAATACTTCAAGAGGGGATCTCCCTTGGAAAAGGTTCACCTAAGGCTCCATCTCCAAGATCCAAGGCTTTTACAAGGGTACCAAGGCTAGGGGTGGTCAAGAGGCAACAAGATTTTCCATCCTTCTCTCAAATCTAAGGTCTATAATCAAGATCAACCAATGTAAGACTCCCTCACCTGTGGTATAATCGTTCCTTTGAATTTTTAGCATAATATAAAGTTTGGTTTTAGGTTTTGATGTTGAGAAAACCATGTTTTGGACCCCTATGGTATTCGGCCACCATGAGTTTTGGGACCATGATGATGTTAAAAATCTTAATTATGCTTTCTAATGTGTTCTCATGATGTTTAGAGAATAAATATAATTTTTGGAGATTTTTGGAGTACCCTAAGACCCTTTAGGGTTTTGGACCATCATAAGGATTTCCATGGCTAGGGTTGGATTTAACCCTTCACCCATGTATTGTGTGTACCCTTGTGATACAAAGGGAGGTTGAAGGGATTTATGTGAATTTTCACAAGGTCTTATGACCCTAAGGGTTTCAGCCAAGAAGGAATCTAGGGCAAGGGGCTAAGGTTTGCTTCAAGTATGGGTTCCGAAAGCCCCTATGGTAGGGTATGGTTGGTGTTTAATGTTTGATTGGGGATTTTATGAAATTTTTCCATGCACCCATGGACTTGTAGGGTTTCGGCCAGCCCTAAGAAGGAGGGCTAAAGGTTAGGGATAACCCTAATCATGAGCCCTAATGGCTTCCCATGGTCTTATAGGTAATGTATGGTTGTTTCTTTACCTTATGCTATCTCACATGTTAATTGAATGATGGAACCCTTCCTTATAGGTTTCGGCCAAGCAAGGTAAATTGGATTTGGGGGGGGGGTGTTAGGGTTTGAAGAATGATGGTTTATGCTTTATTATGAAGTATATATAAAGGTTCAAGCATGTGGTAGAAATTAAGTTACCTATAACCCTAACCTTAAGCACCATGTTTCATGTTTGTATGTTTATGATTGGATGTCATGCTTAATAGGGTTTAATTATGAATGTCTTGTGTTCTATGCCATGCACTTGAATGGTAGGTAGTATGTTTATGGAAGTCCTACTTATGTATGCTTGGGATGAATACCATGCTTATGTATGAAATGCAATGTTTACCTTATATATCATGATCATGCAAACTCTATGGATTAGGATAATTGCCTATGCAAACATGTCATGTTCAATGAATATAATGCAATGCTTACCTTATATGCCATGATCATGCAAGCACTAGGAATAAGAATGATGATTATGTAAGTAGGCCATGTTCTATGAATGAAGATGCATGTTATGTTTATAAATGAAGATGCATGTTATGTTTATGAATGAAAGTGCATACTATGTTATATGAATAAAGATGCATGCCATGTTTATGAATGACGGCACGGTCGATGGTCGACGGTACGACGGTACGACGGTCATGAGGAATGGTAAATGGGTCGGTAAATGGGCCGGTAGACGGGCCGGGTCGTTACACATGTCATGTTTATGAATGAAGATGCATGCCATATTTTATGTATAAAGATGCATGCCATGATGTATGAATGATGAAGCATATGAAGTATTTTACTTTATGAAAGGGCTTATACCGGACCGAAGTATGGGTCCAAGGGATGGGCACCTTAAGAACGCCCCGGTTCTGGACTACCGACTATGCTATCCACGGTTCTGGCACTACCGAAGCTGTGCAACAGGGATGGGCACCTTAAGAACGCCCCGGTTTTGGGACTACCGACTATGTTGTCCTTACCATAGTAGGTCGGGGCTCGCTACCTCGTATTTACTTAGGGATGCGCGCTTATGATGTATGTATGTGGTACTAGCCGGGGACCCCCAATGATGATTATGTTTAAGTATTTAAAAGTATGATTTTAAAAGTTAAGCATCCTTATGTATATGCATTAGACTCATGCATTCATTCATGTTATGCATTATGTCATGATAGTAATGTCTTATACTTATGTCTCATGTCAAGAAATATGCATGATAGTAAACGATTTATGCTTATGGTTATGTTAAGAAGATGCTCATATGGTATGATAGAAAGCATGCCTACGTTTATGCCATACAGGTTAGTTCATGCTTTATGTTTATGTTTATGTCATGTATCATGCATGTTAAGAATGTTTCTTTATATTTATGTTTATGCCATGTATCATGCATGTTAAGAATGTTTCTTTATGTTTATGTTTATGCCATGTATCATGCATGTTAAGAATGTTACTTTATGTTTATGTTTATGACATGTATCATGCATATTAAGAATGTTTATTTATGTTTATGTTTATGTCATGTATTAGGCCATGTTAAGTTGAATTATGTTTATGTCTATGTCAGGTATTATGCTATGCTAAGTTGAATTATGTTCATGTTTATGCCATGTATCATGCCATGCTAAGAATGTCTACTTTGTTATGTTTATGCCATGTATTATGACATGCTACGAATGTTTACTAGGTTTATGTTTATGCCAAGTATTATGTCATGCTACGAATGTTCACTAGGTTTATGTTTATGCCAAGTATCATGCCATGCTAAGAATGTTTATTATGTTTATGTTCATGCCATGTCAAATATATGCTAAGTGATCATAAAGGCTTATGTTCTAAGTAAAGCACTAAGTATGTTAATGTTTCATGTGCTCATGATTAATTGATGAATGGTTTTAGTGGGTAGGAAAGAGTCTTACTAAGCCTGTGTGCTTATAGTCTTAATTCCTTATACCACATATCACGCAAGGGGACAGTAAGGAAGCAGCAGGAGGGCAAGAATGCATGTGTGTGGTAGTGACTTGGCCAAGAAACAATATGTTTGCTCGTCTTATGCTAGAACCTTTACCTTTACTACTTATGTGTTTGAATGGTGACTTATGTGACTCTATGACATGATGCTAAGTATGACATGATGTTAAGTATGAAGTTAATATGCCAAGTTCCCATGTCATGATGTTAGGAATTGTAGCGACCCGCCTTCTCTGACTTACACGGATCGTTACTTTTGTCTACTTCTTGACTCTAATGCACGACTAAGAATGCGGAAATCTTTTTTTTTTTTAAATCCCTCTAGGGATGATAGTCTAACTCTAATAGTCATGCATGATACCATGGCACACCTCCTTTCTCGAAAATTCATAAAGAGAATATTTATTGAAACTCACCATAGGTCAGTCGACTGGTCCTGTACCAGTCGACTGGCACCAGTCGACTGATACTGAACCAGTCGACTGGCACGCCTGAAATCTGAAAATTCAGATTTCGAGACTTGTTTCAAAACTCCACCAAACCGATACTTTCGAGCCATACAAAATCATGACACCATTTCTATACTCTATACTAGTTTTCTAAACAATTTAGTCAATCAAAACGAATCCATAAACTTGAAATTAGGACTTTTGCAAGATTTAGCAAGTTATGAAAAACTATATAAACTTTAGGCTAGAGTTTGTACCAAACTTAACTTCTAACCATTTAAACTCATCATGCAAGATTCTATAACATTGCTAAAGCATTATGAAATGAGAAAGCGACTTTTCTAATCATAATTGAGCAATAAAACTTGATTTAAAAGGGAAACTAGTCCTATCTTGGCACATGCATTAATAGCTCCAATAAAGTATCAATATCTCAAACTACTCACACTTCTATTCATCCAATGCCATCATAAGGATATGTATGCTAAATGAGATGGCATGGAATCTTTACTCTAAGAAATTGAGCATGTAAAGCTATCCAAAGCTTAAATGTTCGCTAAACTCCATAAAGCAATAACTTGAAATTTGAATAAACTAAAACATTGTAATTCAAATAACTAAATTGTCTCGTCTCAAGGATCTCTCCAAAATCAGCCACCACACACACTTTACTCAGCACCGCCTCGTCGCCTTCCTTCAGAATTGCTTGCCTTTACTTTTATCTGCAGTAAGAGGAAATGCAACTAGTAAGCAAAAAGCTTAGTAAGTACTATCTAGCTCACAAAATCTCGAAATGTGCAAACATGCTTCTTGAACAATATGAAAATCACATGAGATACTTGTATGCTTGAAAGAAAACTGAACTAAACATGTATAACTCAAAACATGCATACTCAAGCATTAATAAATCTCAACTTGCTTTTCTTGGCTCAACTTGAAACTTTAGCTATTCTTTAACTTTTTAAAAACTCTTTAAACTTTAGAAACTTTGCTAAAGCATATACTTGAAAATAATAATCACTTGGATCCACTGAAGACGTAAGTACCATCTCATATGCGCGTTCCCTAAAAGGTTGGGGTAGCGAGCCACCAATCCTAATAGAGCAGACCTTGGTCTACCAGGGCCAAGACCTTGGAATTGGACACCTGGATTTCTTTAACGACGCCCTTGGACGCCGGGTACTGGCCTTAGAAAATAAAATAGCTTTTCTTTCTTTTCTTTCTTATCTGTAAATGCCTTGGCATTTTCTCGAGCACCTTGCGTGCTAAAATCCCTAAGTCTTGACTTTTGGGGATTTCTTAAGGCCTTGGCCTTTTCTTTTCTTATCTTTATCTTCTCTTTTCTTTTCTCATAGCTTTTCTTGGACCCTAAACTCACATAGGGTACTTAATCAACATATATAAGCATATAATGAACTAAGATCACATGCAAAAACTCAAACAAAAAGGAAATATCTCTTTTAAAAACTTTTAAGGGAAATTCTTGCGGAAAAACCGCCTCTTACTGCAGGTGAGCAGTACTTACATTGGTTTCTTGACTTACTACCAAATTGAGATCAGGGCTCGTGAGAAACTTGAGATCTCAGAACCTTCGCGCCTACGCGTTCTCCTCGTCGAGACGGACGAAACGCTCCGTCTCCTTGGTTCCCTCTTGGCCGGCGCCCCTTGGAAGAGGAGAGGAAGTCTCGGCTTGGTGTTGGCGTGCGCACAAGAGAGGGGAAGAGGATTCCCGTGCGTGTGTCGCGCGGCTAGGGTGAGGAAGAGAGAAAACCAAAAAATCCAATTTCCTCTCTTAACTTATCTATTTATACTTATGGGGCGGATTGACCTAACCACAACTTATCTATTGGTTCGCTTATTCTCTATCAACAAAACGAACCAGCCCAGCTGGTCGCGCGCGCGCCTGGTCTCCTGGTGGTCGCGGGTTCGAACCCCCTGCTGCCCTTAAACGTTTTTTTTTTTTAAAAATACTAAACGGACTCGGAAAATTCCATAAAAATATTCTAAAAATTCCTAAAAATATCTAGAATATTTCTAAACCATTTTTAAATAATTCTAAGGACTTTAAGAACTAAAAATGGGAATTTTGGGGCGTTACAATCCCCCATACCTTATAAAAAGTTCGTCCTCGAACTTAGAATAATTCTGGATATCTTTCTCTCATGCTGTCCTCACGTTCCCAAGTAGCCTCCTCATGCTTTTGATTCTGCCAGATGACCTTCACTAGTGGCACTTCTTTGTTTCTTAATCTTTTAACTGCTTTGTCCACTATCTGTGTCGGTCTGCTCTCATAGCTAAGATCTTCTTGGATCTGTACTGACTGAGGCTGAATCACTTGGCTAGGGTCGTGAATACACTTCTTTAGCATAGAGACATGAAAGGTACTGTGGATAGCTGACATATCCTCTGGTAAGTCCAGCTCATATGCTACCTTACCAACCCTCTTTATGATCTTGTAGGGTCCTATGTAGCGAGGACTTAGCTTGCCCTTTTTACCAAATCTCATCACTCCCTTCATAGGAGCGACCTTGAGAAATACTGAATCTCCAACTTGGAATTCAAGGGGCCTACGGCGTGTGTCAGCATAACTTTTCTGTCTACTCTGGGCAGTCTCAATCCTCTGGCGGATCGTTTGGATAGCCTGAGTGGTCTCATCTATAAGCTCAGTCTGGCTGCCTAGTCCTGACTCCATCTCTTTCTTCTCACCAGCTTCTTGCCAACATATGGGTGATCTGCATTCTTGCCATACAATGCCTCATAAGGTGTCATCCTAATGGTGGCCTGATAGCTATTGTTGTAGGTAAACTCAGCTAAGCACAGAAATTTGCACCAACTGCCTTTAAAGTCCAACGCACAAGCCCTGAGCATGTCTTCTAAAATCTGATTTACTCTCTCTGTTTGTCCATCTGTCTGGGGATGGAAAGCTGTGCTGAACTGAAGTCTGGTGCCTAGGGCGTCCTGAACACACCTCCAAAAATGGGAGATGAACCGCCCATCTCTGTCAGAAACGATCGACTTCGGAACTCCGTGAAGCCTGATTACTTCTTTCACGTACAGCTGTGCTAACTGCTCTACCGAATGCGATAACTTGATGGCTAGGAAGTGGGCAGACTTGGTCAATCTATCCACTATCACCCATATTGCATCGTGTCCATGGGTGGTCTTGGAAGACCTGTGATAAAGTCCATGGATATTTCTTCCCACTTCCACTCTGGAATGGGAAGTGGCTGTAGAACTCCTCCTGGTCTCTGGTGTTCTGCTTTGACTCTCTGGCAGGTCAAGCAGGTACTGATATATCTGGCCACGTCTCGCTTGAGTCCAGACCACCAGAATCTTTTCTTTAAATCTTGGTACATCTTGGTAGAACCAGGATGCATAGAGTACGGGGTACTGTGGGCTTCTTCTAAAATATTCTTTCTTAGTTCCTCATCATTGGGGACGCAAAGGCGGTCTCCAAGATAGAGGATGCCACTATCTGATACTCGAAACTCTGAATTTTCTGCCTCTTGGATCTCCTGCTTGATCTTCTGGATCTCTGGGTCTTGACTTGCTTTCTTTGTATATCTACAAGCAGGGTTGACTCTAGAGTCAATGCAGAAAGTTGCCCAATTATACCTCGACTCCAAAATCTTTATTTCTTTCTGAAGTGGTAGAGACAGTGATGATAGGGACATCAGTGCTGCACAGGATTTTCTGCTCAGTGCATCTGCCACTTTATTAGCTTTACCTGGGTGGTAGAGGATTTCACAGTCATAATCTTTGACCAACTCTAGCCACCTGCGCTGCCTCATATTCAGGTCCTTCTGAGTGAAGAAGTACTTCAAACTTTGATGGTCTGTGAAGATTCTGCACTGCACTCCATACAGGTAGTGTCTCCAGAGCTTCAGTGCGAAAACCACAGCTGCTAGCTCAAGGTCATGCGTAGGATAATTCTTCTCGTAGTCCTTGAGCTGTCTGGAGGCATATGCTATTACTTTACCGTCTTGCATGAGGACAGCTCCAAGGCCCATCTTGGATGCATCACTGTAGATGTCAAAGGCCTTGTCACTTTCTGGAACAGTCAGGATGGGAGCACTAGTCAATCTTTTCTTCAGTTCTAGGAAACTGTGCTCGCATTTATCTGACCACTCAAACTTCTGGTTCTTTCTGGTCAGGGCTGTGAGTGGAGAGGCTATTCTGGAAAAGTCCTCCACAAATTTTCTGTAATATCCTGCCAGGCCTAAGAAGCTTCTGATCTCACTGGCATTCTTGGTTGACTCCAGTTACTAACTGCTTCAATCTTGGCTGGGTCTACCATAATACCTTCCTTGGAAATAATGTGGCCTAGGAAGGTCACCTGATCAAGCCAAAACTCACACTTTGAGAATTTGGCGTACAACTCCTTCTGGTGTAAGGTTTGCAACACTATCTTCAGGTGTTCTTCATGTTCTTTCCGAGTCTTTGAATACACTAGGATATCATCAATGAAGACAATGACGAACTTGTCTAGAAATCCTTGAACACTCTATTCATTAGATCCATAAACGTCGCAGGGGCGTTTGTCACTCCAAAGGGCATGACCACAAACTCATAGTGCCCATATCTTGTACTGAAAGCAGTCCTTGGCACATCACCTCCTTCACTCTGAGCTGATGGTAACCTGATCGCAGATCTATCTTGGAGAACACTGTGGCTCCCTTCAGCTGATCAAATAAATCATCTATCCTTGGAAGGGGGTACTTGTTCTTGATGGTTACCTTGTTCAGAGCTCTGTAGTCTATGCACAGACGCATAGACCCATCCTTCTTCTTGACGAAAAGTACAGGAGCTCCCCAAGGTGAATGACTAGGGCGGATGAAACCCTTGTCAAGCAGCTCTTGCAATTGTTCTTGTAATTCTTTCAGTTCTGCTGGTGCCATGCGATAAGGTGCCTTCGAAATTGGGTTGGTTCCTGGGGCCAACTCAATTTCAAACTCAATTTCCCGATTGGGAGGGAGTCCTGGTAACTCTTCAGGAAACACCTCAGGATAGTCACAGACTACCCTCACTTCTTCTCTCTTCAATCCTTCTCCTTGACTCGCATCCACTATATGAGCTAGAAACTAGAGCACCCCTTCTCTAACATTCTCTGAGCTTGTAAGGTAGGTAGGAACCTATTTATCTTTCTCCTTGGGTCTCCAATAAACTCAACGAAGGTTCTGCTTCTGGTGTGAACTTGACTTTTTCTTGCGGCAGTCTATAGAAGCATTATACTTGCTCAAGAAGTCCATTCCTAAAATGACATCGTAATCCTTCATCTCAAGGACTAACAAGTCACTGTAGAGCTCTCGGTTGGAAATCTAGATTGATACTGCCCTTAGCCTCTCAGTAGAGGCCATTACTTCCCCTGACGGTAAGGTTGTTAAGAACTTCATCGTTCAACCTTTCTGGTGGCCTTTATACTGTTTAAGTAGTGCTCAGTGATCAAAGCACTACTTATTAGTTCCTCGGAGGTTTGCAGCCTCTTAACACCGCTAGCCCCCCTTCAACGCTATCTCAGGCCTTAACATCTTGAGCATTAGCCTAACTATCTCTTTTTCTGTGCTAACTAGCTCTGGGCACAGATGAGCTAACCGCTTAAACATCTTCACTGCTTCATCCACGGATAGTTCTCCTTGTCTGAACTCCGTGAATTCATCATAATGCTTGTTGGTTACTTGCATGTGAGAGTATTCTTCGAAGAACTCAGTCTCGAAGTCGGCCCATGTCATCTGGCTGACATTTCTCTTGGCCTTGACTCTCTTCCACTATATTCTAGCATCTCCCGTAAGGCAGAAAGATGCACACTTTATCTTCTCTACCTCATGCCAGTCCAGTAGCCCTACTATTCTTTCCAACGTTTTGAACCATGCTTAAGCATCCCATGGTTTGCTTGTGCCTGGGAAGTTCCCTGGCTTCAGTTTCTCCTACTGAATGAGGTACGCTTCTTGCCTTCTAGGAGCTTGCTCCTCGTTTTGGGCCTTTCTAGGACGTCCTCAAATGTATAACTTAACACTTAATGGTAATGTTCCCAAACTTGCTTTAGGATATAACAAGACCTTGGTCTTGATTCTTATCTCATTTCTTAGTCCTAGAACTCGTTCTAGGGCTTAGTAAGACCTTGGTCTTACTCAAAACTTTTATCAAGCACCTTGCGTGCCATAATCCCAAAACTTACTTTTGGGCAAATCAAGTAAGTACTTAAGCATTTCTCTAATATCCATTCTAGGGATTAAACATGATTCCGTGATACTAAGGTATTAAACATGCTTCCTTGTTCTATGCACATATGAGTAAGTACTTAAGCATTTCTCTATACTGCAATTAAGTAAAGGAGCAATAGAAAAACTGAAACTTAAAGCTTTCTTACTTGAAGACGGCAAGGTTGATGCTGATGTGTGTGTGATGCTGGAGAATGGGAACTGCTCTGATACCACCTGTAGCGACCCGCCTTCTCTGACTTAGACGGATCGTTACTTTTGTCTACTTCTTGACTCTAATGCACGACTAAGAATGCGGAAATCTTTTTTTTTCTTTTAAATCCCTCTAGGGATGATAGTCTAACTCTAATAGTCATGCATGATACCATGGCACACCTCCTTTCTCGAAAATTCATAAAGAAAATATTTATTGAAACTCACCATAGGGCAGTCGACTGGTCCTGTACCAGTCGACTGGCACCAGTCGACTGATACTGAACCAGTCGACTGGCACGCCTGAAATCTGAAAATTCAGATTTCGAAACTTGTTTCAAAACTCCACCAAACCTATACTTTCGAGCCATACAAAATCATGACACCATTTCTATACTCTATACTAGTTTTCTAAACAATTTAGTCAATCAAAACGAATTCATAAACTTAAAATTAGGACTTTTGCAAGATTTAGCAAGTTATGAAAAACTATATAAACTTTAGGCTAGAGTTTGTACCAAACTTAACTTCTAACCATTTAAACTCATCATGCAAGATTCTATAACATTGCTAAAGCATTATGAAATGAGAAAGCGACTTTTCTAATCATAATTGAGCAATAAAACTTGATTTAAAAGGGGAAACTAGTCCTATCTTGGCACATGCATTAATAGCTCCAATAAAGTATCAATATCTCAAACTACTCACACTTCTATTCATCCAATGCAATCATAAGGATATGTATGCTAAATGAAATGGCATGGAATCTTTACTCTAAGAAATTGAGAATGTAAACTATCCAAAGCTTAAATGTTCGCTAAACTCCATAAAGCAATAACTTGAAATTTGAATAAACTAAAACATTGTAATTCAAATAACTAAATTGTCTCGTCTCAAGGATCTCTCCAAAGTCAGCCACCACACACACTTTACTCAGCACCGCCTCGTCGCCTTCCTTCAGAATTGCTTGCCTTTACCTTTATCTGCAGTAAGAGGAAATGCAACTAGTAAGCACAAAGCTTAGTAAGTACTATCTAGCTCACAAAATCTCGAAATGTGCAAACATGCTTCTTGAATAATATGAAAATCATATGAGATACTTATATGCTTGAAAGAAAACTAAAAACATGTATAACTCAAAACATGCATACTCAAGCATTAATAAATCTCAACTTGCTTTTCTTGGCTCAACTTGAAACTTTAGCTATTCTTTAACTTTTTGAAAACTCTTTAAACTTTAGAAACTTTGCTAAAGCATATACTTGAAAATAATAATCACTTGGATCCACTGAAGACGTAAGTACCATCTCATATGCGCGTTCCCTAAAAGGTTGGGGTAGCGAGCCACCAATCCTAATAGAGCAGACCTTGGTCTACCAGGGCCAAGACCTTGGAATTGGACACCTGGATTTCTTTAACGACGCCCTTGGACGCCGGGTACTGGCCTTAGAAAATAAAATAGCTTTTCTTTCTTTTCTTTCTTATCTGTAAATGCCTTGGCATTTTCTCGAGCACCTTGCGTGCTAAAATCCCTAAGTCTTGACTTTTGGGGATTTCTTAAGGCCTTGGCCTTTTCTTTTCTTATCTTTATCTTCTCTTTTCTTTTCTCATAGCTTTTCTTGGACCCTAAACTCACATAGGGTACTTAATCAAACATATATAAGCATATAATGAACTAAGATCACATGCAAAAACTCAAACAAAAAGGAAATATCTCTTTTAAAAACTTTTAAGGGAAATTCTTGCGAAAAAACCGCCTCTTACTACAGGTGAGCAGTACTTACATTGGTTTTCTTGAACTTACTACCGAAATTGAGATCCAGGGCTCGTGAGAAACGTGAGATCTCCACGAACCGTCTGCGCCTATGCGTTCTCCTCGTCGAGACGGACGAAATTGCTCCGTCTCCTTGGTTCCCTCTTGGCCGGCGCCCCCTTGGAAGAGAAGAGGAAGTCTCGGCTTGGTGTTGGCGTGCGCACAAGAGAGGGGAAGAGGATTCCCGTGCGTGTGTCGCGCGGCTAGGGTGAGGAAGAGAGAAAACCAAAAAATCCAATTTCCTCTCTTAACTTATCTATTTATACTTATGGGGCGGATTGACCTAACCACAACTTATCTATTGGTTCGCTTATTCTCTATCAACAAAACGAACCGGCCCAGCTGGTCGTGAGCGCGCCTGGTCTCCTGGTGGTCGCGGGTTCGAACCCCCTGCTGCCCTTAAACGTTTTTTTTTTAAAAAATACTAAACGGACTCGGAAAATTCCATAAAAATATTCTAAAAATTCCTAAAAATATCTAGAATATTTCTAAACCATTTTTAAATAATTCTAAGGACTTTAAGAATGAAAAATGGAAATTTTGGGGCGTTACAGGAATGGTAGTAGGTGCATGTAGGTGTAAGTTTAAAGTTTTCCGCTGCATTATGATGTCCACCTGCCCTACTCATGTTAACGTAACGCCGCTTTATGGAAAAAAAGCGGGCGTTACAGGTTGGTATCAGAGCAGTTACCATCTCACTACACACACATCAAGTCCTCTTCCTGCCGCTTCCAAGTAAGTACCCCTCTGCATATTTTATAGTAGTAAGCACTTTATAGGACATCTTATGATTCTAGGATATGTGAGTATGAATGACACCTTATGGTGGATAATGGAAAGTAATTACATATTTTATTTACAAAGATATGTACACATGTACATAAGAATGATATTTTAATATTTAGAATTTAAGGGTAGGAAAGTGGTTATATATTTTAATCACTAGGGTAGAAGGAAGTGATTTGTGTGTGTTTTTCATTGTATATATTTGCGAATTGAAAAAGAAATAGTTTTGTACTGGCTGGGTCGGTTGGTACTAACTATGTCATTTTTTTTCAATTCCAGATGTTGCATGAGAACTACACTGAGAGGTGCCGCGAGCTGATGGAGTGAATAGAGGAAGTTGGGTACAGTCCGACCCTTGGAATTCAAGGCAACATGGGGTTTTTGGATCGGCTATTCTGGAAACTTGAGCAGGAAGGGTTCCCAGTCATGGATGATCATAGTATCGGAGCTCTGCTTCGTTCATTGCCCAATCGAGCGAGAGAGGTTGCTCATCAGATCTGGGGGCAGCACGGATGCCGTATCTCATATACGGAATTATGAAAGCAACTTCTCCGCCATGAGTTTCCGGAAGATCTGGGGGACTCGGAGGGGGAGCCCGAGATGTTTGAAGAGGATCCTGAGCCGTTCGTGGAGGATCCCGAGATGTTAGAGGAGGATCCCGAGATGTACGAGGAGGATCCCGAGTCATTCGAGGAGGATCCCGAGATGCTCGAGATGTTTGAGGAAGACCCCGGGATGTTCGAGGAAGACCTTGAAGTGGTCGAGGAGGTTCCCGAGATTGAAGAAGAAGACCCGATGGAAACGATAGAAGATCCTGAGGCAGGCCAAGGGGAGATGAACGAGGGGGTGGTAGTCATCGCTATGATGTTCTTTATTTTGGGCATAACGGTAGCCCATCTAGCTCACTGAGTTTGGCTAGTTTTGTATATAGACTTATAAGACTGGATAAATAAATTTTGGTGATATAATAAATAAGATCTCATCTACCCTATAGTAATCATACGACAAATAAGGACTAATATTTCGAAAGCATAATATGAGTCGGTTTACCCATAATCACAATAAGTATATAATTATGATGTATGTATGTAATTATATTAGGGAGTCATTTATGACACTAGCACCGATGCTATTGAGGATATATTGGAAAAACAAAATGGTGATCTGAATCTTCAGAAAATAAGACAAGAGATCCTAGAAGGAAAGGGTGATGGTTTTTGTATCGCCAAAGGGGGAGTACTCTACCTTAGGGATCGTCTATGTATTCCTAAGGATCCGGAGCTTCGAAGGGAAATACTGGCAGAAGCTCACGGAACCCCTTATTCGATGCATCCAGGATCCACCAAGATGTATCAAGATCTGAAGGAGAAGTTTTGGTGGTCCGGAATGAAGAGGGATGTGGCTCAGTATGTTAGTACTTGCATGACTTGCCAGCAAGTAAAAGCAGAACACCAGCGACCCGGAGGAGTTCTGCAACCACTCGCAATTCCGGAGTGGAAATGGGAAGACATCTCTATGGATTTTATTTCAGGGCTTCCCAGGACTACGAATGGATATGATGCAATTTGGGTAATTATGGACAGGCTGACGAAGTCTGCTCCCTTCCTGGCAATCAAGATGACTGATTCAATGGAGCAACTGTCTCAATTATATGTTAAGGAGATAATCAGACTTCATGGGGTTCCCAAGACCATCATCTCATATAGGGATGGTCGCTTTACTTCGCATTTCTGGGAGTGTGTTCAGAAGTCTCTCGGCACTAAATTGCGATTTAGCACCGCCTTTCACCCTCAGACTGATGGGCAAACTGAACGGGTGAACCAAGTACTAGAAGACATGTTGCGAGCTTATGCCTTGGATTTTAAAGGGAGCTGGAGTCGATATCTATGCTTAGCGGAATTCGCTTACAACAATAGCTACCAAGCTACTATCGGAATGGCACCTTATGAAGCGTTGTACGGGAGGAGATGTAGGTCTCCGATCTGTTGGTACGAGGGTGGTGAAAAGAAGGAAATGGGGCTCACAACGGATGTCATCGACAGCACCACCCGAGCTATACGGACTATTCGACAACGGATAGAAGCTGCTCAGAGCCGGCAGAAGAGTTATGCCGATGTCCGGCGTAGACCACTGGAATTTAATGTTGGAGATTTGGTGTTCCTGAAAGTGGCTCCTATGAATGGGGTGACAAGATTTGGGAGGAAAGGAAAACTAAGTCCGCGTTATGTGGGGTCGTATTTGATCCTGAGAAGAGTTGGTAAGGTGGCATATGAGCTGGAGCTGCCACCAGAGATGTCGGCCATTCATAATGTGTTCCATGTGTCAACGCTTAAAAAGTGTATCCCAAATATGGACCAAGTGATCGAGCCACAGACAGTACAAGTACAGGAGGACCTAAGCTATGAAAGCAGACCTATCCAGATCTTGGATCGGGAAATCAAGAAGCTAAGGAGTAAGGAAGTACCCTTAGTCAAGGTTCTATGGCAAAGTCAACGGTTCGAAGAAGCTACCAGGGAACGCGAGGACGAGATGAGGCGCAAGTACCCGGAGCTATTCTAAGTTCGAGGACGAACTTTCACGAGGTATGGGGATTGTAACGACCCGAAAAATTATCTTAATATTTCTTTAAAATATTAAGCATGTCTAGATAATTTTCCGAGGGACTTAGAAATATTAACACGAATTTTAACCTAGAAATCCATGTTTTCCATTTAAATTGGGGAAATAGGCACTAATGGGCCTTATATGGGCTTTCTAGTACCATGATTATTGGTGAATTTTAGGTAAAAATTTATAGAAATATAAAGGGATTTTGATGAGGAATATTAACATAATTATGGGGGAATTTTTAGGAGATTTTCGAAATATTGGGAAAATAAAATGGAAAATTAGTGCATGCACCAAGGATTTGAACCTTGGACCTCTTGTACAACCATGCATGCTCTAACCAATTCACCTAGCAAGGGAGTGCTATGAGGAAATGAAGTGGATTATGGATAAGGCTTAGGAAAATGAAGAGTCACCAACCATGACTCTTCACTTACCCTCCTTAATGTGTTATAAAGAGGGGGAATGGGAGTTTCTTTCTTTCTTCCATCAATTCCATTTTTCTTCCTCCTCCTCCCTCATTCTAGCCGAATACTTCAAGAGGGGATCTCCCTTGGAAAAGGTTCACCTAAGGCTCCATCTCCAAGATCCAAGGCTTTTACAAGGGTACCAAGGCTAGGGGTGGTCAAGAGGCAACAAGATTTTTCATCCTTCTCTCAAATCTAAGGTCTATAATCAAGATCAACCAATGTAAGACTCCCTCACCTGTGGTATAATAGTTCCTTTGAATTTTTAGCATAATATAAAGTTTGGTTTTAGGTTTTGATGTTGAGAAAACCATGTTTTAGACCCCTATGGTATTCGGCCACCATGAGTTTTGGGTCCATGATGATGTTAAAAATCTTAATTATGCTTTCTAATGTGTTCTCATGATGTTTAGAGAATAAAGATAATTTTTGGAGATTTTTGGAGTACCCTAAGACCCTTTAGGGTTTTGGACCATCATAAGGATTTCCATGGCTAGGGTTGGATTTAACCCTTCACCCATGTATTGTGTGTACCCTTGTGATACAAAGGGAGGTTGAAGGGATTTATGTGAATTTTCACAAGGTCTTATGACCCTAAGGGTTTCGGCCAAGAAGGAATCTAGGGCAAGGGGCTAAGGTTTTCTTCAAGTATGGGTTCCGAAAGCCCTTATGGTAGGGTATGGTTGGTGTTTAATGTTTGATTGGGGATTTTATGGAATTTTTCCATGCACCCATGGACTTGTAGGGTTTCGGCCAGCCCTAAGAAGGAGGGCTAAAGGTTAGGGATAACCCTAATCATGAGCCCTAATGGCTTCCCATGGTCTTATAGGTAATGTATGGTTGTTTCTTTACCTTATGCTATCTCACATGTTAATTGAATGATGGAACCCTTCCTTATAGGTTTCGACCAAGCAAGGTAAATAGGATTTGGGGGGGGGGGGGGGGTGTTAGGGTTTGAAGAATGATGGTTTATGCTTTATTATGAAGTATATATAAATGTTCAAGCATGTGGTAGAAATTAAGTTACCTATAACCCTAACCTTAAGCACCATGTTTCATGTTTGTATATTTATGATTGGATGCCATGCTTAATAGGGTTTAATTATGAATGTCTTGTGTTCTATGCCATGCACTTGAATGGTAGGTAGTATGTTTATGGAAGTCCTACTTATGTATGCTTGGGATGAATACCATGCTTATGTATGAAATGCAATGTTTACCTTATTATCATGATCATGCAAACTCTATGGATTAGGATAATTGCCTATGCAAACATGTCATGTTCAATGAATATAATGCAATGCTTACCTTATATGCCATGATCATGCAAGCACTAGGAATAAGAATGATGATTATGTAAGTAGGTCATGTTCTATGAATGAAGATGCATGTTATGTTTATAAATGAAGATGCATGTTATGTTTATGAATGAAAGTGCATGCTATGTTCTATGAATAAAGATGCACGCCATGTTTATGAATGACGGCACGGTCGATGGTCGACGGTACGACGGTTATGAGGACCGGTAAATGGGGTCGGTAAATGGGCCGGTAGACGGGCCGGGTCGTTACACATGTCATGTTTATGAATGAAGATGCATGCCATGTTTTATGAATAAAGATGCATGCCATGATGTATGAATGATGAAGTATATGAAGTATTATACTTTATGAATGGGTTTGTACCGGACCGAAGTATGGGTCCAAGGGATGGGCACCTTAAGAACGCCCCGGTTCTGGACTACCGAATATGCTGTCCACGGTTCTGGCACTACCGAAGCTGTGCAACAGGGATGGGCACCTTAAGAACGCCCCGGTTCTAGGACTACCGACAATGCTGTCCTTACCCTAGTAGATCGGGGCTCGCTACCTCGTATTTTCTTAGGGATGCGCGCTTATGATGTATGTATGTGGTACAAGCCGGGGACCCCCAATGATGTTATGATTATGTTTAAGTATTTAAAATTATGATTTTAAAAGTTAAGCATCCTTATGTATATGCATTAGACTCATGCATTCATTCATGTTATGCATTATGCCATGATAGTAATGTCTTATACTTATGTCTAATGTCATGAAATATGCATGATAGTAAACGATTTATGCTTATGGTTATGTTAAGAAGATGCCCATATAGTATGATAGAAAGCATGCCTATGTTTATGTCATACAGGTTAGTTCATGCTTTATGTTTATGTTTATGCCATGTATCATGCATGTTAAGAATGTTTCTTTATGTTAATGTTTATGTCATGTATCATGCATGTTAAGAATGTTTCTTTATGTTTATGTTTATGTCATGTATCATGCATGTTAAGAATGTTTATTTATGTTTATGTTTATGTCATGTATTAGGCCATGTTAAGTTGAATTATGTTTATGTCTATGTCAGGTATTATGCTATGCTAAGTTGAATTATGTTCATGTTTATGTCATGTATCATGTCATGCTAAGAATGTCTACTTTGTTATGTTTATGTCATGTATTATGTCATGCTACGAATGTTTACTAGGTTTATGTTTATGCCAAGTATTATGCCATGCTACGAATGTTCCTAGTTTTATGTTTATGTGTGGATATGATCGTAAATTAAAATTTTGCAGAAAGTAAACTAATTTACTCAATACCTCGCGTAACTCGAAGTAAGGGACGAGATCCAACCGTAGCATCCCTTGGAAGCTTCGCCTCTATTCGCGTCCACGCCGAGTTCTCTTCGGGATGACTTCGCAAAGCCACGAGTTTCGTGCCGACAAGAACTACTAGATTCTCCAAAGGCACGACAAGAATATTAAGAGAGAGAGATGGAAACTAACCACCAAGTAACGGAATCAAGATTCTGGGGAAAGGAAGGAAGGAGTGGCGATCCGCTTCTTCTTCTTCTTCGACGCCTTCTTGGCGGAGTTGGCTTGCGGCAACCCTAAGAGTAACCTCTAGGGTCGGCGCCCAATTGGAGAGGGAGAGGGAGAGAAGGAAAGGAAGAGAGACTAGGCAAGAATCCTTGATCTCTTAAATTAATTTCCAAGCCTTGCCTTGGTACCTTTATATAGTAGCCTCTTAATCGCCAAGTCTCCTTTTAACGGAATTTTTCATAAGAAATTTATCTTATAAATTTTTCTATGAATTATTCCGTTATGCCAAGTATTTATTATAACTTAATTTATAATAAAAACAACCATGTCTCCCCTTTTATTATGGAATAAAATTTTACAAGAAATTTATTATATAAATTTTTCTTATCATGGAAAAATCAATTCATAATTGATTTTATAAAATAAAGAAAACCAATCGATGATTCATTTTAATTTCCATAAAAAGAATAAATTTATTATATAAATTTTTCTTATCATGGAAAAATCAATTCATAATTGATTTTATAAAATAAAATAAACCAATCGATGGTTCATTTTAATTTCCATAAAAAGAATAAATTTATTATATAAATTTTTCTTATCATGGAAAAATCAATTCATAATTGATTTTATAAAATAAAATAAACCAATCCATGGTTCATTTTAATTTCCATAAAAAGAATAAATTTCTATAAATTTCTTTATATAAATTTCTTTATCCATAATTTTATAAAACAAATCACGCTCGATTTATTTTATAATTTAAACCAAATAAATTGGTTTCCCTCCTTTATTGTGGCCGGCCAAACCAAAGAGGGTGGGCACCCTCTTTGGCCGGCTACACCAAGCCAAACCCTTGCGAATTAAACTCATTTAATTCGTCCAATAAGCCTTCAAAAGACTTAGCCATTTTAAGCTTCCGGTGCGCCTCTAATAAATTCAGATTCGACTTATTTCTCTTGATTGGAAAATCCAATTTTCAACTCGTTTTAAATCCCTCGGATTACTCGTAGTGCGTGTGACTAAATAGGCTTTCGATTTATGTTGGTCGTCTATAATTCATCAATTATAGAACGATCATGAGTGGCACCTAGTAGTACATCATGATCCCCAATTAATCGAAAGATCAACGGTTGACCTCAGAAATTATTCTGAAACCCTTCAGCAGCTCTAATGAATCGTGCCCCATTCCCTTCACCATCTTATACGCACTTGGTTCAGGACACGGTCTATATGTGTCAGTCCCCACTAGGCTGACTACGTCACACCTAGCCCAAGTAATGTCCTTCTCGTCCAACGGATTCTAGTTACTCTCATGTTTCTGAGAGATTCATACTCTGAACATGTGATGCTCTGGCTAGAGGCTTCGAGTAACAATCCGACGATAGACCTTGGGTATACATCACCTCGCAAGGAGTGGTGAATCCTTTGTAGGCTGTTCAAACATCTTCGGGTACTTCGGCTTATACCCAACCATCCTAGGTCCACACCTCCTTAGAGATGCTTGCTTAAGATGTCAAAGTATAAGTCTCCATGACCAAGATGACTTGAACACCGCAAGTCAAAGGAACATCGCACTTAAGCTGTAGTAAGAACTTCATTGACATATCTATATGTAGATTACCATATAAAGTTTTACAGCTAGTCACTCTAATGAACTAGTTCCCTTAACTAGCATTCATGTTTATCTCCGAACATCCCAATGTCACCAGCCAGTGAGAATCAGCTGATTAGAAAATAACCCATGCTAGTCTCAACAGAATTGATAGTGTCCGTATTTATCAATTCGTCGACTAGGGATAATTTCAATACTTCACAATGGCACATGTAGAGATAATCACTAGTTGTGAATTCATCACAAATTCTCTCATGCTGTGAATTGTATTGCGGACATTCAGTAAATGAGTTTAAGATCTCAATCAAATACATGAACATGTATACTCAAATAGTGAATATTCATTTATTAAAGTAAATGATTATAATTATAAGGCGATTGCCTTAGGACACTTCTCTCACAATACTAACAAACGTAACGCCGCTTTATGGAAGAAAAAAAAGCGGGCGTTACACTCAACATACGCATATCAAATACAAGGATAAACCTAACTTAAACCCTTTGCCCAAACATCAAAACCTCTGGTCACTCCGGACCATCTTAGGGCCGATTGCTCCAACAATCTCTCCCTTTTTGATGTTTGGCAATCCGTTTAAGTTAGGAAAGCAAGATAGTAGTAAATAGCAAAAATCATGCTAAATGAATGCATATGCAATGCATAACTGGATCCTATCCCAAGGCATCCCACACCTAACCCTCTAAGTTAGGAATTTTACACCTAGCCCTCCAAGCTAGGATTTTCACCACCTAACCTTCCAAGTTAGGATTTTCCAACACCTAGCCCTCCGAGCTAGGACTTTTACCACCTAACCCTCTAAGTTAGGATTTTCTACCAAACCGGGCTTTTTAAAGCTTCTCCCAAGCTCCCCCTTACACTGGACTTACAAAGGCTTTTAAGAACCTCTCCAAGGTTCCCCTTACGCCAAAAAGGGAGCAGCCATGCTCCCCCTCAAACTTAGCTCCCCCTAAACCTAGGGTTTCTTTCTAGCAAAGGTATTGGGTTCCCACTTAAACACAATATTTCTCCCCCTTTGCCATACATCAAAAAGAACCCAGTAATATCCCAATTATTGGTTCTTAACATCCCCAATGACCCTAAACACAGTGTACTAGGCCCCCATACACTTGTTCCTTGTCATTTGGACCCCAAACCAGCTACTGATACCCAAATCAGCCTCTGGCAGTCGACTGGCAACAGTGTCAGTCGACTGATACACCTAAAATCTGATTTTCTGGCCGAATTTCAGAAACGCGCCAGAAATTTCACAAATTTCCAAAAATTTCCAAACTTCGTGGAAAACTTTGTGGAACCTATACCTACTTTGGGAAAATATATCTACCCATGTATCTATCACCATTCCCAAGTTTGACACCAAACCCAAAAATTTCAAGATGAAAATCGAGGCAACTAGGAGGCAACCTCCCCCTTTACCAATGCATTTTCCCAATTTTCATTTTTCCCAGGCTATGTTCTACCCAACTTAACCTCCTAAACACCATGTTGAGTTATCCCCAACCCAACATCCGAGTTCTTCCCCTTTTGGACACCATTAAGGTTTGTTCCCAAGCACCCTTTCTTCTAGTGCCAATTAGAACTTTACAAAACCTAAAATTTTCTAAAGTTTGCAAGCACACTTGCTAGGATATACCCTATCCTAAAAAAATGGAAATATCAAGTGTGCTTGACTTTTGGTACACATCTAAGATTCTTAAGGATTTTGCATTAAGTATCAACTTTCAAATTCGTTTCTAATTTCATGTGTTTGTCAAATCTACCCATCATAATTCGACACATAGAATTGGCCTTAATTCATTTCCTTATCCATATTCTTAATATGCCGAAAGTTTCCCCCCTTTTTATCTCTAAACCCTAGATACACAAGAGAACTTATCAAACTTCCTTGAATTTTCCATATGGCCTCATTTCATATAATCACCATTAACCCATGAGGCACACCTTTACTCAACCAGTATCATCAAGGATTTTTAATTTAGACATCATATTCTATCATCCAATAGCCATTTTCCTATTTCAGCCTTCATACCAGTCGACTACCCCTAGGGCAGTCACCTGCTAAAACTCACAGAATGTTTCTGGGCTGAAATTCTTCTTGGGGCAGTCGACTGCCAAAATGGCAGTTGACTGCAAAAACATACAGTGTGCATTTTGGCTTGGACCAGTCGACTGCCCCCAGGGCTGTCGACTGATACCTGATTTTCAGCTTTTCAGGCCGAAATTCAGAAATGCTCTAAAAATTCTACAAATCTCCAAAAATTATGAAATTTTATGGGGAGATTTGTAAAGCCAATATCTACATGGGAAAAATATGTTTCCAAATAAATGTACTCCAAATCCCAAGATTGGCACAAAATCCAACTTCTTCTAACAAGTATCAAATGAACTCATCCTAAAAGTGCTAATTCTCACTTCTCTTCAATGCATCCACTTCTCCTTGATCACAATTCTTTTCTACCACTGAAATACATGGTATTCCACCATTAAACCTCAATTTTGTGAATTATAGCTCCTATTTCACCTTTTCTTCCTAAATTCTCCTTTTGATGTGCCAAGATCTAGGATTGAGACTTACCCAAGTCTTCCAATCCTTTTTGGCACATTTCACCTAATTTTCTAAGGGAGAAACTTTTGAAATCCATTTACCATGGACCCCAAAGGCTCCTAGAGCTCCCCCTTGAGCTCTTAGCCTTAGCCACCTCCCTAGGTGACTCCATCCATACTAGGCCACACCGGTGTGCCATCGGTGACTCTTAGCCTACAAAATTGACCTTTTTAACCTTGGACACCTTGTCCTTGGTTAGGTCACTCTTTTTACCCTTGGATGGCATCCCCTTACCATCTTTAGACTTTCCCTCCTTACTAAGATTGTATGCTTTCCCAGCATACTTCTTTCCATTGCCCTTGGAGGTCTTGGATTGATAGCCCAAACCCGACGTATCATAGTTGGGTTTGATGCTACCCAACACCATGTCTAGACCTTTAGATCCAATCTTGAATCTTTCTAAGGTCTTCTCTAAAGTATCAAGTCTTGCCCTTAAGGCTTGATTTTCCCTTTTTAGCCCTCTAACCTTGGATTTCATATGTCCACTTTGGACATTCCTAGACCTATCCATTTTCTTAGGCATCTATCTCCCCTTCTTGGGGTCAATGCCTTGATCCTTAGGTACCCAAGTCTTAGGTCTATCATGATGCATGCTTTTCTTAGGGTTATGATCTACCTTGTTACCCTTAGTCTTATCATTATACTTAAATCCATGAGTATGCACAAATAAACAACTCTCATGAGTTCTAGCATGCATGGGTGGGTAATTAACATGATTCTTGAAATGTAAAGAAGAACTTGAAATCGAATTTCTTTTTAAACTAGGGTTAGAGGGTACCTCCCTTACCCTTGTAGTCCTTCCTTGTTGTGAGCTTCTTCTCTTCCTTCTTTCTCCTTTTTCCCATCTTCTTAGATTTTCCATCTTCTTTAGCTCACCTTTTCTAGGGCATTTAGTGTGATAATGCCCTTGTTCTCCACATGTGAAGCATCGAATCTTCTTCCTCCGTTCTTGGACTCCTCCATTCCTACAATTTATGTTAGATTCAAATCGAATGGACCCGGGTTTAGAAGTTACCTCTCTTTTACCTTTTGGGTACTTGTCCTAGTAGTGCCCCTTTTCATTGCAACCAAAGCATATAATGTGATCTTTGTTCCTTGCTTTGATGGAGGTTGAGACTTCTTCAACTTTTGATGATGTGGATGCCTCCTCTTGATCCGGCATGGAAGTGGATCTCTCCTCCCCCTCAATCCTTGAGGTGGAGACCTCTTCCTCTTCTTCTCTTGAGGAGGTTGACGATTCTTCACTTTCTTCTTACTCTTCTTGAATCACGGGGCTTTTCTCCTTAGGCTCTTGAATTTTTGTAGGAGTCCCATGATACTCTTTCACCTTGCTCCATAATTCACATGCACTTTGATATGACCCTATACAACTCAGGATGTCGTTAGGTAATATATCAACCAAAATATTTGTTACCTTCTCATTGGCCCGGAATTGTTCTTGTTGCTCTTTGTCCCAATATCTAGGATGAAGCTTCTTCCCGTGCTTGTCCTTTGGAACTTCGAAGGGCTCTTTAAGCGCAATTCGGCATGCCCAATCTATTCCGAACCACATCTCGATCCTCGCCTTCCAATATGCAAAATCTTCATTGTCGTAGGCCGGTGGTGTGTAGATCTCGTCCCCAAGTGGACCTTCACCTTCCATTTCCTCTAGCGTATGCTCCCTCGACGGTTAGTCCGATCAAGAGCGGTCCTTCGCTCTGATACCAATTGTAAGATCGTTGTCGTCCGCTAGAGGGGGGTGAATAGCCATTTTTCGAACCCCCTTTAACCTGCGTTATTAGTAGCACAGCGGAATATACAATAAACAAAACAAACAACGCTAACAAACCGTATTTAGTTGGTATCCACCCCGGTCGGGTGACTAATCCAACAATCCGTCGGTGGATCAAGCCCCGGATAACCTCCGGCTAGAACTCGTCGCTCCTTGTGGGTGGACAAACCTCGCCACAACACCAAGGACAGTTCGTGAGTATACACGACTACTAACATACCCTATCCAAGCATGTTTCGTCAAGAAACTCAGCCACCAAGATGTCCTCTTTAAATAGGACTCGGGGCTGATTTCTCGCTACCAGTCGACTGCCCCCAGGGCAGTCGATTGGTGCCAGCCAAATTCGACCGTTGACACTCCCAACGTTCGAATTTGCCAGCTTACCAGTCGACTGCCCCCAGGGCAGTCGACTGGTCCCCAGCTGAATCCCTTCCCGAGTACATTCACACAGCACTCGATCCTCACGACTCGACTGACTCCTCATCCGCAGCCTCGACTATTGCCTTCGCGCCCTCTTCATCTTCGGCCCTCATCCCTCGGATGCGCACGCAAGCCTCCAGCTTGCCTCCATGCCACCCTTCACGTACGCCTTGATGTCCGCGCCCATCAGCTCATCGTCCCTGCACTCCATGGTCCCTCAGATGCGCACGCCAGCCTCCAGTTGGCCTCCATGCCATCCTTTACCGTACTGAGGTCGTCCAGTCAGGTCTATATGCGTAACCTGTACAACCTGCACACTCAACATACGCATATCAAATACAAGGATAAACCTAACATAAACCCTTTGCCCAAACATCAAAACCTATGGTCACTCCGGACCATCTTAGGGTCGATTGCTCCAACACTTATCACTTGATTTGTAGGTGGAGGTACTGAAAAATTTTGATTTTGGCTAACATTGTTTAATGACATTTGCTTCACTAACGAGGTAAGCTCCACCAAAGAATTCGTGATATCCTTTTGTTCAATCGAAACCATTTGGACTTCATTCACTCCTCTAGTGGAAAGAGCTCTACTTCCAAATTGTTATGAATTTTCTGCCATGTTTTAAATTAACTCTCTAGCTTGATCTGGGGTCTTGTTCACTAAGGCTCCTCCAGCTGCAGTATAAATCATAATCTTATCTATCTGAAGTAGACCCTCATAGAAATACTGAATAAGGAGCTGCTCACTGATTTGATGCTGTGGGCAACTTGAGCAAAGCTTGTTAAATCTCTCCCAATAATCATATAGGTCTCTCCCACTACTTGTTGTATACCACAAATACTCTTCCTGATAATTGCAGTTCTGGAGGCTGGAAAATACTTCTCTAGAAATGCCTTCTTCATGGAAATCCAACTAGAAACATGTCCGATAGGCAAATAATAGAACCAATTCTTAGCTGCTCCAGTCAGGGAAAATGGAAATGCCCTCAACTTGATATCCTCTTCAGAAATCCCCTGAGGCTTCATGGTGGAGCAGACGACGTGGAACTCATGCAAGTGTTTGTTTGGATCCTCTCCTGATTGACCTTGAAACTTAGGCAATAAATGAATAAGTCCTGATCTCAGCTCAAAATCACCAGTAAGCTCTGGATAAGCAATACATGAATACTAGAAAACATCATCAGGTGCTGCAAGCTCCTTTATGGTTTTCTGGTGTTCTGCCATAGGATTGCGTGAATGAGTAGAAATGGACTGAGTAGAAATAATCTCAATACCCTCTGAAACTCTGCCTTGGTTTCTCCTTGCTCTGAAAATCCTCTCAATTTGAGGATCAAACTCCTAAAGATCACCACTTGCAGTCCTGGTCATAAACTGAACAAAATGGCAGCAAATATATATAGATGAATAAAGCAAATGAGATAGATCACAAAATATGAAAATAAGCACACAAGCTAAAATCAAACAAACTCAACTAGTTGTTGTTGGATCGAGAGAACCGATAGAGGGGGGGTGAATATCGGAAGACGTTCAGATTTTGTGATTAGAGAAATTACACAGCGGAATAAAACACTCAAACACAAACACGGGTAGATTTACTTGGTTCGGAGCCTAGGTCAACTCCTACTCCAAGGCCCACGGTCGTTGACCGTTTTCTGCGGGCAATTCTATAAGTTCGCAAAAGGTTTACAAGTTAATATTACAATTGCAGTATCGTAAACACAAAAAGGAAATTGCTCTTCATTACCGACGTCTGATGTAGATTGACTTTTCAGAGCGGAGGGGCGTCGTCGACTCGAGTTGGGAAGTATCCGGAGCAGAGCGTGGGAGCAGAAGAGCGTAGAAGCGTTGAATTGAAGTCTTGTTCTGAGCCTTGGGGTCGAGGGCCCTTTATATAGGCCTGGGGGCGCCCGGATCGTCGGGGGCGCCCCCCCCCACATGTCGGTCGATCCGGCATTTACTCGGTCAGCTTCTGATCTCTTCAAATCCGGGATCAGCTTTGACCGAGGCACCCGGAACTCTCGGGGCGCCCGTATTGACCGGGTCAAGCTCTCATCTATTGGCTTCGAGGGGAGCAGCTTTGGTAGTTGGTGCTGGGGGCGCCCGTAGCATGCGGGGCGCTCGGAGCATCCGGGGCGCCCCGACAGTCAACTGTAGAAGAGGTTTTTGCTCCTGCTGGTTGGTCATCACCTTGGGGGCACCCGGAACATCCGGGGTGCCCTGCTCAGCTTCTACCTCACTCCTTTGAGGCTCTCTGAGCTGCAGTCACTCAGTCCTTTGGTCCTGCATCCAGAGTTAGTCCAAAAAGAGTAACATATTAATTTTTATACAGCCTTAGCTGTATTGGTTCTGACTTTGGGCTTTCAAAATGGAGCCCTAGGTCGAACCGACGGCTACTATTCCCTCGACGGGGAACGCGTCCTCACCTACTCCTCTCAGGAGAATGTACCTGATGCCAACCGCTCCTTTGGTTGGACTTTTGCCCAGCGGTCCTTCGCCAGGTCTTGGATACCGAGTTGTCCTTCGCCCGATGCCTAGCATTCCTTCGCTAGGGCTTTTAGTCCCATGTTGTCCTTCGCCTGCCGCCTAGCAGTCCTTCGCTAGGGCTTTTTACCCTGGCATTCCTTCACCAGTGCCTAGTAGTCCTTCGCTAGGGCTTTTTACCCTGGCATTCCTTCGCCAGTGCCTAGCAGTCCTTCGCTAGGGCTTTTTACCCTGGCATTCCTTCGCCAGTGCCTAGCATTCCTTTGCTAGGGCTTTTTACCCTGTACACTAGAGTAACATGTTAGATAACAAGTAAGACTTAACTTTTGAGCCCTGTTGTAATTATCAAAACTCAGGTTCGACTTGGGTGCTTTCTGCACCAACAATCTCCCCCTTTTTGATTTATGGCAACCCTGGTTCAAAAAGTTAAGTTTAATCAAGGCATACAAAAATTACCTTTTGTTACCTCCCCCTGGAAGGAATCTCCCCCTAGATTTTTCAAAATCTCGTGGGGTTTTCGACACTGAGTTCCAAGTTCAAAGTTTGGATTTTTACATAGAAAAATTATACTTGTAGAGAATTTTTGAGTTCAGAGACTTGGTAAATTTTGAATGCTTAAGTTTATTTAGACAACTTTGAAAACTTATGTTTAAGAAGGATTTTCAAACTTTAGTCTGAGTACCAACAAATTGAAAGTTTTAAGTTTATGGTACTTCAAAAAAGTTTTGAAAAAGGCTTAAGTAAGAACAAGCTTAAGTACTAGGAAAATTTTTGACAAGCTTTGGTGCTAGGAAAGTTTTAAAACGCTTAAGTACTTTGAAAAGCTTAAGAAAAAATTTTTTTTAACAAGCTTAAGTACTAGGAAAGTTTTGAAACGCTTAAGTACTTTGAAAAGCATAAGTAAGAAAAATTTTTTTAACAAGCTTAAGTACTAGGAAAGTTTTGAAACGCTTAAGTACTTTGAAAAGCTTAAGTAAGAAAAACTTAGTACTTTTAGTACTTTGGAAAACTTAGTACTTTAGAAAAAGCTTAGTTAAGTACTTTTTGAATAAAGGATAGAATTTAAAATTTCGAGAGAAAAATGTTCTAAAGAAAATTTTAAATTCTCTCCTTTCTTATCTCTCCCCCTTTGCCATATATCAAAAAGATAAATAGAGTAGAAATTAAATTGCATAACGGAAATAACTTTCATAATGGAAAATATTTGCATGATTTTGCTGTACTGAACCAATTCATGATAAGACTTAAACCAAATCAGTTAATTTTCTCTTGTAGGGACCTGTCTAACCCAATTAGCTACTTACTAACTGTTATAAACAGTAGTTTTTGCTAGGGTTAGTCAAGTTAAGTGTTTTTGTTCAAGTTAGATTTTCTAAACTTGACACTTAACTTGATTACTGTGTAAGTTGTATTTAGTGCCCCAATTACTGCAGATGCACTGACTTAAAGCATCTTGAATTAAGGCAAAGACCTAAGCATCTCAACCCTTTCTAGGTTATCAATCAAAAGTACCCTAAGGTGCTTGTGAGGTGCTGGCTTTTAAATCTATAGGTGCATGCAGTTCTAGGGTTAGGGCCTAGGCTAAGTCCATTTGTGAAAAAGCCCTAGTTTTGAAAAGGGTAGTTTTGAAATAAAACTAAGAAAAAATTTTAAAAAATTGATTTTGAAATTAAGTAAAATAGTTTTTCAAATTCTTTTAGAAACTGATTTTTAAATCAACTAAAGCAGTAAGAAATTAAAAAGTAGAGTTAACCTATTCTACAGAGCACAATCCCAACTGCCTTCTTAGTGAGCTGAACTCAGACTCAGGTAAGGGTTTTGTGAGTATATCAGCTAAGTTGGATTTAGAGTCTATATGCTTAAGTACTATTTCACCCCTGGCTACATGGTCTCTTACAAAGTGATGTTTGACTTCTATGTGTTTGGTTCTGGAATGTTGGATTGGGTTTTTAGTTAGATTAATTGAACTTATATTGTCAATAAATACTTGTGTTTGGGTGTAGTTAAGCTGGAAGTCCTTAAGAGTGTGCATCATCCATAAAAGTTGTGCTACACACTCTCCTAAGGCTACATACTCAGCTTCAGTTGTGGACAGAGCTACACAGTGTTGTTTTCTGCTGCACCAACTTACTAGACTATTTCCTAACAGTTGGCAGCTTCCACTTGTGCTCTTTCTATCTAATTTACAACCAGCATAGTCAGAATCCGAGTATCTTGACAAATTGAAGGTTGAGGTTCTAGGATACCAAATCCCTACATTTAGGGTGCCCTTTACATATCTTAGTATTCTTTTTAGGGCTGCTAAGTGTGTTTCCTTAGCACAGGTTTGGTATCTAGCACACATCCCTACAACAAAAAGAATGTCAGGTCTGCTGGCTGTAAGGTACAGTAGACTACCTATCATACTTCTATAGAGTTTAAGGTCCACTGGTTTACCATCAGGGTCACTATCTATTTTTACATTAGTGGTCATGGGGGTACTTATGCTTTTAGAGTTATCCATTTTAAATTTCTTTATTAACTCTTTAGCATATTTGGATTGATGGACATAGTTTTCATCCCTAGTTTGTTTAATTTGTAGGCCTAGGAAAAAGTTAAGTTCACCAACTAGGCTCATTTCAAATTCGTTTTCCATAATTTTAACAAATTCTTTTAGAAATTTCGAGTTGGTGGACCCAAAGATTATGTCATCTACGTAAATTTGGGCAATAAATATATCTTTTTCTAGGGTTTTAATAAATAAGGTTGAGTCAATTTGTCCTTGTTTAAATTCTTTAGAGATTAAGTAAGTTGATAAACGTTCATACTAGGCCCTAGGTGCTTGTTTTAGTCCAGATAATGCTTTAGTGAGTTTGAACACGTGGTCAGGTCTTTCTATGTCCTCAAACCCAGGGGGTTGTCCTACATAAATTTCTTCTTTAATGAACCCATTTAAGAAGGCTGACTTTACATCCATTTGGTATAACTTAAATCCTTTATGGGATGTAAAGGCTAATAACATCCTAATGGACTCAAGTCTAGCTACTGGGGCATATGTTTCATCGTAATCTAATCCCTCTACATGGCTGAATCCCTTTGCTACTAAGCGGGCTTTATTTCTAACTATTTCTCCATGATCATTTAGCTTATTCCTAAAGACCCACTTAATGTCAATAATGGATTTGCCTTCAGGTTTAGGCACTAGTTCCCAGACTTGGTTCCTTTCAAATTGGGCTAATTCTTCTTGCATAGCTATGATCCAATCAGGGTCAGGTAGGGCTTCATCTATAGTTTTCGGTTCTATTTTTGATATCATAGCTATTTGACTAAGGTTTCTATAGGCGGATCTAGTCCTGACTCCTAGAGTTGGATCACCCACAATTTGATCGGTTGGGTGACTGAGTCTGGGTTTCTTGGTTCTTCTAGAATTTGGTTCAGCCTCAGGTCCGGCTGGTCAGTTTGGTTCACTATTTGATTCAACTCTTTGGGCTGGTTCATTTGTTGGTTCGATAATTGGTTCAGTTGACTCATTGCTCTGATACCACTTGTTGGATCGAGAGAACCGATAGAGGGGGGGTGAATATCGGAAGACGTTCGGATTTTGTGATTAGAGAAATTATGCAGCGGAATAAAACACTCAAACGCAAACACGGGTAGATTTATTTGGTTCGGAGCCTAGGTCGACTCCTACTCCAAGGCCCACGGTCATTGACCATTTTCTGCGGGCAATTCTATAAGTTCGCAAAAGGTTTACAAGTTTGTTCATTATTTTCTTGATTAGAATTTGATGAAGTTGGGTATGGATTATTAGATGTTGAGTTGATTTCTTCATCAAATATTAAGTTTGTTGTTTCTTCAATTTTCCTAGTTTGTTTGTTGTAAACTCTATAGGCTCTACTTGTGGTTGAGTATCCTAGGAAGATACCTGGGGTTGACTTGGACTGAAATTTCCCTAAATAGTCTTTGGTATTTAGGATATGGACTTTGCATCCAAAGACCCTTAGGTAGTGTAGATTTGGGAGTCTATGGTAGTACAGTTCATAGGGTGTTTTGTTGTGTCGCTTGTTAATCAGAACCCTATTTTGGATGTAACAAGCCGTACTAATCGCTTCTGCCCAATATTAGTTTGCTAGGTTAAATTCGTTGAGCATAGCCCTAGCGGCTTTCTGTAATGTTCTATTTCTTCTTTCGACTATCCCATTTTGTTGGGGGGTTCTAGGACATGAAAATTCATGTAAATACCCATTGACCTTACAGAATTTCTAGAACCGTTGATTTTCAAATTCTCTCCCGTGGTCACTCCTAAGTCTTTTTATTTTAGTATCGTTTTGATTTTTAATTAATTTACAGAATTCATTAAATAGATTTACGGTTTCATCTTTGGTTTTTAGAAACCTAACCCAGGTGAACCTAGAGTAATCATCAACTATTGCTAAGCAGTATCGGTTCCCGCTTAGTGACTTAGCTCCATGTGAATCAAATAGGTCAAGATGCAGGAGCTCATGTGTGGTTTGAGTTAGGTCAGATTGGATTAGTTTGTGATTAGATTTGGTTTGTTTACCTTGATTACATGATTCACATATTAGGTTTTCATTGTTTTTAATTTTGGGGATACCTTTAATTAAGCCAAGTTGGGTGACTTTTGAGATAGTTCTCAGATTAGTATGACCTAATCTCCTATGCCAGAGGTTTGATTATTCTAACTGAGTTAATATGCATTTGGGTACAAAGGGAAGGTTTATAGTATAAACATTATTTTTCCTAGTGCCCTTAAACATGATTTCTGAGTCTTGTACATTTCTAATCAGGCAGTTAGAATTGTTGAAGGTGACTATATAACCAGAATCATATAACTGACTTATGCTAAGCAAGTTAAAATTAAAGTTTTCAACCAAAAGAACTTTCTTAATAACAAAGTCAGATTTAAGTTCAATATTACCTGACCCAATTACCTTTAGGATAGCATTGTTGCCAAATGCCACTGAGCCTAGGTTCTTGAACTTGAGTTTGGTGAATTTCAATTTATCTCCAGTCATGTGTCTGGAGCAACCGCTACCAACATCCATTGGTCCAAATCTTTATGTTCCTTCACATAAAGAGTTTTATTGATTTGGATCCAATTAGAGTCAGGAATAGCTTAAATTGAGTTTCACTGCCTAGTCTGTCTCACCCAATCTAGGGTTTTCAACCACGTTAGCTTTATAGGTTTTGTGAGACAGGTTTTGATAAGTAAAATTATTTTGAAAAAATTATTATTTATTTTGAAAACCTTAAATTAATTTTTGAAAACAGTTAAATTTATTTTGAAAGGAAATGTTTGAATCTATACCTAACTGAAAATTTGTGTTAGATTTGAATTTGACAAAAAGTAATTTGAATTTGAAATTCAAAAATTGGCTTCCAGGTCTTGGCGAGGCACTAGGCCTTCTTTGGCCGTAGCCTTATTGGATCATCAACCCTTTCCTTGACAAAGTCTTTCAATAAAATTTCATTTTTAAAATTAATCTTTGAAAAATTCTGGTCTAACTAGTTTGGGTTTTGGATCGGTAGCTTCGGCTAGTTTCACCAGTCTAAAGAGACCAAGTGTACTTGATCTTATTAGAATTGGTTTCCCTAACGTACTATCATCTCACCTCCACCCAATACTATGTTGTCAAGTTGCAGTTAAGTTTGTTCAGTCCTTAAACTAACCTAAGTCTAAGCATGGTAAATTGCACAAATTTAAATAAACAATCAGTCAGGCAAATTTCAATCAAGAATTAAATTCTATCTAACAATAAATATTGTTTTCAATTTGGCTCCCCCTGGACTATAGCAACGATAATGGTTTGGCAAGATGTGAATCTTGTCCTTGGGGATCCAATATTGATTTGATCCAGTTTGTTGGTTCAGGCATAGTTTTGGTACCCATGCCTGAACTTTTGGTCTGGACTAGTTCAGTACAACAAAGTAAGATCTTTGTCGGAATTTGGTTCTATAGCCAAGTCCGGATCGATTTAGAACGGACTTCTGTTTTCCAAGAATCATGTCAAGACCCTTGGAACCAGAAGTGAATCGTTCTAAGGCAGCTCTAAGATCCTTAACCTGAGTTTTCAGGGAGGAGTTCTCTTTCTCAAGTTTTTCAACTTGAGTAGGAGTTCCTTCTTGAACTTTCTCGGTTAAGGATTTAGAGTCAGCTCCCTCTTTCAGGAGTTTTACTTCCTGTCGGAGGGATTCGACTCGGAGTTTGGCTTTCGCCAAATCTCGAGAAAGATACGAAATAAATTCATTTAACTGACTTCTATTGAAACCACTTACCTTGATTTCGCCGTCTTCTGAAAAGGTTAGTCTGCCGTCGTCCTGTTCTGACTCTGACTCGGTCCCGACTTCTTCTGAGGCGGTCAGGGCTAGTAGGTTTGACTGGGGTGCTTCTTCTTCCACTTCCGAGGAAGATTCGTCCCAGGTTGCTTGGAGTGCTTTCTTTCTTCTTGTCTTCTTGGTCTCCTTTAGGTTTGGACACTCCGTCTTGTAGTGACCCTGCTTCTTGCACTCGTAGCAGGTCACGTTGGGCTTGTTTTTCTCATTTGCGGGTTCAGCTGGTTCGTCCTTTCTTCGGCTTGTTTTCCGTCTGTTGGTTTAGTTCTTCAATTTTTTATAGTAGCTTCGGGCCAGTCGGACCAGCTCAGGTCGATCTCCTTCTTCGTCTTCTGAGTCTGAGTCTGAGTTAGACTCGGGTTCAGGTTGAGGCTTCTTTTTTGTTGTTCTTCCAGTTTTTCCTACAACAAGGGCAATACTTTTCTCGGCCATATTGCAGTTAGTCTGTTCGTGTAATTCTAGTTCAGAAAAAAGTTCATCTAACTTTATTTTTGAAAGATCCCTTGAAACTTTGTATGCATCTACCATAGATGCCCACAAAGTGTTTCTTGGGAAAGCATTTAGTGCGTACCTTATTAAGTCACGGTTTTCGACCTTGTGACCAATAGTGTGTAGACCATTCATGAGTTCTTGGATTCAGGCATGAAGCTGCGCTGCCGTCTCGTTGTCGATGATTTTGATGGTATACAACTTGTTTAGGAGCAGATCTCTCTTGCTGATCCTAGTGTCTGATGTTCCTTCATGCAGCTCGATCAATTTTGCCCACAGCTCCTTGGCACTGTTGAAGGGGCCCACCCGGTTCAGTTCCTCTTTTGTTAAAGCGCATTGTAGGGTCTGAGTTGCCTTTGCATCGGCTTCTATTTTGCGCTTCAGAGAGGTGTCCCATTCTGAGTAGGTCTGAGGTACTCCTTCAGCGTTCTTGGGAATCTCCAGTCCGGACTGGATGATGATCCACATGTCCACCTGAGTTTTCAGGTGGACCTCCATTCGACTTTTCCAGTAAGAAAAGTCTTCTCCACTGAAAAGTGGAGGTCTGGCTGTGCTGAATGCTTCTTGCATGGCCATTAGGAATTTTTATCTGAAAAAGAGATAAGAAAAAAAACTTTGTCCCAAGACTTGGTTTTGGATTAGTAGTGTGGGAAAAAAGAAAAATATTTGTCGAGTGGTGTTGCACCACCCTCGATTAACGAGAAGAAATTCGAAGAAATTCGAACGAAAAAAAATGTTAGAAGAATGTCGAACGAAGAAAATATTAGAAGAAATTCGAATGAAAAAAATAAATAAATAATCCAAAAAATTTTCAAACTGGTGGTTGCACCAAGTTTGAACTTCCCCGCTCTGATACCACTTGTTGGATCGAGAGAACCGATAGAGGGGTGAATATCGGAAGACGTTCGAATTTTGTGATTAGAGAAATTATGCAGCGGAATAAAACACTCAAACGCAAACACGGGTAGATTTACTTGGTTCGGAGCCTAGGTCGACTGCTACTCCAAGGCCCACGGTCGTTGACCGTTTTTTGCGGGCAATTCTATAAGTTCGCAAAAGGTTTACAAGTCAATATTACAATTGCAGTATCGTAAACACAAAAAGGAAATTGCTCTTCATTACTGACGTCCGATGTAGATTGACTTTTCGGAGCGGAGGGATGTCGTCGACTCGAGTTGGGAAGTATACGGAGCAGAGCGTGGGAGCAGAAGAGCGTAGAAGCATTGAATTGAAGTCTTGTTCTGAGCCTTGGGGTCGAGGGCCCTTTATATAGCCCTGGGGGCACCCGGATCGTCGGGGGTGCCCCCCCCCCCCCACGTGTCGGTCGATCCGGCATTTGCTCGGTCAGCTTCTGATCTCTTCAAATTCGGGATCAGCTTTGACCGGGGCGCCCGGAACGCTCGGGGCGCCCGTATTGACCGGGTCAAGCTCTCATCTATTGGCTTCAAGGGGAGCTTCTTCGGTAGTTGGTGCTGGGGGCGCCCGCAGCATGCGGGGCGCCCGCGCGATGGGGTCGCCCGGAGCATCCGGGGCGCCCCGACAGTCAACTGTAGAAGCAGTTTTTGCTCCTGCTGGTTGGTCTTCACCTTGGGGGCGCCCGGAACATCCAGGGCACCCTGCTCAGCTTCTGCCTCACTCCTTTGAGGCTCTCTGAGATGCAGTCACTCAGTCCTTCGGTCCTGCATCCAGGGTTAGTCCAAAAAGCAGTAACATATTAATTTTTATACAGCCTTAGTTGTCTTGATTCTGACTTTGGGCTTCCAAAATGGAGCCCTAGGTCGAACCGACGCCTATTGTTCCCTCGACGGGGAACGCGTCCTCACCTACTCCTTTCGGGAGAATGTACCTAATGCCAACCGCTCCTTTGGTTGGACTTTTGCCCAGCGGTCCTTCGCTAGGGCTTTTTACCCTGGCATTCCTTCGCCAGTGCCTACCATTCCTTTGCTAGGGCTTTCTACCCTGTACACTAGAGTAACATGTTAGATAACAAGTAAGACTTATCTTTTGAGCCCTATTGCCATTATCAAAACTCATGTTCGACTTGGGTGCTTTCTGCACCAACAATTGTGTCCCCGGCAACGGCGCCAAAAATTTGATATCTGCCCACAACGAGTGTCACGAATGAGTCTCAAATTTAGATATTTATAAATTGAAAACACTTTGCTCACAAAATTAAAGTGTAGTACTAGGACCTCAAGTCGTATTTTTCCAAGGACTAGTTTAGGATGTTTGATTAAAGCTTGAAGTTTTGTCGTTTGAAGTTTTTGGGTTTTCAAATAAGATTTGTGGGTTGTTTGCAAGACAAGATGAAAACACAGCTTAAAATGAGTAAACATAGCTAAAGCAAGAAGTAACTAGGAAATTTCAACACTAAACTTAACCTACTTGGACATTAAGCAATTCAATACGAGTATATGAAATTAAAAGACAAAACTAGAATCAAAGACATGCAAACAATAAATCTGTAGCTAAGTTGCAGAAATGAAAATTAATTCATGCACTACAAAATGAATGCAAGAAACAGGGCTGAAAGTGCTGGAAAATTACCTGACCGGTCGATAGACCGATCAAGTACAAGTCTGATCGGTCAACAGACCAATCAGGTACAAGTCTGATCGGTCAACAAACCGATCAATAGCTGTCTGGATCGGTCGAACAGACCGATCAGTAGCTGAAGACTGATGGAAACTGTAACAACTAAGAATTCAAAAGCGAAAGATTACAGTAAATGAACACCAGACTCTTCCTCGATCTCAGATCTTTCTCGCCGTCACACAAGAACCGGCTAGGAACCTCCTAGCTTGACAAATCAGTAAAGAATTACTCCCCAGGTCAGTTATCAGCAGATCGATCTGTTTCTGGAATACTCTTTCGTTCTCCTCCTTCTCGATGGATCGGATGGCGATTGTGGCTCCGGAATGCTCCAAACTCTTCAAAGAACCTCTCTGAAAGCTCTGAGAACTCCAATTGATGAAGATCGGCGATCGAACAGTAGTGGATTAGAGGATGCAGAGCTTCAGCTGAAACCCTCAACCGGGCCCTTCCAGCGACGAGATTGCTTCCAACTTCACCGGAAACCGTTCTCTAGGACTCGAGATCTTGAGATGAGATTGCTCTAGTGTGGCCGCGTCCGATCGGAGAAGATGAACTAAAGAAAATTGGAAAATTGAAGCGGAATCGCGACAACGAGCTCAGCGCGGAGAAGTTTGATTTAAATTATCCCTTTTGAATTTGAACGATTATGATTGTTCCGGCCTCATCCGACGGTCGGATCTTCATCGATATAAACCAATCTTCCCAGATCTCCATCAATGGTTCTGATCTACTTCTCCTTAGTTTGGATCAATCAGATCTGCGACGGATGGCTCAGATCTTCCTTTCCTTTGAATGGATGGTGGAAACCCTCTTAAGCTTGATCCGACGGTCAGATGGACTCTGATTGGGTTTAAAGCATCAGATCTTGGTCTATGGTCTTGATTACCTCTATCTTAGGCTCGGATTGATCAGAAACTTAAAGATGGCTCAGATCACCCCGTTTCTTTATCAGACGACCCACATTGATCCATCTCTTGATCCCCTTGATTGAAGCCAATTCTGAGCTCAAGTCTGATCCAATCTGATTTTAGTTCACGATCAGTCAAAGCCTACAAAAATTAAATGCAAATTCAATGTCAAATCATCTCAAATATACAAAGATTTGTATCCAAAGCCAAAATAGTAATAATTCATGAAACCTAATGTAAATGCAAACTTAAGCATATAAAAAGGGATCAAAATATGGGTTTGAGAGCCTAAAATGTTTAACAAAATAGTAATTATCAGTGGCTTGAAGAGTCTTCTTTTTCCGAGCCTTCTTGATCTCCATTAGGTTGGGGCACTCTGATCGGAAATGTCCCTTCTTATTGCATTCGTAGCAGGTTATGTTACCTTTGTTCTTCTGGCTCGTCGAGGGTTCAGATGGATCTTCCTTCTTCCGGCTTGACTTCTTCTTGTTCGACTGGTTTTTGAGCTCCTTGAAGTAGTCGTGAGCTAGCCAGACCAGTTTTGGATGATCCCCTTCCTCATCGTCAAATTCCGAGTCTGAGTCGGACTCGGGTATTGGTTGAATCTTCTTTTTCTGAGTTCTTCCTTGAGTTTTACCTACAGCAAACGTAATACTCTTCTCGACCAATACAGTATTAGTTTGTTCATGTAATTCTAACTCAGAAAATAATTCATCTAATTTTATTTCAGAAAGATTCTTGGAAACCTTGTAGGCATCCACCATAGATGCCCACAGTGTGTTTCTCGTGAATGAGTTTAAGGTATACCTTATTAGGTCACGATTTTTGACCTAGTGACCAATGGTGTACAACCCGTTCATCAGCTCCTGGATCCTTGTGTCGAGTTGTGTTGCAGTTTCACTGTCGTGCATCATTATCGTGTAGTGTCTGTTGAGTAACAGATCTCTTTTTCTTATCCGCGTATCAGACGTACCTTCGTGTAGCTCAATCAGCTTGTTCCAGAGTTCCTTCACACTGTTAAAGGGTCCGACACGGTTCATCTCCTCTTTTGTCAGGCCGCATTATAGTGTTTGTGTAGCTTTAGCGTCGGCCTCGATCTTCTTCTTTAGTGAACCGTCCCACTCAGTGTAGTGTTGCACCTTGCCTTGTGCATTTTTAGGTATCTCCAATCCGGACTGGATGATAATCCATATGTCCACCTGAGTTTTCAGGTGGACTTCCATCCTACTCTTCCAGTAGGAGAAATCTTCTCCGCTGAAGAGAGGTGGTCTGGCGGTGTTGTATCCCTCTTGCATGGCCATTTAATTAAACTGAAAAAGTTTACAAAAGAAACTCGTCCCAAGACTAAGTCTTGGTTTAGTAGTTAATGTCTAAGCCCAATAATCAAGTGTCACGAATGAGCCTTAAATTTAGATATTTATAAGTTGAAAACCCTAACTCATAGAATTAAATGTAGTACAGGGTCCTCAAGTCGTATTTTTTCCAAGGACTAGTTGTGAATGTTTAACTCAAGCTTGAAAATTGTCTTTAATGTTTTTGGGTTTTCAAATTGAAATGGGGCTTTTGTTTTGCAAATAGGAATGAGAATATAGTTTGAAATGAAATAGGCTTAGCTAGAGCAGGAATTAAACTAGTAACTTGTGAAAACTAAACTTAACCTACTTGGACATTAAGCAATTCAATACGAGTATATGAAATTGAAAGACAAAACTAGAATCAAAGACAGGCAAACAATAAATCTGTTGCTAAGTTATAGAAATGAAACTTAATTCATGCACTACAAACTGAATGCAAGAAACAGGGCTGAAAAGTGCTGCAAAACTACCTGATTGGTCGACAAACCGATCAGGTACAAGTCTGATCGGTCGACAGACCGATCAGTAGCTGTCTGAATCAGTCGAACAGACCGATCAGTAGCTAAAGACTGATTGAAACTGCGACAACTAAGAATTCGGAAGCGAAAGATTACAGTAAATGAACACCAGACCCTCCCTCGATCTCATATCTTTCTCGTCGTCACACAAGAACCGGCTAGGAACCCCCTAGCTCGACAAATCAGTAAGGAATTACTCCCCAGGTCAGTTATCAGCAGATCGATCTATTGCTGGAATACTCTTCCGATCTCCTTCTCGATGGATCGGCTGGCGATTGTGGCTCTGAAATGATCCAAACTCTTCAAAGAACCCCTCTGAAAGCTCTGAGAACTCCAATTGATGAAGATCGGTGATCGAACAGTAGTGGATCAGAAGAAGCGGAGCTTCGGCTAAAACCCTCAACCGGGCCCTTCCAGCGACGAGATTGCCTTCCAACTTCATTGGAAACCGTTCTCTTGGACTCGAGATCTTGAGATGAGATTGCTCTGGTGTGGTCGCCTGCGATCGAAGAAGAAGAAGCGATGAAGAACTAGAAAACTGAAGCTGTATCGCAACGACCCCCCTCCACAGCATGGAGAAGTTTGATTTAAATTATCCCTTTCGAATTTAAACGGCTGTGATTATTCCGGCCTCATCCGACGGTCGGATCTTCTCCGATCTAAACCAAACTTCCCAGGTCTCCATCAATAGTTCTGATCTACTTCTCCTTAGCTTGGATCAATCAGATCTGCGATGGATGGCTCAGATCTTCCTTTTCTTTGAATGGATGGTTGAAACCCTCTTAAGCTTGATCCGACGGTCAGATGGACTCTGATTGGGTTCAAAGCTTCAGATCTTGGTCTATGGTCTTGATTAGCTGTATCTTAGGCTCGAATTGATCAAAAACTTAAAGATGGCTCAGATCACCCTGTTTCTTGATCGGATGACCCACATTGATCCATCTCTTGATCCCCTTGATTGAAGCCAATTCTGAGCTCAAGTCTGATCCAATCTGATTTAGGTTCACGATCAGTCAAAGCCTACAATAATTAAATGCAAATTCAATGTCAAATCATCTCAAATATTCAAAGATTTGTATCCAAAGCTAAAATAGTAATAATTCATGAAACCTAATGTAAATGCAAACTTAAGCATATAAAAAGGGATCAAAACATGGGTTTGAGAGCCTAAAATGTTTAACAAAATAGTAATTATCAACTCCCTCACACTTGCTCTTGGGCGTCTCGGACAAGCTAACTAAACATGTGCCCCCTAGATTATTCTCAATCATAATTAGAAGCAATTAAAAAGAAATTACCTAGGGTTGTCAATCCTCAAAAATCTAAACTCAATGGACTAGTATCTTGCCCTTAAGTCAACAACTTTGTATACTTCATCCTTCAAGACTCATTGAGATGAACTAAACTCACAAATCCTATCAAGGGAATATTTAGTTGCTCTCTTCCTAAATTCTACATTTCCAATAAAAGTGGAGCTCACTCACACACTTCCATGGTTCTTGCACTACCATAAGCTTGCTTATGCTCTACTCTCCACCATTATTCTTGATTTGTATCCACACTTAAAAAGGCTCATCAGAACAAGTTAGGGGAATATAGAATGATAAAATGAAATAGATGTTCAATGAACTTGGATACTAAAGAATCATGATAAAGGAAGTAAAGAAATATTGCATGATAAGGAAATATGGAAAAGTAAAGAAAATGGAAGACTTGGACACTCAAGAATGTAACCTAATGTACTTTACCCTCTTATTTTGGATTATCCTTGCATGTATCAGAGTTGTGGTGGAGCAGGGACTGAGGAAATTCACTGAATTCAGTGTGTCAAGGTTCTGTTTTTGTGCCAACTCTACTGATCGGTCCAGAGACCGATCACTCTTCTGCCTGATCGTTTTGGAGATCGGTCTAGCTCCTTCTGATCAGACTGAGTGACCGCAGTCACTTCCCTGATCGGATTGGTGACCGATCAGGGTCTGATCAGTAGCTGAAACTGCAGAACTCTGAAACTGTTTCTGCCAAGATCACTTCCTTTCAATCAACACTACATCTTAAATCCATATGGCTTCTTGTTAGCATCTTCCACTTCAGAAATCTAACCAATCCCCTGATACTTTGTGTTTTCTTTTCTCTTTTTCTTTTCTTTTCTTCTTCTTTTTTTTCTCTTCTATTTTTCAGTTGCTTCTTTTGTTTTTCTTTTTAGTTTTTCTTTTCTTTGCAGTGCTAGCTGATCTACCTCATCTCCACTTCAGTTTCAGTGTTTCAGACCTTCTCTTTGTTGTACTAATCCTTTCTTTTCTTGATAGCAATATTAGTTTCTCTCGAATAGAAGCTAACTCTTAGATTACAAAACATTCCTTTCTTCAAGCAAAGCACTACTTCTTTGAACATTTTCCACTCCAAATTCCAGTCCACTGCCGCATAGCCTCCAATTTGAAATAGGAGGAATGGCAAACATCAGCTTGATTAGGTGCCACATTATACATAGTTTGCAAGCAAACTTGGTGCCACAAAACACTTCAAAACTCTAGCTTCCTTCGGAATAAACTCATGGATTTCTACAAAATTTTTCCTCATAGGATTTGAAACATCAAATAACATTTAGGAATCAAATTGCTCCAAATGTAATCTTCACTACCCAATACTCACAACTCAGCCTTGATACACTACTCCATCAAATTGGCACCACCTCTCCATCATTCTTTTCATACATCGTTTTTTTTAATCATTCTTCTTTTTGAGTTGCATCCTTGATACTCTCCTCATCCCTTAAGAATCATCAAAACAGATTTCCAAATATAATCTAACAAAAAGTAGGCTTCCAAAATGCATCAATTCTTACCAAAACATTCCAAAACACTAGCCACCTCCCCCACACTTAGCTTTTTGACCGTTTCGGGCAAAGTAACATTAAGAAACATCAAAAGCAACCAAGTCCATGGAAAAACATGGTTATGAGCAGAAAAATAGGGGAAGGAAAAAAGAATAAAGCATGTAGCAACAAGGAATATTGCAAATATTGATATGAAAAGGAAACAAAGTGATTCACCTCTATAAATGTGGTCCAATCATAGAAATATAGTTTTGAAAGAACCTAAGCAAGTTCTAGAGTACACTCACATGTGTGTATCTCAAAAATAAGGTCAAATCCTCACTAGGTAAAAAGAATTCACTTCAAGTCATCCATCTAGAGTCCATAACTAAGTAGTACTCATGCATCCAAGAATTTTCATCCATTGGCTCAAATCCTAAGTTTTAACAACTAAATTTAATTTGCTTCCAAAGGACTCTAAAATGATATAGAGAAAACCTAGAGGGATACATGGAATGTGTGCTTCCATGGAATGTGTGCTTGCATATACATCAATTTTTGTCCTTGCAGTCTTCAAAAATTATCATCCAAGAATGAGTGGAGATCTATATGCTAGAGAATCCCCCTCCATGTCCAAGATATAGAAATTCGCAGAAAAAAACAGCTCCTTCACCTTCACTAATACATCTTCAATAATTCCAGCTGGGTGGGTCTGACTCCTGTCTGCTAACTGAATCACCACTCCTGTAGGCTGCAGAGGATCAATACCAAGCATCTGAAAAACTGATCTAGACATCACATTAATAGAGGCTCCCAAGTCTAACATAGCATCATGAAAGAGAGTCCTCCTAATCTCACAAGACACAGTAAATACCCCTGGATCTTCACATTTCTGAGGGATAGAATAGATAAGGGCTGAGACATTCTTCCCTAAGCTGACCAACTCATTCTCCTTTAGTTTCTTCTTGTGAACACACAAATCTTCGAGGAATTTAGCATACTTGGGAATTTGTTTGATCATGGTCAACAAAGGCACATTAATCTCCACCTTGCTGAATAACTTCACAAGTTCATTATACTCCTTGGCCTTCTCCTCCTCCACTTGCTTTTTGGCTTGAGTCTTGCGCTGTGGAAAAGGTAAGGGAACCCTTGATTCCTCCACTTGAGCCGAAACTTTTGGAGTTGAGACTTGAGCTGGAATTCCAAGTGATGTAGCTGCTGTAGACTCACTTCCCTCACTGATTTCTCCTTCATTTTCCACCAAAATCACAGGATCAATTGAAGAATGAGTTAGGCTTGAACTAGGAATGCAACCAACTGATTTAGAAGACTTTTCAGGGTTGTTTGGAGCTGGAAAACTAGGTGTTGTTCAGTTTTCAGAAAAATCAGCCCTTGGAACATTTGAACTTGAAGCAACTTTTCCACTCCTCAAAGTAATGGCACTAACATTCCCCTTAGGATTAGGAGTAACTTGAGAAGGTAATTGACTTGATCCTTGGGCTTGCATTTGGTTCATTCCACTAGCTAATTGTCCAATGTGTCTCTCAATGTTTTGTAAGGTAGAATCATTTATTTGTTGACCTTGTTATTGTTGCAAAATTTATTATTGTTGGAGAATTTGTTGCATCATCTACTCTAACCTTTGTTGTTGAACATTCACCCCACTAGCACCTCCATAGCCTCCTTGATTAGCATGAGACTTTGGTTGGCCTTGAAATGAAGAAGTAGGTTGCTGAAAATTTTGACCTTTCTGTGAACTTTGAAAATGGGGTTGTTGGGGTTGATTAAATGGTTGATTTGGCTGCTGAAAATGCTGTATATTGGGCTGGGAACTTAGTTAAAATTGCTGAAAATTGTAGCACTAAAAATTCTGGTTTTGGGGTTGAAATTATTGGTTGAAAGACTGAAATTTTTAGGGCTAAAATTGTTGACTTGAGGGCTGGAAATTTTGATTGTATGGCTGAAATACTTACTGTGAAGGTTGAAAAGGTTGCTGAAAATTCGGATTCCCTTGAAAACCTTGCTGATTTCCTTGAAAAGGCTACTGATTTTGATGAAAAGGCTGCTGAAATGGTTGGAAAGGCTGATTACTTTGCTGAAAATTCTGAAAATTTGGTTGAGGTTGTTGTAGGGGTTGTTCTGAAAGGTTTTGTTGATAGAAAGAATTTCCATACTTCAAATTTGGATGATCCCTCCAACCCGGATTGTAAGTAGATGAATAGGGATTGTTCTTTTGTTGGAATTGTCCTCTAGTCAAAGTCGCTAATGATTCATCTTGTTGAAGATTAGGACACAAATCTGAGTTATGTTCTTGACTTGAGCAAATGCTACACAATCTCATCACTTGATTTGTAGATGGAGGTACCGAAAAATTCTGATTTTGGCTCACATTGTTTAATGTCATTTGCTTCACCAAAGAAGTAAGATCCATCAAAGAACTCTTGATCTCCTTCTGTTCATTAGAAACCATTTGGACTTCATTCACTCCTTTAGTGGAAAGAGCTCTACTCCCAAATTATTGTGAATTTTTTGCCATGTTTGAAATTAATTCTCTAGCCTGATCTGGTGTCTTGTTCACTAAGGCTCCTCCAGCAGCAGCATCAATCATAATCCTATCCATCTGAAGTAGACCCTCATAGAAATACTGAATAAGGAGCTACTCACTGATCTGATATTGTGGAAAACTTGAACACAGCTTGTTAAATCTCTCCCAATAATCATATAGGGTCTCTCCTACTACTTGCTGAATACCACATGTGCTTTTGCTGATGATAGCTGTTCTGGAGACTAGAAAGTACTTCTCCAAAAATGCCTTCTTCATGGAAATCCAACTAGAAACATGTCCGGTAGGCAAATAATAGAACCAATCCTTAGCTGCTCCAGTCAGGGAAAATGGAAATGCCCTCAACTTGATATCCTCTTCAGAAATCCCCTGAGGCTTCATGGTGGAGCAGACGACGTGGAACTCATGCAAGTGTCTGTTTGGATCCTCTCCTGATTGACCTTGAAACTTAGGCAATAAATGAATAAGTCCTGATCTCAGCTCAAAATCACCAGTAAGCTCTAGATAAGCAATACATGAATACTGGAAAGCATCATCAGGTGTTGCAAGCTCCTTCATGATTTTCTGGTGTTCTGCCATAGGATTGCATGAATGAGTAGAAATAGACTGAGTAGAAATAATCTCAATAGCCTCTGAAACACTGCCTTGGTTTCTCCTTGCTCTGAAAATCCTCTCAATTTCAGGATCAAATTCCTCAAGGTCACCACCTGCTGTCCTGGTCATACAACAAACACAAGTCATAGCAAATGTATATAGGAAGATAAAGAAAATGAAATAGATCACAAAAAATGAAAATAAGCACACAAGCTAAAATCAAACAAACTCAACTAGTTTCCCCGGCAACGACACCAAAAATTTGATGTCTAAGCCTAATAACCAAGTGTCACGAATGAGCCTCAAATTTAGATACTTATAAGTTGAAAACCCTAACTCACAGAATTAAATGTAGTACAGGGGCCTCAAGTCGTATTTTTTCCAAGGACTAGTTGTGAATGTTTAACTCGAGCTTGAAAATTATCTTTAATGTTTTTGGGTTTTCAAATTGAAATGGGGCTTTTGTTTTACAAATAGGAATGAGAATATAGTTTGAAATGAAATAGGCTTAGCTAGAGCAGGAATTAAACTAGTAACTTGTGAAAACTAAACTTAACCTACTTGGACATTAAGCAATTCAATACGAGTATATGAAATTGAAAGACAAAACTAGAAACAAAGACAGGCAAACAATAAATCTGTAGCTAAGTTGCAGAAATGAAACTTAATTCATGCACTATAAACTGAATGCAAGAAATAGGGTTGAAAAGTGCTGGAAAACTACCTGATCGGTCGATAGACCGATCAAGTACAAGTCTAATCAGTCGACAGACCGATCAGTAGCTGTCTGGGTTGGTCAAACAGACCGATCAGTAGCTGAAGACTGATGGAAACTACGACAACTAAGAATTCGAAAGCGAAAGATTACAGTAAATGAACACTAGGCCCTCCCTCGATCTCAGATCATTCTCGCCGTCACACAAGAATCGGCTAGGAACCCAATTGATGACGATCAGCGATCGAACAGTAGTGGATCAGAAGAAGCAGAGCTTTGGTTGAAACCCTCAACTGGGCCCTTCCAGCGACGAGATTGCCTTCCAACTTCACCGGAAACCATTCTCTAGGACTCAAGATCTTGAGATGAGATTGCTCTGGTGTGGCCGCCTGCGATCGAAGAAGAAGAAGCGATGAAGAACTAGAAAACTGAAGCTGAATCGCGACGACCCCCCTCCACAGCGTGGAGAAGTTTGATTTAAATTATCCCTTTTGAATTTGAATGGCTGTGATTATCTCCGATCTAAACCAAACTTCCCATATCACCATCAATAGTTCTGATCTACTTCTCCTTAGCTTGGATCAATCAGATCTGTGATGGATGGCTCAGATCTTCCTTTCCTTTGAATGGATGGTTGAAACCCTCTTAAGCTTGATACGAAGGTCAGATGGACTCTGATTGGGTTCAAAGCTTCTGATCTTAGTCTATGGTCTTGATTAGCTCTATCTTAGGCTCGGATTGATCAAAAATGTAATGACGGCTCAGATCACCCCGTTTCTTAATCAGACGGCCCACATTGATCCATCTCTTGATCCCCTTGATTGAAGCCAATTCTGAGCTCAAGTCTGAACCAATCTAATTTAGGTTCACGATCAGTCAAAGCCAACAAAAATTAAATGCAAATTCAATGTTAAATCATCTCAAATATACAAAGATTTGTATCCAAAGCCAAAATAGTAATAATTCATGAAACCTAATGTAAATGCAAACTTAAGCATATAAAAAGGGATCAAAACATGGGTTTGAGAGCCTAAAATGTTTAACATAATAGTAATTATCAGTAGTGCGGCAGAAAATAGTAATAAAAAAAATCGAGTGGTGTTGCACCTACCTCGATTAACGAGAAAATGAACGAAAAAAATATTAAAATTCGATAAAAAATTGAAAAAATGCTCAACTGGTCGTTGCACCAGATTTGAGCAACCCGCTCTGATACCACTTGTGAGATCAATTAGAATCGATAGAGGGGGGTGAATATCGATCCACAAATTTTCGGAAAACTTAGAGTAATTTGCGTATCGGAAAAACAAATTAATGCTAACACGTTTGTTTTTACTTGGTTCGGAGTCGTAGTCGACTCCTACTCCAAGGCCCACGGTCCTTGACCATTTACAATAGGCAATTCTATATTGCGTAAAATTATTACATTTTGAAGTTTGAATATAGAATTAAAATACAACACTTAATAAAAAAGTTATACCAACGACTAGAGAAAATTGAATGTCGGAGCCGCGGGTTGTCGTTGGCGCTTGAGTCTTGAGCACGGGGCATTTGGAGCAGAGCGCTTGAAAGAATTCGTAGAAAGAAGTTATGTCTGAAGCCAAGGAGGTGAACCCCTTTATATAGTAGTCGCTGGGGCGCCTGTGTTGAAGGGGGCGCCTGACACGTGGCCCATTCTGCGCGAAACTCAATCCGCAGACTTGGCCAACGCTTATCCCTTCAACTGGGGTGCCTGAGCTGACTGGGGCGCTTGTATGAACACAGGCGCCTCATATGCTATTTTGGAGGCTTGCTTCGATTGTGCCTGAAAACACCCTTGTCTCGGGCGCCTGTATCAACACAGACGCCTAATCAAACAGGCGCCTGACCCATTCAGGCGCCTGGGAGCAAAAAACATCACCCTTTGTTCCTGCAACCAGGGTTAGTTCCAAAATATAAATAATATATAAATGATATAAGCTAAGCATAGTTTAATAGCCTGAGCTATCTTGGTTCTGACTTTGGGCTTCCCAAATGAAACCCTAGGTCGAACCGAAGCCTAATGTTCCCTCTTACGGGGAGTGCGTCCTCACCTACTCCTCTCAGGAGAGTTTTACCTTTTTGCCAACCGGCTCCTCCAGTTGTACTTTTGCCCAATCTCCCAGATCAGGTCTTTGTGCCCAGTCCGCGACCAGGACTTATTGCCCAGCTTCACTCACCAGGTCTTCGGTGCCCAATCCATGACCAAGACTTATTGCCCAGCTTCACTCACCAGGTCTTCGATGCCCAGTCCACGACCAGGACTTATTGCCCAACCTTATGCTAGGACTTCGTGCCTAGTGTACCTAGGACTTTTCCTGCACACTTGAGTAGCATTGTTAGTCACGATAAAACCTTATCTTCTGAACCCTTTGTCATTATCAAAACACAGGTTTGACTTTGGTGCTTCCAGCACCAACATCTTCCTCCCCATCGGATGGGCTTATTCTGTGGATCATTGGGTCGGACATGATTATAGAAAATTGTTAAGAAGCGTGTGCTTTTCCCCATCGGACAACACATAATCTGAGGTAATTTTCTTAGTATCATGTAATGGTAAACACTTAGATGCAAATAATAGTATCCTCCCCATCGGAGTCACTGCTATTATTTGTAGGGCTGAAGTGAACCAGCTATTAATTTTATTTGTCAAAAGTTAGGTTGACAAGATAATAAAATTAATGGGTAAAATCTCCTCTTACGAATGTAGAAATTCGTATACGTCCACACCATCATGGCATGTGAATTTCTCGGTGTTTTGAGGTGTTGGTTGATTTTGAAATTTATTGTTTGAGGAATCAATTTATTTTTGAAATCTAAAGTTGTGATTGTTGTGATTCTCAGGTAGTTTCAAAATGGTCTTTAACCCACTAGCGACCATACTCAAGGGGAATAAACTTACTGGCCCCAATTATATAGATTGAAAAAGAAACCTGGGCATTGTCCTTACTGCTGAAGAGTACAAATATGTACTATTTGAGGAGTGTCTTGAAAAGCCTGGCGAGAATTCTGGTGAAGAGCAGAGGGAGCATTATAAGAAGTGGGCATGGCATATGAGATGGCGCGGTGCTATGTTTTGGCATCTATGTCAAATGTATTGCAACATCAGCATCAGGCCATGCCCACTTCTTGTGATATGATGCTAAACCTCAAGGAACTCTTTGGGCACCAGAATCAGGCCGCTAGGCAAGTTACGATGAAGAACTTGATGACGACTACTATGGTCAAAAGGACACCCGTGAGGGATCATGTCCTTATGATATGGCCCACCTCAATGAGATTAAGGTCCTTAGAGCACAGATCGACGGGGAAACTCAAGTCGATATCATACTCCAGTCTCTGCGTAGGAGTTTTGAGCAGTTCCGGCTCAACTACAACATGAACAAACATGAATATACGTTGGGGGAACTGCTGGGAGAATTCCAGGCGGCAGAGGGGCTTTTTCGTCAAAATCTCAGGCCTTAGTTACTCAGAGGGTTTTTACTTCTATGCCGAAAGGCAGGAAGAAGAAGAAACAAGGTGGGTACAAGAAGGAAGCAGGATCGCAGGGACCTCGGACTGGCGTGAAGAAGCCGAGAGGCAAGTGCTTCACGTGCAAGCAAACTGGACACTGGAAGGCAAACTATCGCCGTCGTCAAGACAAAGGTATTTCTTCTTGCTTAGTCGTTGAAACAAGTTTAGCGGTGCTATCTACCGGTACCTGGTGCGTAGATACAGGAGCCACTGATTGTTAGGATGTATACTAAAAACTTTGCTTTTGGTTAAAGTACATCAACATTTTAAAGAGAATCGCAAATTCACACGATGTATATTTATATTAGTTTGTGCATAAAATGTCTCATACATTGCATTGTAGATAACATGGTGCGTGGTGACGCACAGAAGATCATGTTATCAAGTTCCTTGCAAAAGTATAAGTAAGAGGCTCACAACCGAGATGGAGTTGGATAAACTATCGAGATGGTTGTAGTGTAATTAGGTGTGGTTTGTCTTAACCATAGAATTACACTAGTGCGCCATGTGTGCATTGAGTAGGACCAAAAGAGAGGTCATCCAATTTTATACTGACTTCATAAATTGGATTAGACCTCGGATATATATTATGGAGTACGTGTTAGTAATGTGAGAGAAGTGTCCTAAGACAATCGCCTTATGATTGTAAACATTTATTTTAATAAATGAAAATTCAGTATTTGAGTATACATATTTATGTATTTGATTGGGATCTTAAACTCATCTACTGAATGTCCGCAATACAATTCAAAGCATGAGAGAATTTGTGATGGAATCACAACTAGTGATTATCTCTACATGTGTAATTGTGAAGTATTGAAAATATCCCTAGTCGATGAATTGATAAATACGGACACTATCAATTCTGTTGAGACTAGCATGGGTTATTCTCTAATCAGTTGATTCTCACTGGTTGGTGACATTGGGATGTCCGGAGATAAACATGAATGCTAGTTAAGGGAACTAGTTCATTGGAGTGACTGGCTGTAAAACTTCACATGGTAGTCTATATATAGACATGTCAGTGAAGTTCTTACCGCAGCTTAAGTGCGATGTTCCTTTGACTTGCGGTGTTCAAGTCATCTTGGTCATGGAGACTTATACTTTAACATCTTAAGCAAGCATCTCCAAGGAGGTGTGGACCCAGGATGGTTGGGTATAAGCCGAAGTGCCCGAAGATGTTTGAACAGCCTACAAAGGATTCACCACTCCTTGCGAGGAGATGTATACCCAAGGCCTATCATCGGATTGTTACTCAAAGCCTCTGGCCAGAGCATGACATGTTTAGAGTATGAGTCTCTTAAAAACATGAGAGTAATTAGAAATCCAAAGGACGAGAGAACGTTACTTGGGCTAGGTGTGACGTAGTCAGCCTAGTGGGGACTGACACACACAGACCATGTCCTGAACCAAGTGGGTATAAGATAGTGAAGGGAATGAGGCACGATTCATTAGAGCTGCTGAAGGGTTTCAGAATTATTTCTGAGGTCAACCGTTGATCTTTCGATTAATTGGGGGTCATGATGTACTACTAGGTGCCACTCATGATCGTTCTATAATTGGTTGATTATAGACTGCCAACATAAATCGAAAGCCTATTTAGTCACACGCACTACGAGTGATCCGAGGGATTTAAAACGAGTTGAAAATTAGATTTTCCAATCAAGAGAAATAAGTCGAATCTGAATTTATCAGAGGCGCATTGGAAGCTTAAAATGGCTAAGTCTTTTAAAGGCTTATTGGACGAATTAAATGAGTTTAATTCGCGAGAAGTTGGCTTGATGTGGCCGGCCCCACCCTCTTTGGTTTGGCCGGCCACAATAAAGGAGAGAAACCAATTTATTTGGTTTAAATTATAAAATAAATCAAGCGCGATTTATTTTATAAAATTATGGATAAATAAGTTTATATAAAGAAATTTATATAAAGAAATTTTATAAAGAAATTTATAGAAATTTATTCTTTTTATGGAAATTAAAATGAACCATGGATCGATTTATTTTAATTTTATAAAATCAATTATGAATTGATTTTTCCATGATAAAAAAAATTTATATAATTTTCTTGTAAATTTTATTCCATAATAAAAGGAGAGATGTGTTTGTTTTATTATAAATTTAGTTATAATAAAACTTGGCATAACGGAATAATTCATAAGAAAATTTATAGGATAAATTTCTTATGAAAATTGATTCCGTTAAAAGGGAGACTTGGCGATGGAGAGGCTACTATATAAAGGAACCAAGGCTAGGCTTGAATTCCTCAATTGAGTAATCAAGAGATTAAGTAGCTCCCTCTCTCTCTCTCTAATTCTCTCCCTCTCTCTCTCTAGGGTTGGCGCCCAATTTCTCTCTCTAGGGCTGGCTCTCTCTCTCCTCCCCTAGGGTCGACGCACCACCTAGGGTTGCCGTGAGCCTCCTCCACCAAGAAGGTGCCAAAGAAGAAGTAGAAGCGGGTCGCATCTCCTTCCTTCCCAGAATCATGATTCCCTTGCTTGGTGGTTAGTTTCCATCTTTCTCTCTTGATATTCTAGTTGTGCTTTTGGAGAATCTAGTAGTTCTCGTAGGCACAAAACTCGTAGATTTGCGAAGTCATCCCGAAGAGAACTCGGCGTGGACACGAATAGAGGCGGAGCTTCCAAGGGACGCTACGGTTGGATCTCGTCCCTTACTTCGAGTTACGCGAGGTATTAAGTAAATTAGTTTACTTTCTGCAAAATTTTAATTTATGATTATGTCTCCACACCTTAAGGTTGCATGCTAGATACGTGGTTAAAATAATTTAAGAAATTATTTATGCTAAAACCTTCCGCTGCAAGTAATTAAATTTTAAAATTACGAACCCGTATCCGTGTCAACATGCACCCGGTCCCAACAATATGATCTCTTAATCCCGAAATAATAACGGGCACGTATAATTAATTATTATTTCTTTGACTTACCAATGGGCGAGGTTTATTCTTTTAAATCGATCGGTCTGGTAAATTGGTAAATAATATTAATTATATGGTGTGCCATTGATTATTGACGGAATCCATGTCCTGGTGAGTCAAAATGATGATGCCCCCTTGGTGAGCTCAAAAGGATCGTCATGTCAAATCTTGCAAGTGGACTATGGTCTGACATGATGAAAAGGTTGAGTGGTACTAATCAAGAATCAAGAGAATAATTAATTAAAATTGTCAGTAATTTAAATTAATTATCAGGCATTCGATATCATAAACATGGGGAGATGGACGTCTCATAATAGGTGGAGCCCATATGAAAATATAGGGTTGGTGAGGAAGTTCAATGGGACCCTTTAGTGGAATGGATGTCCATTAATGGATAGGGTTTGGATCCATTAGCGAGCCAAGAACCAACTCCTCCTCATGGTCCCTACCTTAGCCCTATAAATACCCCATAGGAGTCATGATACAAGGCTAATTGATCATCTAAATATACAACCCAAAACTCAAAACCCTCTCTCTTATTCTCTCTCCTAGGGCTTAGCTTGCGCCGGCGGGAAGAAGGTGGAAGAAGAGGAGCTTTCTCCTCTACCTTCAATCATCTCTTGGGCATGAAGCTTCGGCAAGATTGGGAGGAGAACACTGTGTTGGATCGGGTTGGACCTGCTAGAGGGGGGTGAATAGACGGTAAAAAAAATATAAAAGTGGAGGCACTCGTCTTTAAAAAAGAAACTTGGTCGTAACTGAGAACGTTGCTTCCAAGGCTGTGGACGCACAATAAAAATCTCCTTGTGGTGGAGAAGCCTTACAAAAATAGCACGCTAGACTTTTAGAGATTTTACAAGAATGAATTAATTGAATGAATGAACAGGTTGAAACTCTAAGCCTATTTATAGCCTAAGAGAATAAATCTGGATTGTTGATTGTTGAGGAATTTTCTCTTTACCATTGATCCTTGGATGTAATCTGGATGGTTGATCTTAGATGGGATTAAACTGCATCCATTGGATCTGATTAAAGGATAAAGTTATCCTTTAAGAGATAATGTTTAATTATAACTTTGTCTTCTGCTCGCAACAGATAAATAACTTTATCATGTGCTCGCAACAACTTTGATCACATCTCTTCCTTATCCTAGTCGGTAAGGCTGGTTATATACGCAGGCGATGTTGTTGGTTCGAATCTTCACAACAATAAATAAAATTCTTTTTGTTTCAGGTGCCTGGTTTGACTTGGTCAAACTGACCAGTCTTTTGGTTCATCTTCTGGGTGATTTCTGGCCAACCGGAGTTAAGCTCACCCGAACCCGACTCCAGCCTTTCGCCCCTCGAGCGTGCTTCCTCCCAGTTTCTCATCCCTCGGGCGTCGCGTACGTCCTTCTCGATCCACCGGTGTACTCTTCCATGTCCCTCGGATTGTACCCAGCCCGTCGGCTCACTTCCCCGCACAATCCTTCTTGTCCGCTACGTCTTACGCTCGACTTCCTCCGTACCTAAGCTCCTGCACACTTAGCAGAGAGATTAAACATACCAGGACCTAACTTAAATCGGTTGATCACATCAAAATCAACCAGGGGTACTTACAATCTCCCCCTTTTTGATGTGCATCAATCCGAGTTAGGTTAGGGTAATCAAAATAAAAAAACATGCATAATAATGTAAACAGGAAAACTTAAATTTCGAGTAAATTAAAATTCTACCCCTTAACTTAATACTATTCCTCCCCCTTTGATCATATCAAAAAATGGAAAAATATAATTAGGGATGAAGAAAATGTTTGAGTGCAATAAAAAATATTCTAAGTGAAAAAAATCACATTATCATAGATTTTTCAAATTTTAAAATGGCATATTTTTTCAAAGTTAATTCCATTTTTTTTGTAAAAAAATGACTTAAATAAAATCTAAAAAACCTTTTGATAAAATCCACAGCTGATGAGGAGTTCCAAAAAAATCGGATCTGGTCAAAATATTTTTCTATCGAATTTTTAAAAAAATCATATTTTTAATAAATAATTCATAAAAAATCGAAAAAAATATGAATATTTTTGTTAAAGTCGAAGATGATGATATGCGTTTGGACAAAAATTTGAGTTTTAAATTCGTTCATCAAGTCCAAAAATGACAAACCAACACATAAGAGTTCTTGAAGAATAAATTTTAAAAAATTGGAAAAAATACTTCAAAAAATTTGAAAAAAAAGTATAATGAGTCTTTCCCCTAAACTCTTAATTTCAAATTTCGAGGGAAAAAAAATATTCAAAAAATTTTGAAAGAAGTTCCAGTAGATAGACAGTATAATTGTGTATAAAAAAAATAAAGACATAATTATTGTTAGAGAAACAAAATGTGCACATATATAATAACAAAAAAATTTATCAGTTTAATAAAAATTTAGGAACCCAAAATAAGTTCCTATCTACAGGATTAATTAAAAACTTAGGCGGAATATAGCTTTTGGGTACCTTTTTAAATTGGCCCTTATGATTTTTAAAATATCAATTTAAATTATCAAGAAAGCTATTTTTCTTTTGGCGTAAATATACAATATCAAGTTTTAATTTTTGCACTAAGTTTTTTAAATTATCATTTTCATTTTTCAAAATTTCAGACGAGGACTCATCCCAGGTGGCCTTCAGTGTCTTTTTCTTCTTTGGCTGGTTCTTGAGTTTAGGACACTGGTCCTTCAAGTGTCCCTCCACTTTACAGTTGTAGCATCTGATTATTTGCTTCTTTGGAGACCGTCTTCTTTTCTACGTTCTTGAAAATTTGTTAGCTTTAAAAAAACTTTTAAAAGAACTTACCATTTTTGTTGTTTCGTCGTCAGTCGAGGATTCCGCTGCCTTAGTAAGACTCCCTCACCTGTGGTATAATAGTTCCCTATGATTTCCATGATTTTTAGCATTATATATTGGTTAGTTTTTGGATTTGATGTTGAAAGGAAGAAAAACTAAGAACCTTAAGTTTAAGGGTTTCGGCCACCATGATTTATAGGTCTATAATTATACTAAAAATCATGATAATATTATTTAATGTTCCCTTATGATGTGTAGAGGTTAAGTATAATTTTTGGGAATTTTTAGAGTACCCTAGGACACCCTAGGGTTTCGGCCAACATGAAAGAAACAAAACTAAGAACCCTAAGTTTAAGGGTCTCGGCCACCATGATTTAAAGGTCTATAATTAAGCCAAAAATCTTGATAATGTTAATTTATGTTCCCTTATAATGTGTGGACGTTAAGTATAATTTTTGGGAATTTTTGGATTACCCTAGAGACCCCATATGTTTCGGCCAACCTCAAGGACCCAAGGGTTAGGGTTGAGCCTTTAACTTCAAGTATATGTTTATGTATTGCCATGATATAAGGGTGATGTAGGGAACCATGTTAAGTTATATGCCCATGCTATGCTAAGAACCATGCGAAGTGATTATGTATGTTCATGATATGAATGATGCCATAATAAGTATGATAAGTTTATGTTCAGGATATGAATGATGCCATGATAAGAATGATAGGGTTATGATCACGATAAAAATGATGCTATGATATGTTAGGTTCATGATATGAATGATGCCATGTTATGTATGTTATGATTATGTTCATGATGAGAATGATGCATGCCATGTTATATGTATAAAGATGCATGTCATGTTTATGAAAGAAGATACATACCATGTTTATGAATGAAGATAATGCTCATGCCTTCCAGGCATCATGATGTTATGCAATAAGAATGACCAATGAAAGGACAAGCATGTGTTAAGTCATGCTTTATGTAACATGGTTATGCTATGAATGTATGATGAATGATGAAACATGAAAAGTATTTTACTTTATGTATGGGCTTGTACCGGACCGAAGTATGGGTCCAAGGGATGGGCACCTTAAGAACGCCCCGGTTTTGGACTACCGTAGTTGTCCACGGTTCTGGCACTACCGGAGCTGTGCAACAGGGATGGGCACCTTAAGAACGCCTCGGTTCGGGGACTACCGACTATGCTGTCCTTACCCTAGTAAGTTGGGGCTCGCGACCTCGGACTTGCTAGGGATGCGCGCTATGATGTATGTATGTGGTACAAGGCGAGGACCCCAAATGATGTTATGATGATTATGTTTAAGCAAATTAAAAGTATGTTTTAAAAGTTAAGCATCCCTTATGTATATGCATTCCACTCATGCATCCATTCATGTTATGCATTATGCTATGATGATAAGATTTTATGCTTATGTTTCATGTTAAGAAGTATGCATGAGAATGAATGATTTATGCCATGAATTATGTTCACTATGTTTATGAATTATGCCATGAATTATGCCATGCTTAGAATGTTCACTATGTTTATGATTTATGCCATGAATTATGTTCACTATGTTTATGAATTATGTCATGAATTATGCCATGCTTAGAATGTTCACTATGTTTATGATTTATGCCATGAATTATGTTCACTATGTTTATGAATTATGCCATGAATTATGCTATGCTTAGAATGTCTATGATGTTTATGTTTATGCCATGAATTATGCCATGCTTAGAATGTCTATGATGTTTATGTTTATGCCATGTATCAGCTTAGAATGTTACTATGATTATGTTCATGCCATGCTATGTATACGACAAGTGACGTAAGATGTTACGTTCTAAGTAGAGCACCAAGTATGTTAATGTTTTATGTGCTTATTATGAGATGATGAATGATGAATGGTTTTGTGAGTAGGAAAGAGTCTTACTAAGCCTGTGTGCTTATAGTCTTATTTCCTTATACCGCAGATCATTCAAGGGGACAATGAAGGAAGCAGCAGGAGGGCAAGAACGCATGTGTGTCGTAGTGACTTGGCCCAGTAAACTATATGTTTACTTATATGTTTGAATAATGACTTATGGAACCTTATGATATGATGTTATGTGAGACATGATATGATGCTTAAGTTCAAAGTTAATATGCTAAGGTTCCCATGTCAATAAGTTAAGAATGGTAACAGGGCATGTTTAAGTTAAGTTATTCCACTGCCTTATGATGTCTACATGCCCTAAGCATGTTAACGTAACGCCGCTTAGGAAAAAAAAAAAAGCGGGTGTTACAGGTTGGTATCAGAGCAGTAACCATCTCACTACACACACATCAAGCCCTCTTCCTGCAGCTTCCAAGTAAGTACCCCTGTGCATATTTATGATAGTAAGCACTTTTAGGATGCTTTATAATGTGCAAGTATGAACGATAGTTTGACGGAAAAGTATGTTAAGATACGTACGTAACGACGAACGATATTTTATCTTCTTTATGAATTAAATACTTAGAATTCAAGGGTAGGAAAGAGGTTATATATTTTAATCACTAGGGTAGAAGAAATGGATTTGTGTGTGTTTTCTCTATGTATGTTTGTGAATTGGAAAAAAAGAGAAATGGTTTTGTACTGGCTTAGTCAGTTGGGTACTAACTATGTCATTTTTTCCAATTCCAGATGTCGCATGAGAACTACATTGAGAGGTGTCGCGTATTGATGGAGCGGATAGAGACGGTTGAGTATAGTTCGACCCTTGGAATTCAAGGCAACATGGGGTTTTTGGATCGGCTGTTCTGGAAACTGGAGCAGGAAGGGTTCCCAGTCGTGGATGATCATAGGATCGGAGCCCTGTTGCGTTCATTGCCCAATCGGGCAAGAGAGGTCGCCCATCAGATCTGGGGACAGCACGGATGCCGTATCTCGTATACGGAATTGTGTAGGCAGCTTCTCCGCCATGAGTTTCCGGAAGATCTGGGTGACTCAGAGGGGGAGCCCGAGATGTACGAGGAGGACCCCGAGCCAGTCGAAGAGGACCCCGAGGAGGATCCCGAGCCGTTCGAAGAGGATCCTGAGATGTACGCGGAGGACCCCGAGCCATTCGAGGAGGACCCCGAAATGCTCGAGATGTTTGAGGAAGACCCGATGAGCGAGGACGATCTCGAGGTATTTGGCGAAGACCCCGAGATGTTCAAGATGTTTGGGGAAGATCCGGAAGTGGCTGAGGAGGTTCCTGAGATAGAGGAAGAGGATCCGATGGAAACAGTGGAAGATCCTGAGGTAGGTCCGGGAGGGATGAATGAGGGAGCGGCAGTGACTGCCATGATGTACTTTGTTATGGGCTTGATGGCAGCCCATCTACCGCATTGAGTCCTGTTGGCTTGTGTGAACCAATAAAGTCTGGGTAGTCGTAATACAATGTGTTAAGAATGTGGTTCAATCTTATGTTTATGAACCTGATATTAACAATGTGTGACCAATCATATCACACAATGGTGTCAAATTACATAAAGGAGATGCTAGCGCTACGTGAAGACATAAAACAAAATGGGGATCTGAGTCTCCATGAAATAAAACAGGAGATCCGGGAAGGAAAGGGCGAGGGTTTTCATATCGCCAAAGGGGGAGTATTATACCTTAGGGATCGTCTATGTATCCCTAATGACTCGGAGCTTCGAAGAAAAATACTGACGGAAGCTCACGAGACCCCTTATTCAATGCATCCAGGATCCACCAAGATGTATCAAGATCTGAAGGAGAGGTTCTGGTGGTCCGGTATGAAGAGGGATGTGGCTCCGTATGTTAGTACTTGCATGACCTGCCAGCAAGTGAAAGCAGAACATCAGCGACCCGGGGGAGTTCTGCAGCCACTCCCGATTCCGGAGTGGAAATGGGAAGACATCTCTATGGACTTCATTTCAGGGCTTCCTAGGACTACAAATGGATATGATGCAATATGGGTGATTGTGGACAGGCTGACAAAGTCTGCTCACTTCTTAGCGATCAAGATGACTTACTCGATTGAGCAACTGGCTCGATTATATGTTAAGGAAGTAATTAGGCTTCATGGAGTTCCCAAGACCATCATCTCAGATAGGGATGGTCGCTTTACTTCGCATTTTTGGGAATGCGTTCAGAAGTCTCTCGGCACTAAATTGTGATTTAGCACCGCCTTTCACCCTCAGACGGACGAGCAAACGGAACGGGTGAATCAGATATTGGAAGATATGTTGAGAGCTTGTGCCCTGGATTTCAAGGGAAGTTGGTGTCGATATCTATGCTTGGCGGAATTCGCTTACAATAATAGCTACCAAGCTACTATCGGAATGGCACCTTATAAAGCCTTGTATGGGAGGAGATGTAGGTCTCCGATTTGCTGGTACGAGGGTGGTGAAAAGAAGGAAATAGGGCTCACAACGGAGGTTATCGATAGCGCCACCCGGGCTATACAGACTATTCGACAACGGATAGAGACTGCTCAGAGTCGGCAGAAGAGTTATGCCGATGTCCAGCGTAGACCACTGGAATTTAATGCTGGAGATTGGGTATTTCTCAAAGTGGCTCCTATGAAGGGAGTGACCAGATTTGGGAAGAAAGGAAAATTAAGTCCGCGCTATGTGGGGTCGTACCTGATTCTGAAAAGAGTCGGTAAGGTGGCATATGAGCTGGAGCTGCCTCCAGAGATGTCAGCTATCCATAACGTATTCCATGTGTCCCTGCTGAAAAAGCGTATCCCAAACACGGACCAAGTGATCGAGCCACAGACGGTGCAAGTGCAAGAGGACCTAAGCTATGAGAGCAAACCCATCCAGATTTTGGACAGGGAAATCAAGAAGCTGAGGAGTAAGGAAGTGCCCTTAGTCAAGGTCCTATGGCAAAGTCAACGGTTCGAAGAAGCTACCTGGGAGCGCGAGGACGAGATAAAGCGCAAGTACCCGGAGTTATTCTAAGTTCGAGGACGAACTTTCACGAGGTATGGGGGATTGTAACGACCCGAAAAATTCTCTTAATATTTTCTTAAAATATTAAGCATGTTTAAATAATTTTCCAAGGGACCTAGAAATATTAAGGAGAACTTAGGCCTAGAAAATCCATGTTTTCTCATTTAAATTAAGAAAACTAAGTACCAATGAGCTTTAAATGGGCTCCAAAAATGGATATTAATTAGGTAAAATTAATATAAATTAGGTAAAATTAATATAAATATAATAGAATTTTATTTAGGAATATTGACATAATTATGGGTGATTTTAGGGGGATTTTCGGAATTTAGGAAATAAAAATAATAAAATAAATAAAATAAAAATAAAGGTGCGTGAGCCAAGGATTGAACCTTGGACCTCTTGTACAACCATGTAAGCCTTAACCAACTCACCTAGCAAGGGATTTCTATGAGGAAATGAAGTGGATATAAGTTAAGATTAAGAAGAAGATGAAGAGTCATGGAGAGACTCTTCATTTACCTCTTTAATGGATGATAAATAGGGGGGTTTGGGAGTTTCATCCTCTCTACTTTCAATTGCATTTCCTCCTCTCTTCCTCCCTCATTCTAGCCGACCACTCCTAGAGTGTTTTCCCCTTGGAAAAACTTCCACCAAGGTCTCATCTCCAAGATCTAAGGGGTCGTCCAAGGATACAAGGACAAGGGTGTTCAAGGGTCCAAAGATCTTACCATTTTCTTCTCTGCCAAGGTTCGAAAAATCAAGAAACCCAAGGTAAGACTCCCTCACCTGTGGTATAATAGTTCCCTATGATTTCCATGATTTTTAGCATGATATATTGGTTAGTTTTTGGATTTGATGTTGAAAGGAAGAAAAACTAAGAACCTTAAGTTTAAGGGTTTCGGCCACCATGATTTATAGGTCTATAATTATGCTAAAAATCATGATAATGTTATTTAATGTTCCCTTATGATGTGTAGAGGTTAAGTATAATTTTTGGGAATTTTTGGAGTACCCTAGGACACCCTAGGGTTTCGGCCAACATGGAAGATACAAAACTAAGAACCTTAAGTTTAAGGGTTTCGGCCACCATGATTTACAGGTCTATAATTATGCCAAAAATCTTGATAATGTTATTTAATGTTCTCTTATGATGTGTAGAGGTTAAGTATAATTTTTGGGAATTTTTGGAGTACCCTAGGACACCCTAGGGTTTCGGCCAACATGAAAGAAACAAAACTAAGAACCCTAAGTTTAAGGGTTTCGTCCACCATGATTTAAAGGTCTATAATTAAGCCAAAAAATCTTAATAATGTTAATTTATGTTCCCTTATGATGTGTGGAGGTTAAGTATAATTTTTGAGAATTTTTGGATTACCCTAGAGACCCCATATGTTTCGGCCAACCTCAAGGACCCAAGGGTTAGGGTTGAGCCTTTAACTTCAAGTATATGTTTATGTGTTGCCATGATATAAGGGTGATGTAGGGAACCATGTTAAGTTATATGCCCATGCTATGCTAAGAACCATGCTAAGTGATTATGTATGTTCATGATATGAATGATGCCATGATAAGTATGATAAGTTTATGTTCAGGATATGAATGATGCCATGATAAGAATGATAGGGTTATGATCATGATAAAAATGATGCTATGATATGTTAGGTTCATGATATGAATGATGTCATGTTAAGTATGTTATGATTATGTTCATGATGAGAATGATGCATGCCATGTTATATGTATAAAGATGCATGTCATGTTTATGAAAGAAGATGCATACCATGTTTATGAATGAAGATAATGCTCATGCCTTCCAGGCATCATGATGTTATGCAATAAGAATGACCAATGAAAGGACAAGCATGTGTTAAGTCATGCTTTATGTAACATGGTTATGCTATGAATGTATGATGAATGATGAAACATGAAAAGTATTTTACTTTATGTATGGGCTTGTACCGGACCGAAGTATGGGTCCAAGGGATGGGCACCTTAAGAACGCCCCGGTTTTGGACTACCGTAGCTGTCCACGGTTCTGGCACTACCGGAGCTGTGCAACAGGGATGGGCACCTTAAGAACGCCTCGGTTCGGGGACTACCGACTATGCTGTCCTTACCCTAGTAAGTTGGGGCTCGTGACCTCGGACTTGCTAGGGATGCGCGCTATGATATATGTATGTGGTACAAGCCGGGGACCCCAAATGATGTTATGATGATTATGTTTAAGCAAATTAAAAGTATGTTTTAAAAGTTAAGCATCCCTTATGTATATGCATTCCACTCATGCATCCATTCATGTTATGCATTATGCTATGATGATAAGATTTTATGCTTATGTTTCATGTTAAGAAGTATGCATGAGAATGAATGATTTATGCCATGAATTATGTTCACTATGTTTATGAATTATGCCATGAATTATGCCATGCTTAGAATGTTCACTATGTTTATGATTTATGCCATGAATTATGTTCACTATGTTTATGAATTATGTCATGAATTATGCCATGCTTAGAATGTTCACTATGTTTATGATTTATGCCATGAATTATGTTCACTATGTTTATGAATTATGCCATGCTTAGAATGTCTATGATGTTTATGTTTATGCCATGAATTATGTCATGCTTAGAATGTCTATGATGTTTATGTTTATGCCATGTATCATGCCATGCTTAGAATGTTACTATGATTATGTTCATGCCATGCTATGTATACGACAAGTGACGTAAGATGTTATGTTCTAAGTAGAGCACCAAGTATGTTAATGTTTTATGTGCTCATTATGAGATGATGAATGATGAATGGTTTTGTGAGTAGGAAAGAGTCTTACTAAGCATGTGTGCTTATAGTCTTATTTCCTTATACCACAGATCATTCAAGGGGACAATGAAGGAAGCAGCAAGAGGGCAAGAACGCATGTGTGTCGTAGTGACTTGGCCCAGGAAACTATATGTTTACTTATATGTTTGAATAATGACTTATGGAACCTTATGATATGATGTTATGTGAGACATGATATGATGCTTAAGTTCAAAGTTAATATGCTAAGGTTCCCATGTCAATAAGTTAAGAATGGTAACAGGGCATGTATAAGTTAAGTTATTCCGCTGCCTTATGATGTCTACATGCCCTAAGCATGTTAACGTAACGCCACTTAGGAAAAAAAAAAAAGCTGGTGTTACATCCCAGGTGGCCTTCAGTGTCTTTTTCTTCTTTGGCTGGTTTTTGAGTTTAGGACACTGGTCCTTCAAGTGTCCCTCCACTTTACAGTTGTAGCATCTGATTATTTGCTTCTTTGGGGACCGTCTTCTTTTCTACGTTCTCGAAAATTTGTTAGCTTTAAAAAAACTTTTAAAAGAACTTACCATTTTTGTTGTTTCGTCGTCAGTCGAGGATTCCTCGTCGAATTGGATCTTCCTTGTGTTCAGTGCGACGATGCCTGCTTTCTTATTCTTTTCTACAAAACGAGATTCGTGAAGTTCCAATGTAGAAAATAATTGCTCTAATGTACTTGCCGCTAAATCTTTTGAAATGAAATAAGCGTCGATTACCGAGGTCCATTCCGGGGTTCTCGAAAACGCATTTAAGACATACCTTTGAGTGTCCCGACTTGTTACCTTTTCTCCGAGGTTTTCAAGGTCTGTGATTAGTTCTTTTACCTTGGCGTGTAAATGCGCAACTGATTCTTCATCCTCCTTTCGGAGGTTTGTCAGTTGGCTTCGAAGAAGGTCTCGTCGCGCTAGTTTTGCCTCTGAGATACCTTCATGCAATTCCATGCAATTCCCGAAATTTCTCCCAGAGCTCTTTTGCCGAGTTGTAATTTTCGATGTGGTTGACTTCTTGTGCGGGAAGAACGGCTAGCAGATGAAATTCCGCTTTGCCGTTTGCTACAAAGTCCACTTGCTCCTTCTTAGTCCACGACTCTATTTCTTTATCCTTAACGTTGTTTTCTTTTAGAATTAAAAACCCATTTTTCATAATTAATAGCAGTTCAATATCTGTTTAAAAAATGCCTGCATTCGGCGCATCCACATCGTGAACTCCCCCTCAAATTTCGGCGGGTAGATTACGGCTCCAACCATTTTTCTTGAAATTGCTGCAGTCGGCGATTAGTCCTTCATCCTTCAGCGACGACCTTGGCTCTGATACCACTTGTTGGATCGGGTTGGACCGGCTAGAGGGGGTGAATAGACGGTAAAAAAAATATAAAAGTGGAGGCACTCGTCATTAAAAAAGAAACTTAGTCGCAACTGAGAATGTTGCGTCTAAGGCAGTGGACGCTCAATAAAAATCTCCTTGTGGTGGAGAAGCCTTACAAAAATAGCATGCTAGACTTTTAGAGATTTTTACAAGAATGAATTAATTGAATGAATGAACAGGTTGAAACTCTAAGCCTATTTATAGCCTAAGAGAATAAATCTGGATTGTTGATTGTTGAGGAATTTTCTCTTGGCCGTTGATCCTTGGATGTAATCTGGATGGTTGATCTTGGATGGGATTAAACTGCATCCATTGGATCTGATTAAAGGATAAAGTTATCCTTTAAGAGATAAAGTTTAATTATAACTTTGTCTTCTCCTCGCAACAGATAAATAACTTTATCATGTGCTCGCAACAACTTTGATCACATCTCTTCCTTATCCCAGTCGGTAAGGCTGGTTATATACGCAGGCGATGTTGTTGGTTTGAATCTTCACAACAACAAATAAAATTCTTTTTGTTTCAGGTGCCTGGTTTGACCTGGTCAAACTGACCAATCTTTTGGTTCATCTTCTGGGTGAATTTCGGCCAATCGGAGTTAGGCTCACCCGAACCCAACTGCAGCCTTTCACCCCTCGAGCGTGCTTCCTCCCAGTTTCCCATCCCTCGGGTGTCGCGTACTTCCTTCTCGATCCACCGGTGTACTCTTCCGCAGCTTCCGCGTCCCTCGGATTGTACCCAGCCCGTCGTCTCACTTCCCCGCACAATCCTTCTCGTCCGCTACGTCTTACGCTCGACTTCCTCCGTACCTAAGTTCCTGCACACTTAGAAGAGGGATTAAACATACCAGGACCTAACTTAAATCGGTTGATCATATCAAAATCAACTAGGGGTACTTACACACTGGTGCTCGGCTTAGAGCAGAGGAGCGGGAGGAGGGCTGTCGGCGATGGGTTTCCCTGACTTGCGGTGTCGGCGGTGAGTAGGAGAAGAACTTTGTTTCTTCTCCTTCTCCTTCTCTGATCTCTTCTTCTTCATTCATTACCATCTCTTCATTTATGTGCACAAGCAATGAGCAAGGAGCAAGGAGCAAGGAGCAAGGAGGAGAGGAATCTAGCGGCCGAAAAACAGGGATTCTCTTCCTTGTTGGCGCCGGCGATGAAGGAGGAGAGAATTAGGGTTTTGGTGGGTTTTGGGAGGGGGAAGGAGTTTCTTTCTTCTTCTTCTTCCTTACTCTTCATCTTCCTAATCATCCTTTCCTTGGATCTCTTGTGGCCGGCGAACCTTGGCCTTGAGGTGGCTGGCGGTGCAAGTGTAGGGGAGGTGGTGGACGGCGGGGAAAACCCTAGGCGCTAAGGTTTTTGTGTTGGCGCGAGGAAGAGGTTTGAAGAGGGTGATCTTGGTGAGCCTTGGTGACTCCGCGTCTTGGTCTCATCGCCCACACGACGTCCAAGTGGGAAGGGTCATACGGTAGATGACTGCGAGGTAAAAGGCGAGGTATACCTCTCCCTAGCTCCTTTTGTTTTCTTGTTATTTCATGCATGTGTTTATTATTGCATGTGCTTTGATTAATTGTCGTAGTTTAATTACGTGTTAATTAATATCGATAATTAATCATGTCATGGACCCCGAAAGTAAACGCAAAAATCGGCGATCCATTCATCGTCTTTTCCGCGGTCTTTTGATTCGGAAAGTTACAAGGCCTTAACTTTGGTTTTGGCTAAGTTGTGACTTGAATCAATCGACACGACGACGAGACAGTGATTTGGGAGACAGGTCTCTATTCAGATTAAATTTTTAATCCGTAGACATAGAGAGGTCTCTCATGTTCGACCCCGTGGTTGCGTAAGAAACCCTCAAGCCATACAAAGGTTTAGTCCTATCACTGATCATGTATGCAACTCTTTGCAGGGGTTCCAGGAAACTCTACAGCTAGCTGATGGGGAAATCATCGTCTACATGGGCAATGCTACGGAGGTGGCAGTTGTTGAAGTGGGAGACATTTATTTATCGTTTGATAGGAATAAAGTTTTGGTTTTGAGAAATTACTTATATGTACCCTGTTTTAGAAAGAACTTGGTTTCGATTTCTAGATTAATAAAGGATGGATATTCTATTGCTTTTAATAACAAAGTTGTTATAAAGAGAAATAGAGAGATTATCTGTTCAGGTACTATAATTGGCAATTTGTATACTCTAGAACCAAAAGCTCCCACGATGCAAATAGAGGCCAATAGCTCATCATCTTACCAAAATAAGATAAAGGAACCTTCTAAAATGAACCAGACATATGTTTGGCATCTTAGGCTTGGTCATATTAACCATAGTAGGATTCAGAGGTTGATAGCCGATGGGCCCTTGGGTTCATTGGTGGTGCAAGAATTCCCAACCTGTGAATCTTACTTGGAAGGTAAGATGACCAAGAGGCCTTTCAAGGCTAAGGGGTATAGAGCCAAAGATGTGTTAGAACTGGTTCATTCTGATTTGTGTGGTCCTATGTCCATCTAGGCTAGAGGTGGCTTTAAATACTTCGTCACTTTTATAGACGATTATTCAAGGTATGGGTACATTTACCTGATGCATCTGAATGTTTTGATAAGTTCAAAGAATTCAAGGCGGATGTGGAGAAACATCAAGGTAAAAGTATCAAGACACTACAATCAGATCGTGGTGGTGAGTATCTCTTGGGAGTGTTTAGGACCTACTTATCAGAGGCTGGGATTCAGTCCTAATTGTCTACACCCGGTACACCCCAACAGAATGGTGTAGCAGAAAGAAAGAATAGGACTCTTCTAGGGATATGCTCTAGAAAGGGCAGTGTAGATACTGAACTTGGTACCATCTAAGTCAGTCCCTTCTACTCCCACAAAACTGTGGACTGGGCGAAAGCCTAGTCTAGGACATGTTCGGATTTGGGGTAGTCCAACACATGTGCTGAAGGGAGATACTGATAAGTTGGAATCTCACGGAAATGCGTCTATTCGTAGGCTATCCTAGAGGGATGAAAGGTGGTATGTTCTATAGTCCTAAGGATCAAAAGGTAATCGTTAGCACGAATGTCAGATTCTTAAAAGAAGACTATGTGATGAACCACAAGCCCAGGAGTAGACTTGTGCTTCAAGAATTAAGAGGGGGCATTCCGACCTTAGTACCAATTGTGCAAGAGGATACACCACAAATCACTGCACCGCGTGTCACAGAAGATACACAGGTGGTACCTCGTCGTAGTGGGAGGGTTGTTAGACAACCTGAAAGGTTCATATTTTTGGCAGAGTCTTTGGACTTGGTCCCTGGTGAATATGAACCGGACCCCTGGACCTATGATGAGGCACTCCAAGATAAGGATGCGGATTCTTGGCAAAGGACAATGAATTCAGAAATAGAATCTATGGATTCTAATCATGTCTGGGAGCTAGTAGAACCACCCAATGGGGTAAAAACTATTGGATGCAAGTGGATCTACAAGAGAAAGAGAGGATCAGACGGGAAGATTGAGACCTTCAAAGATAGGCTTGTTGCGAAAGAGTATACTCAGAAAGAGGGTATCGATTATGAGGACACCTTTTCACCGGTAGCCATGCTTAAGTCTATCCGGATTCTCTTTTCTATTAACGCTCAATGAGATATGGCAGATGGACGTCAAGACATCTTTCCTTAATGGAAGTCTTGAGGAGACCATCTACATAAAGCAACCAGAAGGGTTCATTGCGAAGGGCAAAGACCATCTAGTGTGCAAGCTTAATCGGTCCATTTATCGATTGAAGCAAGCTTTGCGATCTTGGTGCATCCGCTTTGATGAGGTAATTCAGTCATATGGATTCATTCAAAGTCCGGATGAGTCATGTGTATATAAGAGATATGACAGAAACGTAGTGGTGATTCATGTACTTTACGTAGATGACATTTTGCTCATTGGCAACAATGTCAAAGTGTTGTTAGACGTAAGGGTATGGTTGTCCAAATAGTTCGATATGAAGGACTTAAGAGAAGCGGGACACATCCTTGGGATCAAGGTCATAAGGGATCGTCAGAAAAAGATGTTGTTCTTATCCCAAGCTTCATACATTGACACTGTCATGGCTCATTTTAGCATGGAAAACTCCAAGAAGGGTTTTCTACCTTTCAGGCATGGAGTTCCTCTATTTAAGGAGATGTGTCCGAAAACATCAAAAGAGATAGAGGAAATGAAGGTGGTTCCTTATACATCGGCTGTAGGAAGCCTCATGTATGCTATATTGTAATGAGACCAAATATCTGTTTTGTCGTGGGCATGGAGCAAATATCAGAGTAACCCTGGGCAGGGACATTGGACTGGGGTAAAGCATATATTGAAATACTTGAGACGGAATAGGGATTATATGTTGATTTACCGGGCAGACCAATTAGTCCCTGTGGGTTATACGGATTCGGATTTCCAGTCAGATAGGGACAAGAGTAAGTCTACCTCGAGGTTTATGTTTACTTTAAGAGGTGAAGACATTGTTTGGAGGAGTGTCAAGCAGAAATGCATGGCAGACTCCACCATGGAAGCTAAGTATGTGGCGGCCTCAGAAGCAGCCAAGGAAGCTATATGGCTCAGGAACTTCATGATGGACTTGGATGTGATTCCTGGTTTGCCCAAATCTATCACAATCTATTGTAATAACGGTGGTGCAGTTGCAAACTCAAAGGAACCATGAGCCCATAAGGCGAGTAAACACATAGAGCACAAGTACCACCTGATACGAGAAATCATAAAGCGAGGAGAAATAGTTGTCGCCAAGATTGCATCGGAGGACAGCGTGGCGGATCCTTTCACTAAGCCCCTTCCAGCAGAGCTTTTGATCGGCATGTGGAGGATATGGGAGTCAGATGTATGGCACTGGGAGGATAGCAGAGTCTTTGAGTATAAGTGGGAGATTGTTAGGATGTATACTAAAAGACTTGTCTTTTTCTATGAACATCTATATTTTGAAAGAGAATCAGAACAACACAGTTGCATGTTTATATTAGTATATGCATAATAGTCTAATACTTTGCATTATAGATAACATGGTGTGTGGTGACACACAGAAGACATGTTATCAGTCCCTTGCATAGTATAAGTAGAGGCTCACAACCGAGATGAAGCTGGACAAACCATCAGGATGGTTGTAGTGTAATTAGGTGTGGCTTATCTTGACCATAGAATTACACTAGTGCACTTTGTGTGCATTGACCAGGACCAAAATAGAGGTGATTCAATTTGTATGACTTAATAATTGAATCAGACCTCGGATTTATTATGGAGTACAATCACTAAATCCCGATATAATAACCGGCACGTGTATTTAGTATTTTATTTCTTTAATTTACCAATGGGCGAGATTTATTCTGTTAAATCGATAGGCCCGGTAAGTTGGGAAATAATATTATTTACATGATGTGCTATTGATTATTGATGGAATCCATGTCCTGGTATGTCGGGATGATGATGCCCCCTTGATGAGCTCATAAGGTTCATCATGTTAAACCCTACAGGTGGATTTGATCCAACATGATGATAAGGATGAGTGGTACTAGTCAAGGAGTTAGAAGTTGATTAATTATAATTGTCAGTAATTTAAATTAATCGATGGGCATTCGATATCTTAAACACAGGGAGATGGATGTACTTATAATAGGTGGAGCCCATATGAAAATATGGGGGTTGGTGAGAAAGTTTAATGGAGATCCTTTATTGGAATGGATTTTCATTAATGGATCGAATTGGGATCCATTAGCAGACCAAGACCCAACTCCTCCTCATGGTCCCTATCGTAGCCCTATATATACCCCACGGAATCATGAAACCAAGGCTAATCAATTATTCATCTAAACCAAGGCTTTTCTTTTCACTCCCTCTCTTTCTCTCTCCTAGGTCAACCGGCCGGCACCCACAAGAAGAGAAGAACTCCTCTTTTCTTCCCACCCTCTTCTCCACCTCTTGGCCGAAAGTCACAAGGATAAGGAGGAGTCTTCCTCTTCCTTTTGTGGTGCTCGGCAGCAAGAAGAAGAAGGGAAAACACCGGGTTGTGGAGAAAGAAACCCCTTCTCTTGGTGAAGGTGGCGACGCAAGCAAGGGAGAAGAAAAGGGGTTAGGCGGCTTGGTTTCAGTGAAGAAGAGACTTGTTTCTCTTCTTCCTCATCTTCTTCATCTTCCTCTCCGGTCCTTTCTTGTGGTCGGCAGGCTTGAGAAGCCCTTGGTGGCCGACGACGCAAGCAAAAGGGAGAAGGGTGGGCGGTGGTGAACCCTTGGTTAGGGTTTTTATCAACGCGAGAAGAAGCGGATAATTGGAGGCCCTTGGTAATTCCGGTTCTTGGTAGAGCGTCACACACACGATGTCCAAGAGGGGAGGGTCATACGGTAGAAGATCATAAGATAAAGAGAGGTATACTTCTCTCTTGGCTCCCTCATTGATTCTATCATTTTATGTGTTGCATTAATTAATTATCATGTTTGATTAATTGTTTAATTAATATTTGATAATTAATTATTGGATCCCGATAATAAACACAAAAATCGGTGATCCCCTCGTCGTCCTTTCCACGGCCAATCGCTTAGGCGAATTACAAGGCTCGATCTTTGAAATTGACTAAGTTGTAATTTGAATTGATTGATACGATGACGAGACGGTCGTTTGGGAGACGGGTCTCCATTCAGATTAATTTTTAATTCGTAGGCATGGAGAGGTCTCTCAAGGACGACCAGGTATTCGCTTAGGAAACTCGCCGAGCAATTCCATCAACCTATTGCCAACTGGCACCTTCGGTTGGACTTTTGCTAGGCTCTAAAAATTTTGGATCTTAAGACGTTCGTACCTCGACCTATCCCTACTTCTATCCGTTGTCCCCGCTCGGCTAAGACTGATAGATCGACAGGCGTGCTAGAGGGGGGGGTGAATAGCACTTTCTCGTTGGCGTCTCTACAAGATTGTTACCACAGCGGAAACAATAATATGCAAAGGGCAATACAAAAATGCTAACAATCAGAATTTACTTGGTATCCACCCAAACGGGTGACTAATCCAAGGATCCACGCACGTACTCCACCTCCACTAAGAAAAATCTCCTTCAGGTGGAGAAACCTTTACAGAATGTTGTCTTCCACTTTACAGAATATCATGATTGAAGAGAGAGAAAGATGAGAAAGCTTTTTGCACGAGCAGCACTTCGTTACAGTACGGAACCGTACCGTTCACGTGCAAAACGGTCCTCCTTTTATAAGAGAACAGGACAAACTCGTAGTCTGTCCAGCCCCGCACCAGTCGAATGCCCCTGGGGCAGTCGACTGGCCTAGCATTAATTGCTAGCCAACGGCTAGTTTTGGGGTACACCAGTCGACTGCCTCTGGGCCAGTCGACTGGTAGAAGGCTGAAAACCTTCTGTGAGTTTTGGCAGTCGACTGCCCACTCACTTCCAGCCAATCTTCACATACTCCTTCACGTGTGCCTTCAGGTTCACTCCTTGGCTCGCCCCTTGAAGTCATCTTCCTCTGGCTCTCGTCCCTCGGATGCGCACACAAGCCTTCCCTTGGCTTGACTCCATGCCACCCTTCACGTGTGCCCTTGAAGTCCACTTCCCGGCATGCCCTTGGAGTCCTCCTCCCTCGGCTCTCGTCCCTCGGATATGTTCACCATGTGTGATTCTTCAAGTTCTGCAAACTCAATCGCACACATCAAATACAACATAACACTCTAACCTTAAACATATTCACACACACACACATCAAACCCATGATCTTCCAAACATTTTAGGGCCGATTGCCTCAACAATCTCTCCCTTTTTGATGTGTGACAATATGTTTAAGTTTAGAGATAAATAACAGCCAACAATAATAGTAACAATATATAGCAATTGAAAAACATAAGACATAGCAAACCTAAGAGGTAACCTCCCCCTTAATCCATGTCTTCTCCCATTTTCAATTCTACTCATAATCCAAGTTAAGTTCCAACTTAACACTAAACAATATTAAAAATGTAAGACATATCAAAATCTAAGAGGTAACCTCCCCCTTAATCCATGTCTTCTCCCATTTTTAATCATCCAAGGTCAAAGTTAGACAAAATACTTTAAACCATCCATTTCAAGTCAAAATTCTAACTTAAATCGCCCATTCTCCCCCTTTGACACCATCAAAATGATTGCCTCAAGCAACCCAACCCTATGGAATCAAATGAGTGAAAGTTGGATTTCTAAAAAAAGTTTCAGAATCTGAAAATAGGTGTGCCAGTCGACTGCCCAGGGGGCATTCGACTGATACTCTGTCAGTGACAATTCTCAGGTTCTGTGCCGAAATTCAGAAACGTCCAGAAAATCTAGAAAATTCTAAAAATTCTAAAAACTTGCAGACATGTTTGAAATAATATACTCTATCAAGGAAAAATATTAGTCCATATAAAATTTTAGACATGCATGACTTTTGATAAAAACTCAAAATCCTTGAAAACCACTAAGTTTTGTATCAAAGTTACAATCTAATTTTGCAATACTATGTCTTTTAAAAATATGGCAAAGCATATAAAACATAAAATGATTTTTAAAGTTTTAAAATGTCCAACTATGATCTTTGGGCAAAGTGTCCATTAATTAAACACTTGTCTTCCCATAGTTGGTCTAGTTTTCATATTTTGATACTTTTAATTATTCAACAATATGCCACAAGCACAAGTGAACCAAATGTATCATCCTAATGGATCAAGCACACTTTTTCAAATGTAATATCCCAAGGTTCATCCTATACTTCTACAAAACACATTCCAAGCCTCTTCTTAAGGATGTAAACTCCGATTCGGGAAGAGGCTTGGTAAAAATGTCGGCTAGGTTCGACTTTGATTCAACATAGTGTAGTTCTATGTCTCCCCTTGCCACATGGTCTCTAATGAAGTGATGTTTCACTTCAATGTGTTTTGTCCTAGAGTGGTGAACCGGATTTTTGGTCAAGTTGATTGTACTTACATTATCACACAAGACTTTGACCTTGGTATAATGTAACTCATAATCTTCTAAAGTGTGCATGATTCAAAGGAGTTGGGAAACACACCCACCCGTTGCCACATATTCCGCCTCCGTTGTTGATAAGGCAACGCATGGTTGTTTCCTACTACTCCAACTAACTAAGGAAGATTCAAGGAATTGACACCCTTCACTAGTACTCTTCCTATCTAGCATACATCCCGCATAGTCCGAGTCGGTGTTGTTGAGGCAATCTAAGGTCCGGAGTGACCTTGTGTTTTGATGTTTGGGCAATAGGTTTAAGTTAGGTTTACCCTTGTTTACTTATATGTGTATGTTGAGTGTGCAGGTTGTACAGGTTACACATATGGACTTGACTGGACGGCCTCGGTACGGTGAAGGATGACATGGAGGTAAGCTGGAGGCTTGCGTGCGCATCCGAGGGACATTGATGGAGCAGGGACGATGAGCTGAGGGGTACGGATTTCGAGTCATGCGTGAAGGATGGCATGGAGGCAAGTTGGAGGCTTGCATGCATCCGAGGGACGGGAACCGAAGATGAAGAGGGCGCGAAGGCAACAGTCGAGGATGCGGAGGAGGAGTCAGTCAAGTCGTGAGGGTACGAGTGCAGTGTGATTGTACTCGGAAAATCCTAGGGTTTGAGTGCGGTGTGGAATGTACTCAAGATGGGTAACCTTAGGTGGGTGAGTAGACCAGTCGATTGGCCTGGGGGCAGTCGACTGATGGAACTCACAGAAAGGTCTCAGCCCTGGGACCAGTCGACTGCCCTGGTGGCAGTCGACTGGTAGGTGGCTGGTGAGCTAACAAATTCGAACGTTGGAAGTGTCAACGGTCGAAATTTCCTGGCACCAGTCGACTGCCCTGGGGGCAGTCGACTGGTAGCGAGAAATCATCCCCGAGTCCTATTTAAAGAGGACTTCGTGGTGGCTGAGTTTCTTGACGAAACTCGCTTGGGAAAAGTGAGTTAGTAGTCTATTGTGATCAGAGGGCTTCCAACGTGTTGTGGCGAGGTTTCTCCACCCACAAGGAGCGACAGATCTAGCCGGAGGTTATCCGGGGGTTGATCCATCGAAGGATTCTTGGATTAGTCACCCGATCGGGGTGGATACTAAGTAAATCTGGTATTGTTAGCATTGTTATTTCTTATTTACTTTGCATATTATTGTTTCCGCTGCGCTAACAACTCTGTAGAGATCCAAGATCCGAAAAAGTGCTATTCACCCCCCCCCCTCTAGCACACCATAAACGATCCTTTAGTTGGTATCAGAGCAAGGACCGCTCTTGATCGGACTAACCGCCGAGGGAGCACACGCTAGAGGAAGAAATCATGGAAGATAAGTTGGGGGACGACATCTACACTCCGCCGCCCTACGATCATGAAGATTTCGACTATTGGCGGGCGAGGATGAAGAATTGGTTTGGAATGGAGTGGGAGTGTATGGTGGTGCTTGAAGAACCCTATGAAATTCCAAAGGATAAGCATGGGAAAAGGCTTAGACCTAGGTATTGGAATCAAGAACAACTAGACCTAGCAAGGGCAAACAAGAAGGTAATTGATGTATGAATAAATGTTTTGCCTAACAATGTCTTGAGTGGTGTAGGGGCATATGAAAATGCGCATGAATTGTGGAACAAAATAGAAGATTTTCATAAGAACACCATCCAAGCTCAACCAATAAAAGATTCCAATGAAGTGAGCTCCATGATTTAAGAAAAGGAGAGAAATGAATCATCCACATCATTAAGTGAAGTGTCAATTTCTTCAAGTGAAGAGGAGGAATTAAGTGAAAGATCATCAACCTCCTCAAGAGAAGAAGAGGAGGTATCAACTTTAAAAATTGAGAGGGAGGAGAGACCCTCATCAATCCCGGATCAAGAGGAAGCATCCACCTCTTCCAAGGTTGAAGAAGTCAACCTAGCCTCCACCTCCACCAAAGCAAAGAAGAAAGAGCACATCACATGCTTTGAGTGCAATGAAAAGGGGCACTATAAGGATAAGTGCCCAAAAGGTAAAGAGGAGGTAATTCCTAAACCCAAGTCCTTTCAATTTAAATCTAATATGGGTTGTAGGAATGGAGAAGCCCAAGCTAAGAAGAAGAGAATTAGATGCTTCACGTGTGGAGAGCTAGGACACTACCACACAAGATGCCCAAGGAGTAAAGAATTCAAGAAGATGGAGCATCTAAGAAGATGGGAAAAGAAGAAAGGAAGAGGCAAAGCTCACAACATGGAGGGACTCCAAAGGTAAGGAAGGTAATTTTTAACCTTAAATTTAAATGCAATTCAAATTTAAATTCCTCCATGAATGTTAAAGATAATGCAAATCATTCATCCATGCATGCTAGAACTCATGAAAAATGCTTGATAGTGCATAACCATAGATTTAAGTATAATGATAGGACTAGGCGAAGCATGCATCATGATCAACCAAGACCTCTAGACCTAAAGATCATGGCACTAATCCCAAGAAGGGAAGGAATGTGCCTAGAAAGGAGGGTAGGTCTAGGAATGTCCAAAGTGGACATACGGATTCTAGGTTCAGGAACCTAGAAAGGGAAAATCAAGCTTTAAGGGAAAAGCTTGATAGGTTAGAGAAAACCCTAGAGAGATTCACTATTAGATCTAAGGGTTTAGATATGGTGTTGGGTGGTTTAAACCGCACCAATGATAGATCGGGGTTGGGATACCGGTCTAAGAACTCCCATGCCAAGGGAAAAGAAATATGCTAGGGTAGCATATGACTATGGCAAGAAGGGGGAGTCCAAAATGGCAAGGGGATGCCATATAAAGGGAAAAAGAAGGACTTAACCAAAACCAAAGACGAGGTGTCTAAGGTTAAGAGTGTCAAGTTTGTAGGCCAAGAGTCACCGGTGGAACATCGATGTGGCCTAGTGATGGTTGAGTCACCTAGGGAGGTGGCTATGGCTAAGAGCTCAAGGGGGAGCTCTAGGAGCCTTTGGGATATATGGTGAATGGACCTTGGGAGGGGGTGCTCCTAGAGGTCTAGATGGACCATGGAGTGTGCCAAAAGAATTGGAGACGGACTTGAGTCTCAATTCTTGGGTTTTGGCACAGTGTTTTTGAGTTTCATGCATGGAAACATGACATTGGGGTCATATTGTATGAAAATTGATTTTTGCATGAAAATTGGTTTTTGGTATGTAATTGCCATGTAAATCAATGCTAGGGATGCATTGTGGGTTGGCATGGGCAAAGACATCAAGAGGAAACCAAAACTAGGACTTTAGGTCAAGGCTTAATTGAAGTTTTTAGATAGTTTTGGATTTTATGTCAAACTTAGGAATGGTGGTAGCTACATTTTAGAATGTATTTTTTCCAAGTAGATATGGGTACCACAAACCTCTCCACAAAATTTGGGAATTTTTGGAAATTTGTGAAATTTTTGGCGCATTTCTGAATTTCATCAGAAATGCTGAAATTTCAGACTTTCAGAGTATCAGTCGACTGCCTGGGGGGCAGTCGACTGGTCAATGCTGAGTTTTGTATCAGCAGCTAATTTGGTGTCCAAATGATGTAAAACAAGTGTATAGGGGGCTAGTACACATTGTTTATGGTCATTAGGGATTAAAAGAACCAATGATTGGGATATTGTTGGGTTCTTCTTGATGTTAGGCAAAGGGGGAGAAGTGTTGGGTTTAAGTTGGGAAACCAAACAGACCTTTGCAAGAAACCCTAGGTTTAGGGGGAGCTAAGATTAAGGGGGAGCATGGTTGCTCCATTCTTGGCGTGAGGGGAACCTTGGAGAGGTTCTTAAAAAGCCTTTGTAAGTCCAATGCAGGGGGAGCTTGGGAGAAGCCTTAAAAAGCCCGGTTTGGTGAAAATTCCTAACTTGGAGGGTTAGGTGTGGGATGTCTTGGGATAGGATCCATGTATGCATTGCATATGCATTTATTTAGCATTGTTTTTGCTATTCTTTATTGCTATTTGTTTCTCTAACTTAAACGTATTGTCAAACATCAAAAAGGGAGAAATTGTTGAGGCAATCTAAGGTCCGGAGTGACCTTGTGTTTTGATGTTTGGGCAAAGTGTTTAAGTTAGGTTTACCCTTGTTTACTTATATGTGTATGTTGAGTGTGCAGGTTGTACAGGTTACACATATGGACTTGACTGGACGGCCTCGGTATGGTGAAGGATGACATGGAGGCAAGCTGGAGGCTTGCGTGCGCATCCGAGGGACCTTGATGGAGCAGGGACGATGAGCTGAGGGGCGCGGACTTCGAGGCATGCGTGAAGGATGGCATGGAGGCAAGCTGGAGGCTTGCGTGCATCCGAGGGACAGGAGCCGAAGATGAAGAGGGCGCGAAGGCAACAGCCGAGGATGCGGAGGAGGAGTCAGTCAAGTCGTGAGGGTACGAGTGCAATGTGATTGTACTCGGGAAATCCTAGGGTTTGAGTACGGAGTGGAATGTACTCAGGATGGGTAACCTTAGGTGGGTGAGTAGACCAGTCGACTGGCCTGGGGGCAGTCGACTGATGGAACTCACAGAAAGGTCTCAGCCCTGAGACCAGTCGACTGCCCTAGGGGCAGTCAACTGGTAGGTGGCTGGTGAGCTGGCAAATTCGAACGTTGGAAGTGTCAACGATCGAATTTGGCTGGCACCAGTCGACTGCCCTGGGGGCAGTCGACTGGTAGCGAGAAATCAGCCCCGAGTCCTATTTAAAGAGGACTTCGTGGTGGCTGAGTTTCTTGACGAAACTCGCTTGGGAAAAGTGAGTTAGTAGTCTATTGTGATCAGAGGGCTTCCAACGTATTGTGGCGAGGTTTCTCCACCCACAAGGAGCGACAGATCTAGCCGGAGGTTATCCGGGGGTTGATCCACCGAAGGATTCTTGGATTAGTCACCTGATTGGGGTGGATACCGAGTAAATCTGGTATTGTTAGTATTGTTATTTCTTATTTACTTTGTATATTATTGTTTCCGCTGCGCTAACAACTCTGTAGAGATCCAAGATTCGAAAAAGTGCTATTCACCCCCCCCCCCCTCTAGCTCACCATAAACGATCCTTCAGGTGTATCCAATAAGATCAACACTAGGGGTTCTAGTATACCAAAGTCCGACATTGAGGGTACCTTTGACATACCTTAGGATCCTCTTAACTACAACCAAATGGGACTCTTTGGCACAAGATTGGTACCTTGCACATATACCTACCGCAAAAAGTATATCGGGTCTACGAGCGGTTTGATATAGTAGGCTACCAATCATGCTCCTATATTGCTTAGAGTCTACCATTTTCCATTCAAGGTCACTATCCATTTTCACATTTGTTCCTATGGGGGTAGATGCTACCTTGGCATTTTCTAGGCCAAATTTCATTAGCATTTCCTTAGCATATTTAGTTTGAAAAAACATGTATACCTTCATTAGTTTGCTTAACTTGAGGTCCTAAAAAGAAAGTTAGCTCTCCTACAAGACTCATTTCAAATTCATCTTCCATACATTTGATGAATTCTTGTAAGAAGACATTATTTGTTGACCCAAAAATGATATCATCTACATACACTTGGGCAATAAATATGTCATTATCCTTAGATTTTAGGAACAAAGTAGGGTCAATTGTCCCTCTCCTAAACCCCTTAGACACTAGAAATGAAGAAAGCCTTTCATACCAAGCCCGGGGAGCTTGTTTCAATCCATATAAGGCATTTCTCAATTTGTAGACGTGTCTTGGATAATTAGGGTCCTCAAACCCGGGGGTTGTTCTACATAGACCTCTTCCTTAATGATCCCATTAAGGAATGCCGACTTCACATCCATTTGGTGAAGTGTGAAATCCATGTGAGCGGCATAGGCTAGTAGAATTCTAATGGACTCTAATCTAGCTACGGGGGCATAAGTCTCATCATAATCTAATCCCTCAACTTGGTTAAATCCCCTAGCTACCAATCTAGCCTTGTTCCTAGTGATTTTGCCTTGGTCACCTAGTTTGTTCCTAAAGACCCATCTTGTGGTTACAATGGTGCAATCATTGGGCCTCGGTGTAGGACCGCCGGTGCCGTCGATAGAGGGGGGGTGAATATCGATCGTGAAAATTACTCGCGGACACTTCGTAGAAAAACTTGGATCGTTCTGAACTTAAACATTAGTAGCACAGCGAAAAAGTAAATAAAAGAAATAAAGCAAGACAGTGACACAGCGGATTTTTACTTGGTTCCCGACCCCCAGGGCAGTACATCCAAGGCCTATGCACGGGAACGCCCGTCCACTATTGGTCTCCTTCCCGGACTTTCCGAAGGCAGAGAAAACCCGTCTTACAGTGTACAATTACAAGCAACAATAATTTGAAAGTTAAGTACGGAACAACTAAAAGCAAACCGAACAAGAATCTGAAAGTCGGCCGATCTGCACCTCCGAAGTGCCGCGCACTTCCTCCTGGAGCCTCCGGTCGTAGAGCCTCGTCTCTAGCGCATTGTCGTCAGTCAGAATGCTTGGAATCGCTCTTGGAAGTTGTTTTTCAAGCAGAGGGGTCGAAGCCCCTTATATAGCACTCCTGGGGGCGCCCTGGACGTCGGGGGCGCCCCTAATAACTTGGTCAAACCTTATCCTTGCGCCTACCTCGCCGCAGGTGATAAAATCTATGACCAGGGCACCCCGGACCTCTCGGGTGCCCTCCTGAGCGCTTATCTACATTTCGGACCTGAAACAGCAAATATAGGTTTCAACCCGGGCGCCCCGGACGTTCCAGGCGCCCCCCTTGACACCTATTCTGCTTACTTCACGAGAACTTCATTTTCCTCTTTACTCCGGGCACCCCCATCATTCCGGGCGCCCCCAACACTGGTTTAAACCCAAGACTGGGTTTATGCCTTGCTTCTGGGCGCCCCCAACACTGGGGGCGCCCCCATCAAAGGCTGCAACCCTGGTTTTTGCTTGCATTGTCTTCCAATCTTGGCACCTGCAAGATACATAAACACAAAGCATATATACATATAATATTAGCCTTAAGGGCTTGGTTCGGACTTTGGATTTGCACGAAACCCTAGGTCGAACCGGCGCAAGTTCCCATCCCCCGAGAACGCGCCTTTCACCTACTCCTTTCAGGAGACGGTTGCCACCCAGTCCTTTGGGTGGACTTTTGCTTAGCTTCCGATACCTCCGGACCTCGAGACGCCCAAACCCTGACCCGTCTCTACTCCTGTCCTTAGTCATCGCTCAGCTAAGTTGCTTAGTCCCTCGGACCAAGTCTTCATTCCCTAGCAGTCCTTCGCCAGGTGCCTAGCAGCCCTTCGCTAGGTCTTTGTTACCAAGCGGACCTTCGCCTGGTGCCTAGCAATCCTTCGCTAGGTCTTCTATGCCTAGCAGCCCTCAGCTAGGTGCCTAGCAGCCCTTCGCTAGGTCTTCTTTGCCTAGCAGCCCTTCGCTAGGTGCCTAGCAGCCCTTCGCTAGGTCTTAAGGTTCCGATGCCTAGCAGCCCTTCGCTAGGTCTTGGGGTTTCGATACCTAGCAGCCCTTCGCTAGGTGCCTAGCAGCCCTTCGCCAGGACTTAGAGTTTCAATACCTAGCAGCCCTTCGCTAGGTGCCTAGCAGCCTCCGCTAGGTCTTAGGGTTTCGATACCTAGATTAACTAGGACTTTTCTTCAACTTAGGTTACTTCTCCTTTGCTTCCCTTTGTCTGTTCAATGTATCACTGACTTAAGTGTATTGTCAAACATTAAAACACTTTAAAGGAGAACATCATTGATGCAACTTGCACCAACAATCTCCCCCTTTTTGATGTTTGACAATAACTTAAGTTAGATTGGTTTAAAGGGGCTAACTCACTATCCTTGGGATAAAAAATGAAAAAGTGATATAAATTTTTGGGGGAAGAATTTTTCTAACTTCTAACTTAAGCAAACCTCTCCCCCTTTGTCATACATCAAAAAAAAGAATACTTGCACCAACAATGAAGATCTTTGGTTTTATTTGAAAATACTTAGTGTAAAATTTTGAAAGCATTGTATTTTGAATGATATATTGCACTTTTTTGAGAGATGCATATTTTGAAAAAGATGCTATATGCTTTGAAAAATACTAGTACTTTAAAAAATTACGTAATTTTTGAAGAATATAAGTACCTTTGAAAAATGTATTGAATTTTTGAATAATTAAGTACTTTTGAAAAATGCGTAACTTTTAAAAGAATACTATTTTAGAAAATATAAATATTATGCATATTTTGCAAGTACTAACCTTTTTGAAAAAGAAGAGACTTTTAGAAAAATATAAGTAATTTTTGAAACATCATATTTTACTTGACTAGGATTCTTTTTCAGTCTAGCACAATCCTGGGAATCCTTGTTGACTACAAGGACATTTCCTAAGTGTCCTGGAAATTCTCCAACCCAAGTAAATATAAAAATAATCACATAACTTCTGAAAAATAGAATAATACATTTTGAAGTATATTTTGAAAAATATATAAATTTTTGAAGTCATAATACTTGATTTGGTTTAACTTCCAGTCTGACACAATCATAGGAAACCGTGTTGACCACAAGGACATTTTCCTTAGTGTCCTGGAAGATTTTCCAAACTCAAGATAAACATTTTTTTATGAAATTGATCAAAAGCAAATGAATTTTTGAACATACTGGTATTTTTTTATTTTTATTAAATTAATAGTATTTCGAAAAAATACTTATGTTTTTAGCTAGATTTTGAAGATATTGTTCAAGAAAACATGTTATTAAATAGTTCTTTTGATGTGACCTCCCCCTAAACTTGACTCAGTCCTGGGAACCTTGTTGACCACAAGTACTCTTCCTCTGAGTCTTAAGGTTTGATTCAGATCAAAAGAATAATAATTTTTAAAATAATTTAATACTTGTCAGACTCCCCCTAAATTTGACACGTCCTAGGAGTCCTTGAAGATCATAAATAGGGCCTTTCCTCTGTGTCTTTAGGGTTTATCAAAGTCAAAGAAACAATAATTTTCAAGTAGATAAATTTTGAAGCCACAATTTGGAAAGAAGATAATTTTGAAAACATATGTGATGCAAATTAAGGTGCAGTTTTCGAAAAATATTTTTAATAAAAAGAACAAAACACTCCCCCTGCATCCAACACCGTTTGACTCTAACTAAGTGCCTTAAGGAACTTTAGTGTTGTCCTAAGAGGCTTGTGTCTAATTGAGTGAGTCAAACAATTTTCAAAGGATATAATTTTTGAAAACATATAATATATATATATATATATTCAATCAGACAAGCATGAATTCCATAAAAACATTATTATGTTGAATCACTATTTTGAAAATATATTTTTAGGAAAATATTCTAACAATTTTGAAAAAAAATTTTGAAAAATATTTTTCAATTCATTAGTCCTTAACATCTCACCCATTTTAGATGTATCAATACAGCAAGCATGGTTGCCTTATAAGTGTATTGTGAGATGCTTGAATCATTTTTCTTAATTTATTATTAACTCTAAGATTTAATTGAAGCTTGTGTTAGATTTGAATTTGACAAGAAGTAACTTGAATTTGAATTTCAAAAATCGGCTTCCAGGTCTTGGCGAGGCACTAGGCCTTCTTTGGCCGTAGCCTTATTGGATCATCAACCCTTTCCTTGACAAAGCGTTTTAATGAAATTTCATTTTCAAAATTACTTGTTGAAAAATTCTGGTCTAACTAGTTTGGGTCTTGGATCGGTAGCTTCGGCTAGTTTCACCAGTCTAAAGAGACCAAGTATACTTGATCATATTAGAGTTGGCTTCCCTAACGTACTATCATCTCACCGCCATCCAATACCAGGTTGATCAAGTTTCAATTATTCTTTTTCCTATAGTCTTTCTAATATATGCATAAAATTTAAATATGAATGACATGTCATATATTTAAAAGAAGTAGCAAATGCATGACATCGCAATTATGCATGAGTCAAGCAATTCCAAACATTTTATTTAAGTTTCTAATGATGTATCAAATTCCCGATTTGATACATGTCGTGTGAACCCGTGAATATGTCAACCCGCTTTGACATATTTGATGTTATTAATTTTATTTGTTATAGTTTTGGTTAAAATTTTATTTTAGTTCAAGTTTAACTTGTTTAACGATTAGTTAGATATTATATTGATTAAGGATTAATTAATTAAAAATTAATTGATGTTGAGTTAATTGAATTTGAATTAATTAAGATTAAATTATTAATTAATTGAATTAATTTCAATTAGGTATGATTTAATTAATTAATATTTAATTTGAATTGAATTTAGATTTAATTTAAATTTTATTTAATTTGAATTTAATTTAATTTGAATTTAATTTAATTTGAATTTAATTTCAATTTAAATTTTAATTTAATTTAATTTGAATTTAATTAGGATTTAATTTGAATTAATTTGAATTTAATTATGATTTAATTTTAATTAATTTGAATTTAATTATGATTTAATTTGAATTAATTTGAATTTAATTAGGATTTAATTTGAATTAATTTGAATTTAATTAGGATTTAATTTGAATTAATTTGAATTTAATTAGGATTTAATTTGAATTAATTTGAATTTAATTAGTATTTAATTTGAATTAATTTAAATTTAATTAGGATTTAATTTAAATTAATTTGAATTTAGTTAGGATTTAATTTGAATTAATTTGAATTTAATTATGATTTAATTTGAATTTAAATAATTAAGATTTAATTCGAATAATTAAGGCTGAAATGATTAATTAATAATTGTGGATTTAAATACATCATTTCATTATTTTGAAGATTTCTTCTTCATCTTTATCTATCTTTTCAAGTTTTTCTAGTAATTTTGATTTATTTGAATTTTTGTAATTTTTATTGACTATGGCCTTTATCTTAGAAATTTCTATCTCCTCTTCAACATTAGATCTTTCAATGTCCTCAACAAAGGTGGAGTAATTTGGGCCACTAATTAAGGTTTTGTAATAATCTTCAATATTTTCTATGATTAAGTTATTATCTAGGAGAATTTCATCTTCGAATTTATCTTCAGACATATCTTCAATATTTTCAAGAAATTCAAAATTAATTTCTGGATTATCCTTAAAGTTTTCAGAATTAATTTCTGGATTATCCTTAAGGTTTTCAAATTTGAATTCGAAATTATCCTTAGGATTTTCGAGTTTCAATTCCGAATTATCCTTAGTTTTAATTTTATCTGAATTAAAATTATCAGAGTTAATTTTATCAGAATTAACTTTATCAGAATTAAAATTATCAGAGTTAATTTTATCAGAATTAAAATTATCAGAATTAATTTTATCAGAATTAACTTTATCAAAATTAATTTTATGATAATTTATTTTAGAAATTTCTGAATTGATATTCTGAATTAAACAATTAATTTCTGATATTTTAGTCATATTCACATTTTGTAATTTATCATGCAAAATATTAATATTACTATGTAGTAAATCTAATTTATCAGAAAAATTAACTACTTTATCACAAGGCAGTGCAGGAAATTTAAAGATTTTTGGAACATAAATCTTGCGTACCTTCGCCGGGCATTTGTTCTTGTAGTGTCCGTATTTTCCGCACTTGAAGCATTGTATATGATCCTTGTTTTTCCGGACTCCTGGCGCTGGTACCTCCTTTGCCGCCGGTGGTGTAGATCGAGTCTTACGAGTAGGGCACTGATTTTTATAGTGCCCTCTCTCCCTGCATGTGAAACAAATAATATGCAATTTAAAATTAGACATTAAAAAAAATATACCTGATTCACCCCTGGGCTCCCCCTCGACTCCTGGCATCATTGCTCCGTCGGCGGTTAGTCCGGTGAAGAGCGGTTCAGCTCTGATACCAATTATAGGACCGGTGCCGTCGATAGAGGGGGGTGAATATCGATCGTGAAAATTACTCGCGGAAACTTCGTAGAAAAACTTGGATCGTTCGGAACTTAGAACATTAGTAGCACAGCGGAAAAGTAAATAAAAGAAATAAAGCAAGACAGTGACACAGCAGATTTTTACTTGGTTCCCGACCCCCCAGGGTCAGTACAGCCAAGGCCTATGCACGAGAATGCCCGTCCACTATTGGTCTCCTTCCCGGACTTTCCGAAGGCGGAGAAAACCCGTCTTACAGTGTACAATTACAAGCAATAATAATTTGAAAGTTAAGTACGGAACAACTAAAAGCAAACCGAACAAGAATCTGAAAGTCGGCCGATCTGGACCTCCGAAGTGCCGCGCACTTCCTCCTAGAGCCTCCAGGTCGTACAGCCTCGTCTCTAGCGCATTGTCGTTGGTCAAAATGCTTGGAATCGCTCTTGGAAGTTATTTTTCAAGCAGAGGGGTCGAAGCCCCTTATATAGCACTCCTGGGGGCGCCCTGGACGTCGGGGGCGCCCCTAATAACTTGGTCAAACCTTATCCTTGCGCCTACCTCGCCGCAGGTGATAAAATCTTTGACCAGGGCACCTCGGACCTCCCAGGCACCCTCCTGAGCGCTTATCTGCATTTCAGACCTGAAACAGCAAATATAGGTTTCAACCCGGGCGCCCCGGACGTTCTGGGCGCCCCCCCTTGACACCTATTCTGCTTACTTCACGAGAACTTCATTTTCCTCTTTACTCCGGGCGCCCCCATCATTCCGGGCACCCCCAACACTGGTTTAAACCCAAGACTGGGTTTATGCCTTGCTTCTGGGCGCCCCCAACACTGGGGGCGCCCCCATCAAAGGTTGCAACCCTGGTTTTTGCTTGCTTTGTCTTCCAATCTTGGCACCTGCAAGATACATAAACACAAAGCATATATACATATAATATTAGCCTTAAGGGCTTGGTTCGGACTTTGGATTTGCACGAAACCCTAGGTCGAACTGGCGCAAGTTCCCATCTCCCGAGAACGTGCCTTTCACCTACTCCTTTCAGGAGACGGTTGCCACCCAGTCCTTCGGGTGGACTTTTGCTTAGCTTCCGATACCTCCGGACCTCGAGACGCCCAAACCCTGACCCGTCTCTACTCCTGTCCTTAGTCATCGCTCAGTTATGTTGCTTAGTCCCTCGGACCAAGTCTTCATTCCCTAGCAGTCCTTCGCCAGGTGCCTAGCAGCCCTTCGCTAGGTCTTTGTTACCAAGCGATCCTTCGCCTGGTGCCTAGCAATCCTTCGCTAGGTCTTTTATGCCTAGCAGCCCTTCGCTAGATCTTCTTTGCCTAGCAGCCCTTCGCTAGGTGCCTAGCAGCCCTTCGCTAGGTCATAAGGTTCCGATGCCTAGCAGCCCTTCGCTAGGTGCCTAGCAGCCCTTCGCTAGGTCTTGGGGTTTCGATACCTAGCAGCCCTTCGCCAAGACTTAGAGTTTCGATACCTAGCAGCCCTTCGCTAGGTGCCTAGCAGCCCTCTGCTAGGTCTTAGGGTTTCGATACCTAGATTAACTAGGACTTTTCTTCAACTTAGGTTACTTATCCTTTGCTCCCCTTTGTCTGTTCAATGTATCACTGACTTAAGTGTATTGTCAAACATTAAAACACTTTAAAGGAGAACATCATTGATGCAACTTGCACCAACACTAGGATCCAACTCCTAAACCTCACTTCTCTCAAATTGATTTAGCTCTTCTTGCATGGCTAAGACCCAATCTACATCTCCCAATGCTTCATCAATAGACTTAGGTTCTAATTGAGAGATTAAGGCTATTTGACTAGTTTGATCTCTAAAGTAGGACCTAGTCCTTACTCCTTGAGTGACATCACCAACTATTTGGTCAATAGGGTGATCTTGATGATGTCTCAATGGCCTAGAGGTTGTGGGGTCATTGACTACTTCTTCCTCGTCTTCTAGGATACTTCTTACTCCCCCTTAATCATTTCCCTCCAAATGTAGGTCTTGGATCCTTTGGGCAAGGGGTTGGACTTCTTCCATATCCTTATCAATTGAGGCTTTTCTACGGTAGGTATTTGTTGATTCATCAAAGTTAACATTTGAGGACTCCTCAATCTCTTTTGTCCTTTTGTTGTAAACTCTATAACCCCTGCTAGTTGATGAATACCCAACTAGAATTCCCTCATCGGCTTTTGACTCAAACTTCCTTAGGTCATCTTTGGTATTTAAAATATAGACTTTACATCCAAAGACCCTAAAGTAGTGGACTTGCGGAACTCTCCCATTCCACAATTCAAAGGGTGTTTTTGCTAGACACCTATGTACTAGAACCCGGTTTTGAATGTAACAGGCGGTGTTAACTGCTTCGGCCCAAAAGTAGCTAGGAAGGGAATATGCGTTGAGCATAGCCCTAGCAGCTTCTTGTAGGGCTCTGTTTCTCCTCTCAACTACCCCATTTTATTGAGTCCTTGGGCATGAAAATTCATGCTTATATCTATTTTCTACACAAAATTGTGAGAAACTTGAATTTTGGAACTCCCCACCGTGGTCACTCCTAATTTGGTTAATTTTGAGGTGTTTTTTATTTTCTACCCTTTTACTAAATCCTACAAAGATTTCTAGGGTATCGTCCTTATGTTTCAAAAAGAAAACTCATGTAAACCTAGAAAAATCATCTACAATAACTAAACAATATTTACTCCCTACTAGTGAGGGAGTACTATGACAATCAAACAAATTAATGTGCAAAAGTTCTAATGGCAAAGTAGTAGTGGTCTGGGTTTTACCTTTGTGTGATAATTTTGATTGCTTACCCTCTTGGCATGCATCACACAATTTTGTCTTCTCATACTTGATCATAGGTAACCCCTTCACCAATTCTTCCTTGGCCACTCTTGCAATACTTCTCATGTTGACATGTCCAAGCCTCCGGTGCCACAACCACCCTTCTTCTTCTTTAGACATGAAACACTTAGCCAAATTGTTAGTAACATAAGCAAGATCAAGATAATACAAGTTGACCTCTCTAACCCTTCTAATATGACATTATTTGACTCACTATGTTTAATTAGGAACTTTCTATCATGGAATTTAACTCTAAAGCCCGCATCACATAGCTGACTCACACTAAGTAAGATAAACTTCATATCTTTAATTAAGAGTACCTTATGTATGGAAATTGTAGGAGATACCTCAATGGTGCCCCTACCAATGATTCTCAGTTTTCCACTATTTCCAAAGGAGACCGTCCCTTCTCTCAAGTAGCTAGTAGTAGTGAACTTGCTCACATCTCCGGTCATATGTCTTGAGCATCCACTATCTACTATCCACATAGTTGAGGTCTCCTTCACCTTTACCTATACAACATGAAAAACATACTCTTTTGGTACCTAAATTTTTGATCCACAAGCATCATTTAAAAATCTTTTAGGTACCCATGCCCTCTTAGTGTTTCCCTTAGCCCCTTGTCTCCTAGATGCACCAATCCTACCCATAAGTGAGACAAAGGTCACTTCCTTTGTCTTTGGCCTATATCCTAATCCGGCTTTGTTATAAACGAACCTTTGACTATTTATTATCATATCTAAGTTACTAGACCCCACTTGAAATTTCGTAAGTGCCTTTGTGAGGTCCTCTACCTTTTTTCTTAGTTCCCTATTTTCAGTTTCAAGACATGAAGCATGTGATGTGAGAGAACTAGCATGTAAATCTTCCTTAAGTTTTGTAGACTCTACTCTAAGAATGGCAATTTTATCTTTTAATTCCTTAATCTTACTTCTAGCCTTAGCTAAGTCCATGTTAGTACTAGAGATAATCTTAACTAAAGTAGAGGAGGGTAAGTGGTATACCTCACTTACTGAAGCTTCTGACTCGGATGAAGATGAAGAGGAGTCGCTCTCATCTTCACTGCTTGAGCTTCTTTCATCATCTGATGAGTCTGATTGGTTCATTGCCATGAGAGCAAAGTGTGAAACTTGCTCTTCTTCCTCCTCCGAGGATGATGGATCATCCCAGGTCGCCTTGAGGTTGGTGGCACCCTTCTCCTTCCCCTTCGACCTCTTCTTGTCACCTTTCTTCTTCTCCTCCTTCTTGTCATCTCTTCTCTTCAGTTGAGGGCACTCGTTCTTCATGTGTCCCTCTTGGTAGCAGTTGTAGCAGATGATGTCCTTGGCCTTGTCCTTGGACTTGTTAGAAAAACTTTTGAAAGCCTTACGCATCTTCCTTACCATGAAAGCCTCCTGATCGCTGTCCATGGAGGCGCTGGACTCCTCTGAGTCAGATGAGGAGGAGTAGACCACCTTCTTCTTCTCCTTCCTCTTCTTCTTCTCCTTTTCTGCAACAAAAGCTATACCTTTCTCTTTGGTCGAAACATTAGCTTGCTCGTGCAGTTCAAATTCACAAAACAAATCGTCTAATTTAACTAAAGATAAATCCCTTAATACTTTGTAGGCATCCACCATAGATGCCCACAAGGTAGTTATCGGGAAGGCTTGTAGGACATACCTGATGATATCTTGGTTTTCGATCTTTTCTCCAATAACATGGAGTTCGTTGATGGCCTCCTTCACTCTTCCATGCAGCTGGCTGACAGTCTCGTTGCTCTTCATGGACAAAGATTGGAGTTGGGCTACGAGCAGGTCCTTCTTTGCTCTTCTGGACTCGTTTGACCGTTCGTTCAGTTCCACTAGTTTGTCCCACAATTCTTTGGCGCTCTTGAATGACCCCACCTTGTTGAGTTGCTCCTTTGAGAGCCCGCACTGAAGTGTGGTGGTGGCCTTGGCATTGGACTGCGCCCTCTTCATGACCTCTTTCGACCAGGATCTCATGGGTGTCGGTTATCCTCTTTCATCGATGGGTGCATCGAATCCATCTACAATGCTAATCTAATTTTCAATATCGTTCATAAGATAATATTGCATCCTACCTTTCCAGTACGCGAAATCGTTCCCGTCAAAGAAGGGTGGTCGTGCAGTGCTGTATCCCTCTTGAAACGTCATTTAACTTGCTCCGGTTGACGGTGAGTTCTTCCGAAACGAACCGGCTCTGATACCAACTGATAGATCGACAGGCGTGCTAGAGGGAGGGTGAATAGCACTTTCTCGTTGACGTCTCTACAAGATTGTTAGCGCAACAAAAACAATAATATGCAAAGGACAATACAAACAATGCAAACAATCAGAATTTACTTGGGATCCACCCAAACGGGTGACTAATCCAAGGATCCATGCACGTACTCCACCTCCACTAAGAAAAATCTCCTTCAGGTGGAGAAACCTTTACAGAATGTTGTCTTCCTCTTTACAGAATATCGTGATTGAAGAGAGAGAGGAAGATAAGAAAGCATTTTACACAAGCAGTACTTCGTTACAGTACGGAACCATACCGTTCACGTACAAAAAGGTCCTCCTTTTATAAGAGAACAGGACAAACTCATAATCTGTCCAGCCCCGCACCAGTCGACTGCCCCTGGGGTAGTCGACTGGCCTAGCATTAATTGCTAGCCAACGGCTAGTTTTGGGGTACACCAGTCGACTACCTCTAGGTCAGTCGACTGGTAGAAGGCTGAAAATCTTCTATGAGTTTTGGCAGTCGACTGCCCTCTGGCCAGTCGACTGCCCACTCACTTCCAGCCAATCTTCACATACTCCTTCACGTGTGCCTTCAGGTTCACTCCTTGGCTCACCCCTTGAAGTCATCTTCCTCTGGCTCTCGTCCCTCGGATGCGCACACAAGCCTTCCCTTGGCTTGCCTCCATGCCACCCTTCACGTGTGCCCTTGAAGTCCACTTTCTGGCTTGCCCTTGGAGTCGTCCTCCCTCGACTCTCATCCCTCGGATATGTTCACCATTTGTGATTCTCCAAGTTCTGCAAACTCAATCACACACATCAAATGCAACATAACATTCTAACCTTAAACATATTCACACACACACATCAAAACCATGATCTTCCAATCATTTTAGGGTCAATTGCCTCAACAAAGACTACTGCCCAATCTTCCAGATCAGGTCTTTGGTGCCCAACCCTCGGCAGGTCTTCGTGACCAATCCTCCGAACCAAGTCTTCATGCCCAACCCTCTGCCAGGTCTTCGGTGCCCAACCCTCAATCAGGTCTTCATGCCTAGTCCTCGACTAGGACTTCATGTAAGATGTGTGTACTGAAAGACATGAATTTCTTTATATGAACATCTTTATTATGAAAAGAGAATCACAACTACACTACATTCTTGTTTAATTAGTACATGCATGAAGTCCAATTACTTTGCGTTGTAGATAACATGGTGTGTGGTGTCACACGAAAGATCATGTTATCAGTTCCTTGCCTAGTATAAGTAGAGGCCCACAACCGAGATGGAATTAGACAACCCATCGGGATAGTTGTAGTGTAATTAGGTGTGGTTAGTCATGACCACAGAATTACACTAGTGTGCTTTGAGTACATTGAGTAGGACCAAAACCCAAGGTTATCCAATTTGTACTGACTCGATAATTGGATAGGACCTCAAGTTTATATTATAGAGTATGATCCCTTAATCCCGATATAATAACGGGCATATATTATTATTTATTATTTCTTTGATTTACTAATGGGCGAGATCTATTCTGTTAGATCGATAGGCCCGGTGAGTTGGGAGATAATATTAATAATATGATGTGCTATTGATTATTGACGCAATTCGTGTCCTGGTGAGTCGGGTTGATGATACCCCCTTGATGAGCTCAAAAGGTTCATCATGCTAAACCCTGCAGGTGGATTTGATCCGGAATTATGATAAGGTCGAGTGGTACTAGTCAAGAACTCAGAGGTTAATTAATTTGAATTGTCAGTAATTTAAATTAATTAATGGGCATTCAAGATCTTAAACATGGGGGGATGAACGACTCATAATATGTGGAGCCCATATAAAAATATGGGGGTTGGTGAGGAAGTTCAATTAAGATCTTTTAGTGGAATGGATCTTAATTAATGGATCAGGTTTAGATCCATTGGTGGGCCAAGATCCAACTCCTCCTCTTGGTCCCTACCTTAGCCCTATAAATACCCTATGAGATCAAGAAACTAAGGCTAGACAATCCAATTAATCATCCCAAGGCCTCTCTCTCTTTTCCCTCTTCCCTAGTCTCTCTCCTAGGTCACGGCAAAGGAGGTGAAGGTTTTCCCCCTTCACCTTTTCTTCTTCCTTCTTCAACCTCTTGGCAGGTGACCATCACTAGACAAAGGGGGATCCTTCTTCTCCCTTTTGTGGTGGTCGGCGAGGAAGGAAGAGGCGTCGATGGCTGGTGGGCAGTGAGAAGGTGGGTGCGGCGGCGGCGGCGGCGGCGCAAGGTGAGGGAAAGGGGGTGAGTTTCCGGCCGGTTGGGAAAGAAAGAAGAAAAATTCTCTCCTTCTTCTTCTTCTTCTTCACTTTCCTCTCGAGGTGAGCTGCTGGTCCGGAGGCTTGTAGGCGGCTCCAGCGGTCGGCGGCGCAAAGGGAGAGGAGAAGGGAGCACCGACGGGTAAACCCTAGGAGTTAGGGTTTTAGTCGGTTTGTGAAGAAAGGATTTTTGGTGCCTCGGTGATCTCGGTTCACGGTAGATCATTGCCCACACGACATCCGCGAAGGGAGGGATATAAGGTAGAAGACCGTGAGGTAATCGGAAAGGTATAACTCTTTCCATGCTCCTTTGATTAACATTATGTCATGCATGTGCTTGTTGTGTTTGTCTCGTCATTTCATGTGTGTTATTTATTAATTTGATTTCGTATCATAGTTGTTAATTAACTAACTGGACCCCGACCATAAACACAAAAGCTAGCAATCAACTCATCGCCTTTTCCACGGTCGAACGGTCGAGCAAATCACAAGGTTGATTTTGGTAATTGGCCGAGTTGTGATTTGGATCATTCAATACGGCACGAGATGGTCGATGGGAGACGGGTCTCCATTCATATTAAATTTTTAATCCGTAGACATGGAGAGGTCTCTCGAATCGACCGAGTATTCACTTAGGAAACCCGCCAAGCTATACCCAACACTTCGTGCTCGACCCTACAGGTCAAGACTTCATGCCTAGATAAACTAGGACTTTCCTACTTACTCAGTAAAACTATTAGATCCAAAAGCATAACTAATTTTGAACCCTTTGCCATTATCAAAATTAGGTTCGATCTGGTGCTTCTGGCACCAACACAAGAAACTCTTCTTCTTTCTCACATGAGCCTTAAAGCCTCCCTAGCCTTCAGATTTGGAAGGAACTTCCAAAAATACAAAGTTGGTGAAATTTACGGCAGGGCAACATGGTCGTGTATAAAACACATAGGCGGATCATGTGGAATTGGTGTCTTTGATAGGAGTCGATGCACGACCATGTGAAAAACACAATGTCAGATCGTGTGTGGTTCTGAGATTTCGAAAGACACAGCGCACACCTGTGTGAAATACACATGGCCAGGCAATGTGGAATTCTGGGAACTCCGATAAATATGATTCACGACCATGTGAAAAGCACACGGTCGAGCCGTGTGTGATTCAGGAGATCCGTCGGTTGCTCTGTCTTTATTCCTTTGTCCCTAAAAAACACACCTGTGTCTTGGGACACAGCCAGAGTGTATTCCATGCTTGATGTCTTCATTCCAATGTTCTTTTAATTCTATTTTAGCTCTTGTTCTTCTTCCTATCAATGACAATGTACAAGAGTAGATCTCCAAAGAAAAATAGTGAAACAATACTAAAAGGAAATAAATCATGCAAAATATGCTCCTACTAATAAAAATATAATATGAAATACACTCATCAATGTCCAATCCTATCTCCAAAGTGGGGCAGAACCGATATGCTAAGTTCCAAACCAACATAGGTGCCAAGAATTAGAAAATGCATTGACGTGATTTAGAAAATAAGAATTCACAAGAGAACTTACAGGACTCGAAAACTCTACTCAGGTAAATCTCAGAGGTCGTCTGAATGATTTGCATGAGCTCATAGCAGTCGGGTTTTATAGGAAGGGAGGAAAGGATCGAGTGCTCATTGGGCCCCATCGTCATTCTTATCTCTTTTCCTTTACAGTACCCGATGCGTTATAGAATGCTTAGCCTATTATCTTTAAAGGACAGTAATGTCGTTAGGCTTACTAAGTCTACTGCCTATAAAGTGGTATTGGACGGCTCCCCGAGGCTCAATCCAATTTTCCTTTATAAAGTAGATTTGGTGCATACCAAAAGCAGACTAACTCGACTTAAAGTAATATATGCTTTGGATCCTTTATGTTGTTGGGTCCACCACTTCCGCTTAGATGCCGAAATTATTCATTCTTCTAGTGGTGTCCCTGGCCAGCTGTAGGGTAGTTTCCAACTGTTTATCCTACTGTTTGCCAGCTGGAAGCCAATCCCCATACCAGTTGTTTCTTGTGGCCCTCTGTCAAAATGTGTCCAAGCAATAGGCATGGATCTCCCTGTATTGTTGAAGGGCTTTGATTGCTCGTTGGGCCACTTTTCTTTGGACTTCTCATAGTTGGGCTTCGAAGGCCCATTATTCGTCAAGGCGGAGCCCTGTTGTAAGTTTGGACTCCTATAGCCCAGCTGGGCTTTATACTAGTCAATAAGGCTGCTATCTGATTCATCATCCTGCTGTAGTATGCTGATAACTTCGGGCTGGGTTGATCCTTCAACTCTTGTACTGCTTCCAATGCTGATGGAGCTACTCCAGGAGTTCCTCCTGCCATCCTGCAAATATTAACACATTAATTAGTCGGGATAGGGCATCTGCGAGCTTATTATCTTTTCCATCAATGTGCTCGAATATGACTTCAACACCACTTTCGGTAATGTACTCAACAAAGGTCATCCATCTAACCCTAGATGGTTTGTTGCCCACAGATTTATTAAAGAAATTGATGATCACTTGGCAGTCAGTTCGGATTGTGATATCCTTCTTATCCAAGTAATAGATCTTCAGTGCCTCCATTATTTTCATAACCACATGTATTTCTGCATCGATTGTTGACTTTATTGGCAAAACATTCCACTTGAGTATGCACATACTTTCTCCTTGCTTTAGGGTCATACTTGGTGGCCTTCCACTTGCATACCCTCCCCCCCACCCACTCTTGCAACCATCTACTTCGAGTGTAATATAGCTGTTGGGAGGAGGTACTTCCAAGTCAGGAAGCTGTTGGATCTACTGTTTAATCTTTTTGATCAGGTCCCAATCTTGCTGGTTCATTCTTCTCTCGCCAGTTGAACTTGTCTTGGCCTATAGGGGACCCAGCATCCTTCTAAGGTTTGGGATATAATTCCTTGCATAATTTAGAATTCCCAACCATGATCTTATCCCCTTAAGGGTCATCAAGTCTTCATCTTTGAATTTTGCAACCTTCTTAATGATGTGTGGTTGCAACTTTATCTTATTGTTTCCTATGATTGCACCCAGGAATTCAACTTCCTTAACTGCGATCTTCATTTTAGAAAGGCTGAGGACCAAGCCATGTTGTTGGCAGATTTCTAGCATTTTTCGTAAATGTCTTTCATGCTCTTCCTCATTATCTGAGAATACCAAAATATCATCGATATAAGCTACTATGTAATTCTCTGTACCTTGGAAGCAGTTATCCATCATTCTCTAAAAAATCGCAGGTGCATTTTTAAGACCAAATGGCATTACTAGCCATTCATATAATCCATCGGGACCTAGAATGTTGTCCATTCTACTGACTCCGTGTACATAGCTACCTGGTGAAATTCGGATTTCAGATCAAATTTTGAATAAATATTTTTCCCACTGACCCTTCTTAAGATGGTATTGATACTGGGTAGGATGTACTGATCTTTGTTGGTAATATCATTCAGCCGCTTATAATTGAATACCATTCGCTCCTTGCCCTTTTCTTCTTGGCCAATTTTTGGGTTGATTGTAGTGCCGGAATTCACCATTATCACAGTCGTTCTATGACGACTTCTGCTTTTCCTTATCACCCCCAAGCCTAGCAGTGCCTTTATGTGCTTCGCGAATGACTCCTTCATTGCTGGGGTGAGATGCTTTAATGGGTGATCCTTTATTATGAAGTCAGGGTTCTTGATGTAATTGGCAAAGAACTTGATTTTTACTTCAATGTTTTAGGTGAACATCTCCAATGTAGCCTTGAGCTTTCAGATCGCCAATCAGTCCTCCAAATTTATTCCTGAAGCTCTTTAGTGTCTCTTCTATTGAATAGTAGACTAGTTCCTTTATCTGCAAAGAGTCTTCTTCCTCCAGGTCTAATTCTTCAATAGAAGCTGCTGCAGTTACAAAGGGTAGAGTTTCAATAGTCGTCAGGTTTTTGTAAAATGTTAACTGGTTTCCTTCAATTCTTACTCCCCCTTGCATGGCTCGGATAAAGTTACAGTATATGATCATCTGGATGCTTTCTCCTAACTTCATCGGAAAGGAATATGTATACGAGATTCTGAAGCTATTTTCCCCTATTGTCATTTTTCCACCTTTCAACTTCTTCTTTGCCGTAGTTTTAGAGGTTATCCCACTAAAATGTACTACAAATGAGTTGTCCTCTATGGCATCAGTTGGTGCCGAGCCTTCATCAATACAACACGTTGTCGCTCCTGTATCTAATATCGCATTAACCTGAAATACTGGAATATTAGGGCTTTTATGTTTACTTCAGATTAAAGAGCATATTTCTGACCTTTCGGGATGAGCTTCCTCCTTCTATATTTTCAACTGATAGTACCTTTTGAATATCATCTTGTAGGAGCACATTTACTCCTTCAATCATCCTTCTGCCTTCCTAGAGATTTATGATTTCCCTTTTTAGGTCAGCCTTTTCTAATTTTAGCATGTCTATCTCCATGGCTTCTTGTTCAAGTTCCCTATATTTTCTTTTCTAGCCTTCAATTTCTTCCTTCAACTGTTGATTTTCTTGGACAATTCTTAGGGCATCCTTCTGAGCTTGGATATATTCTTCTTTTTCCAAGTCTTTTGCTTCTATCTCACTCCTGAACCTCTTCATCTCTATTTCACAATATGAAATATATTCTTGTTGTTCTTTCAGGAGGTTGCGAGTGGCATACCTTGGGTTGGTTTCTGGTGTAGATGTGGCTACTCATGTCCTTTTGTCGTAGTAATACATACTACACATCCTGCATACGGTAATTTGACATAATGGGCAATGTCTCCGGTGTCTTTGTTGTGTAAGCTTCTTGTAACATTTGCAGTCACATCCTCCATCGATCCCTTCATTTATTTCCCAGACATGGCTGCACTCATACTGTTTCTATGATACTTGAACCATGGATCTGTATCCCGTTCTTGGTCCAATCCACCAAGACCTCCCATCCGCTCTAAGCATAAATATAGTCTCTTGCATTATGAGAGGGTTAGTTAAAGCTTCTGCATTACTTTCACCTTCTAATATGCTGAAGATGGCATCACTTGGATCTTCACCTTCGTTGACGGATACCACCTCATAATCTTCTGGTAGCTCCAACTGTTCAAACATCGCTACTCTTTTCACATTTCTTCATTCATTAGGGCATTCCCTAGCAAAATGCCCTTCTTCTCCACATAAGAAGCATTTGCACTTTTTATTTCTTATCAGGTGCTTCTTCTTTTCGATCCTCGCATACGATGGATGAGGCTTCCCTTTGTAGGTTTTTGACTTTCGGATATCGTACTTCTTGAGTTTGGAATAGTATCGGGGTATTGGGATATTACTACAAAAGGATAAGTCTTTTAGGGCTCTCTTGAAGGCGGCGTATTTACACTCATTCTCCAGATATTTATAAGCAAAGAATACCTGGGGAAATACTCCAATAGTGTTGCCTTGATACTTTTCTTCAAACGCCCCTTTTATTCTTTTGCCCAGGTCTCCTGGCATCTTTGACCAGTGTTTTTCGAATAGTTCTGGGCTTGTGAATAGTCTTCTTGTTTTTGATGCAAGCTTGTGATAATCATTCAGGAACTGGACTATATCTTTAAGATTTTTGCACGATAGTCTTTCCAAATCCCTATAAGCGTCTTCCTGGACTTGTGTAGAGCCTTGATACAGATCTTCAAGTACAAAAATCATCCGGATCTGTGATAAAATATTTTAAGAACCTCCAGCACCTTCTGCGCTATTCAGTAGGAGTTGGTATTCATCTAAGTATGACATTCTCCATTGTACCTAGGCTAATTTTTCTGCTTCTCCCAACAAATTTTCAATGAAGTCCACCTTGCTTTAGGAATCCATAAATCCTTGTATTGCTACCATGTTCTTTGTAATGGATTCCCACCTCATGAATACTTTATCAAACTTTCCCAATTGTGTTGGCATTACTAGCATGGCACCAGTTTGCTGGAAGGCTGAAGGCAGATTCCACATTTCGGAAAAGTCCTTGTTTTAAAATTTTGCTTTTCCATTATAGCCTTCATAAGTAGGTCAGCTTAGGCTGGGCTCTAAATTTGTTGATGGTGGATAATTCGCTGGCCCCATAGTTGCGTCAGCTAGGGGTCGGTACATTGATATGGCAGATGATGAATAGATTTGTTTTGCTAGTCTTGCTATCATGGGATACTCTAATTCCCATCCCTCAGCCAATTCTTCTTCTATTCCCGTGGCTACTATTTTTGGTTCTAAAACATGAATAAGGTACGGCAAGTTACTTCCACCATCTTCCACTGCGAGATTATCCTTGAAGTAGAAGTTGAGCGTATCCATCTAGGACTCTGCATCAAAGGAGCATCTTCCGGCAGGACTGCAGCAAATTCTATGTAGTGACTACCGTTATCAAGGTCATTATCCATGGGATGGAGTACAGTGGCCCCTGGGCTTGTATCTCTTGCATGGGAACTTCCAAGACTTAGGCGTGCTTCCATAGTTCGTTGTATCCATGCCTCAATTTCATTCTCGGGATTGAAGATGGCTTCCTTGGGTGGTGACATTGGTTGTGGAAGAGGTACCAGTATCCTGAAGAGTTGCTCCGTTAAGGGGTGATTGGTGGAGCCAAAACCTCCAGACCTTTTTGTATTGTTTGTGAGATCTGCTACCTCAATCAGTGGAACTTGTAGGATTGATGTAATAATAAGTTGTGCGATCCTGTCACGTATAGTGATAAACACAGGTCTAATAGTGTGATTGAATAACAAAATTTTAATATCTCCCCTGTAATCACTGTCAATGACTCCAGCTCTCGCATGGACTCCAAGCTTCAGTGTTATGCTTGATCTTGTAGCAATTCTTCCATAATAGCCGCTTGGTATTGCCATGGAAATTTCAGTGGAGATAAGTCCTCGACCTCTAGGTTCAATAGTTGTTACCTCGTTTGATGAGAGATCATAACCGGCTGCTTCCTCAGAATTCCGTTGTGGTAATATGGTTGTGGACGTCAGTCTCATGACCTGTATTTCAGGGCTCTGTTCAATTAGTACAACCATTGTATGGCTTCATATTTCTTCTTCATCCAAAAGGATTTCTTCGTCTCTGTCATTATAATTTAGCCGCCCACTTGCCGTTGCTGTCGCATAATTTTGAAAACTGATGAAAATTCGTCCATTAATCAGGTTATGGCTACTGACCTCTGAGGGTTGTATGGGAATGTTTATTTGTGTCGGGCGGATTACCCAATCCATGCCTCATAGTTGCGATGTTGAATATCTTCTTCTTGGAAGAGCATTCACCCCATGACTTTTAGGTAATCTACTACACCATTTACCTCGTAGGCAAAGGCGACATTTGGTGTATTTGAGAGTCTTCCGATTAATCCTCTAGTGATCAAGAGGTTGGCTTCTCCATTCCTCCATGAGTTGTATCCTCTGGACAGTATCAATAGTTGGATGTTCCTGAAGAAGACACCAATAGTCATCATAATATCAGGAATAATAAAGATGAGTTGACTTCCCCTGGTTAGATCTACCTCTATTGTTGCAATTATCGCACTGTCGTCTTGCCATTTGTTGTCTCTAAAGATGACTAAGGCCATTGTGCCTTCTTCCTGCCTGTGCAATATTTGGATTCTTACATGCATTACTCCTAGATGAATATGTTGCATTTGGCTTTGTTGTAACTGGTAAAATCTTTCTTCCTATATGAAGGATCTATCCACCT
>JAGFNQ010000117.1:509094-527015 GCA_024364735.1 Boesenbergia rotunda
AACACAGTCGTGCAAATCTCAGGGAGCGTGGGACGCCACGCGTCTTAGTGAGCAACCGAGCTACGGGATAGCACACACTGTCAGGCAGGCTGAGCCGCGGGATAATAGCGCACACAGTCGGGCAAAACTCAGTGAGCGTGGGACGCCACGCGTCTTACTGAGCAGTCGAGCTGCGGGAAAGCATACACGGTCAGGCAGGCTGAGCCGCGGGATAATAGCGCACACAGTCGGGCAAAACTCAGAGAGCGTGGGATGCCACGCGTCTTACTAAGCAGTCGAGCTGCGAGATAGCACACACGGTCAGGCAGGCTGAGTCGCGGGATAACAGCGCACACAGTCGGGCAAAACTCAGGGAGCGTGGGATGCCACGCGTCTTACTGAGCAGCCGAGCTGTGGGATAGCACTCACGGTCAGGCAGGCTGAGCCGCGGGATATTAGCGCACACGGTTGGGCAAAACTCAAGGTGTGTGGGACGTCACGTGTCTTACTGAGCAGCTATGCTGCGGGATAGCACACACGGTCAGGCAGGCCGGGCCGCGAGATAGTAGCACACACAATCAGGCAAAACTCAAGGAGCGTGGGATGCCACACGTCTTACTGAGCAACCGAGATACGGGATAGCACACACGGTCAGCCAGGCTGACCCGCGGGATAATAGCGCACACAGTCGGGCAAAACTCAGGGAGAGTGGGACTCCACCCGTCTTACTGAGCATCTGAGTTGCGGGATAGCACACACAGTCAGGCAGGCTGAGCCGCGGGATAATAGCGCACACAGTCGGGCAAAACTCAGGGAGCGTGGGACGCTACGCGTCTTACTGAGCAGCCGAGCTGCGGGGTAGCACGCACGGTCAGGCAGGCTGAGCTGTGGGATAATAGTGCACACGGTCGGGAAAACTCAGGGAACGTGGGACGCCATGCGTCTTACTGAGCAGTCGAGTTGCGGGATAGCACACACGGTTAGGCAGGCTGAGCTGCGGGATAATAACGCACACAGTCGGGCAAAACTCAGGGAGCGTGCGACGCCACACGTTTTTACTGAGCAGCCGAGCTGCGGGATAGCACACACGGTCAGGCAGGCTGACCCACGGGATAGTAGCGCACACAGTTGGGCAAAACTCAGGGAGCGTGGGATGCCACGCGTCTTATTGAGTAGCCGAGCTGCGGGATAGCACACACGGTCAGGCAGGCTAAGCCGCGAGATAATAGCGCACACAGCCGGGCAAAACTCAGTGAGCGTGAGACGCCACGCGTCTTACTGAGCAGCCGAGCTGCGGGATAGCACACACGGTCAGGCAGGCTGAGCCGCGGGATAATAGCGCACACAGTCGGGCAAAACTCAGGGAGCGTGGGACGCCACGCATCTTACTAAGCTACCAAGCTGCGAGATAGCACCCATGGTTAGGTAGGCTGAGCCGCTGGATAATAGCGCACAAAGTCGGGCAAAACTCAGGGAGTGTGGGACGCCACTCGTCTTACTGAGCAGCCGAGCTGCGGGATAGCACACACGGTCAGGCAGGCTATGCCACGGGATAATAGCGCACACAGTTGGGCAAAACTCAGGTAGCGTGGGACGCCACACGTCTTTCTAAGCAACCGAGCAGCGGGATAGCACACACGCCAAATTGTTTTGAGTTCTCAGCCATATTAGAAATGAGCTCCCTAGCTTGATCTGGCATTTTATTCACTAGGGCTCCTCCCGCTGTAGCATCTATCATAATTCTGTCCATCTGCAGCAATCCCTCATAAAAATACTGAATCAGAAGCTGCTCGCTGATCTGGTGCTATGGGCAACTTGAACATAATTTATTAAATCTCTCCCAGTAATCATAGAGCATCTCACCTACCACTTGCTGAATGCCACAGATGCTTTTTCTAATTATTGCTGTTCTGGAGGCTGAGAAATATTTTTCCAAAAATTGTTTCTTCATAGAGATCCAACTAGACACGTGCCCGGTGGGTAGATAGTAAAACCAATCTTTTGCTGCTCCTGTCAGTGTAAAGGGGAAAGCTCTCAGCTTGATATCTTCTTCAGAAATGCCCTAAGGCTTCATAGTGGAGCATACAACATGGAATTCGTGCAGGTGTCTATTTGGATCCTCTCCAGATAATCCTTGAAACTTGGGCAGCAAATGGATGAGTCCAGATCTGAGCTCAAAATCTCCAGCCAGCTCTGGATAAGCAATGCTGGATTACTGAAATGAAGCATTTGGTGCTGCGAGTTCCTTCATAGTCTTCTTGTGGTCTGCCATGATACTGCCTGAATGAGTGGGAATGGTCTGAATAGGAGGAATATCTGTAGTCTCTGAAAGTATGCCTTGGTTCCTCCTGGCTCTGAAAGTCCTCTCAATCTCAGGGTCAAATTCTTCAAGATCACCACCTGTAGACCTGGTCATAAAACCAAAACAAATCATAGTAAAAGTATATAAAAAGATGAAACAAATAATATCAGATCACCAGATATAACAATAAGCACAAAAATAAATCAAGAAAGATGTGAAATAAGCGTGCAAGCAAAAATCAAACAAATCAACTAGTAGTTCCCCGGCAATGGCGCCAAAAAATTTGATGAACCCGGAATAGATGTCACGAATGTTGGTCTCAAATTTAGATATTTATAAATGCTGAAAACCCTTTTTGCAATCAAGGAGTGAAAACGTAGTAAAGGGGCCACAGGTCGTATTTTTCCTATGGCTAGTTGAAATTGTGTGATTTGAGCTTGTATTTATGTGTCGCTAATATTTTTTGGGGTTTCAAATAAAATGTGGGTTTGGATTATAAACAGAAATGCAATCACAATGGAAATGAGATGAACTTAACCCAACGAACTAAACAAGAAGTTGGCACTAAAGGTCTCAACTAATGGTAACCGAATCAAACAAGGTACTTAACCAATTTGGAAAACAAATCTAAATTCAAATGCAAAACAAACGCTAAGCTAAGAAATAGAGGCAGTGATGGCAATTCAGAAACAACAAACTTGACACCAATACTAGCATGCAAAATTCAGAATTTAAATAAGCATCAAACTTAAACTAGCTACAAGTTTTGGAATCAAGCAAATGCAAGGAGATTTCAGAAAATGGCCGAATGCAACCTAACTAATTCCGAACACAAAGGCTCACTAAAAAAAACTGCTCTTAACTTGGTACCAATTAATACCAACACCTCTCTTGATACAAGATGAAGAAGATGATACAAACTTGATACCAAGGAAGAAGGTAAAAATCTATGTGCCAAAAGTGGAAACTAAGTACCAAAGCTGTGGCTACACTTCAAAGAATAACTCTGAATGCAACTCAATATGGGAATCAAGGTAGCAGTAAAGGAAATTGCAGGTTCGAATGAAGAAAATCAACTCCCAACTGTTCAAGTCAGATCAACAAACCGAAAACTAAAATGAATGTGCAGAATTTCAGTAGATGAGCAAAATTGAAATGGAACATCTAATTGGATGCAAAATCAAACTAAGCAACTGAAAACAACTACTCGAAACTAGCTTAAGGAGTAGTGAACCTAGAATTTCAGAAATAAGCTACAAATTTAGACACAACCGGAAGCAAAGAAAAGAAAGACAAATAGAAACTGAAAATTCAAGACAAACTGTGCAGAAATTCATCCACAGAGCAAATGCAAGAACAATTCGATCAGGAGGAATTCTGAGGCAATGATTCACCAAACAAAATCCTTTTGACGAGCTGAAATCTAGAATGCAGAAAAAAAAGTCTCGAAGGCAAAAATAATATGGATAAGGTAGGAATGAACTTAGCACGCAAGCTGAAATTGGCACGCAAGCAATTAACAGAGAAATAAACTGAAATAAAAATCAATTGATCACTAACAAGTTCACTAAACTACTTAACTTGAAGATTTAAAACCTAATTAAGCTAAACAACTTAGGAACGTGAATTACATTAGCTGAAAAAGAAATTCAGAACAGAGATTGCGGCTGAATTTAAAACTACAGCTAAAACTGAAATTTAACTAAAGAAACTACTCCTCGATCCCTTCCCGAGCTCAGGTACTCCTTGTTCATCGCGCAAGGGTGAGCCTCGGACCCGTAAGCTCAGCAAACCATTGGGAAAACTCCATCTGCAATTGAATACAGCTCAGCTTGCTTCATTCTGAAATTTCCATTTGAAATCTTCAATTCAGCTGCGTCTGCGTCCGAAGGTGAGTTGATGATGATCCAAGCAATCTAGGGAACCCCTCTAGATAGCTCAGATGGAAGAAATTGGAGCACAGCCGATCCAAAGGTAGCAAATGGACAGAACTGCTAAAACCTCTCAACAACTCTGTTTCTAGGGAAATTCTGAACTGGAAGCTTCACCGATGATCTTCCCAATGGCCTAGCACTTGATCTAAGAAAGAAATCGAGTGGTCGCGCCAACGGATTGAAGTAAAAGCTGAAGAAGATGAAGAACAAACGAAAGAGAATGACTGCTTGCGGCGAAGACGCGACAGGGCTGAAGGCTGTGGAGAATTTGATTAAGTACTTAGCATTGGACGACTCAGATTAATTTGAGGAAATCCAACGGCTGATCTTCATCCGATCTGAGCCAAACTTTGATGATGTTGATCAAGGGTCAGGATCTGCCTCATGGTAGCTCGGATCCTCCAGATGTGCAACGGACGGTCCAGATCAACCTAATCTTTGAATGGACAATCTAGAACCCTCTGAGCTTGATCTAACGGTTGATTGAGCTCTACTTGGGATGAAACCTTCAGATCTTGATCAGAGTGCTTGATCAACCCTAACCCTAGCTTGGATTGCCTCAGATGGTCCCAGATGGCTAAGATCTAACCGCTTTTGAATCGCACGGCCCAGATTAATCCAAAGCTTGATAACTCGATCCGGGTCCACTTCCGACTCAAGTTTGACCCAGTATGCCCTAGGTCCATGATCTTTTCATGCCTACAAAAGTAGATCAAAAATTTAGTGGCCAAATAATCCAAATATGTGCAATTTTGTAATTAAGTCCAAAATAACAATAATTCCTAGAACCTAGGGTAAATTCACAATTAAGCAAGTAAAATATGGGTCAAACTTGGATTTAGCAACTAAAATAATCAATAAAATGGTACTTATCAACTCCTCCACTCTTAAGCTTGAGCGTCTCGCGAAAACACTAAGTATGTATCCCTTAGATTAGCATAATTAGAAGCAAATGAAAAGAAATTACCTAAAGTTGTCAATTCTCAAAAATTTAAGCTCTATGGATTAGTATCTCGTCCTTAAATCAACAACTTAGCCTTTTCACCCATCATGATTCATTGAGATGAATTTAACTCACTAGCCTTTCAAGAAAAATTTTGGTGGCTCTCTCCTTAAGTTCTAAGTTGATGGTGGAAGTATAGCTCACTCAAACACACATGCTTCTTGCACTACCATAGGCTTGCTTGTTATCTAATCTCCACCATTAGTCATGATTAGGATTCACATCTACAAAAACAAGTGAAAACATAGAAAATAGTAAAAATTGAAGTGAAAGTCAAGGAAATAGAAGATTTGATGTAGTAGAGGACTTGGTTGCTTAAGAATGTTTCCAATGCACTTTGCTTCTCTCCAAATCAAATCTGAGTGGTGGAGTAAGAATTTGAACAATGTCCTTGATTTAGGTGAAGAAAACCCTTTTAGTCTCAATGTGCCAAGTTTGCCCTTTTGTGCCAACCTTGCTTTCTTCTTTTTCCTTGTTCTCTTCTTTTTTTTTAGAACTGCAGAAACAAATTTCTTTTATATCAGCTGCTTTCTTTTTCTTTTAGTAAAATCAAAAATGACATGGAGCAAGGCTTTGATCTGGATGTGGATGTTTCCAATGATCTCTCCACTAGTTTCATTGTGCCAACACTCACTTTTTGTGCCACTTTGCTTCTTTCTTTTTTTTTCCTCTGTTTTTACCAGCAGTTGTTGCTCTCAACACTTTGTGACACATTTGTGTGCTTCATTCCTTGATTCACAGCCCTTGAAACCAATTTCAGCCCCAAGTTGATACAAAACTTGTTCAAAACTGCTTTCATTGGAACACTACCTTCTGAATTTTCTTTTCCAGCTTGTGTTCAGCTTCTGCTCAGATTTTTACAGCCAATGTATAGCTGCAATCCTGCTATTGCGTGCCATTTTAGACCTTGGCATAAAATTTCTGCTCAACATGTTTGAATTCCATCCACCACACAATCATTTTCAAGTTGATACTGATCTGCAAGATCATTTTCATGTTTGAATTCCAGCACTGCTTTATCATATTTCAGCACTTTAATTCAGCTAACCTGCTGCCATTACTGATTTGTACAGCTGCAATTCGGATCAACTTGCCACCTCTTTCCCAATTTGGCATAATTTTTTTCTTCCTTTAAAATGGCACAGATTTTTCCATTGCTTCAGATCTTCCTGCATTTCCTGCTTCAATCCAGAATTCAATTTAGCTTCCATTCAAAGTTCTGATCAGTATGTTGGATTTCCAACCTCAGCTCAGCTCATAATTTTGATGATTTCAGTAAGCCGGATTCCTCTTGACACAAAATTGCTTGGGTCTTCAATTCATTTACTTGACTTCTTCCGGAATTCTGCACTTCATCAATTTAACATTAGAAATTTGGCCCAGACTTTTCTCCACCTGTTCCCACTTTGGCAAAGACTTCTACACAGATTTTCAGCATTCAATTCAGACTAAGCAAGGTGGTCGAAACATGCTCCATAGCTTTTGGCACAGAATTTTTTTTCTTTTCATTTTGCATTGCAATTCTTAATTCTTTCCAATACATATTCCACTACACTTCTTCCACAAATTTCAGCAGTCTTGCAGCTCACTTGCATTCAGTTTGTTTAATTCAGTAGCTCCACGTCAAGGTTTGGCAGGTTACAAGCTCAGACTTTGCAGTTCTGCTGCAATGCAGTTCAGATTTTGCAATCTCAGTTTTTTTTTCTGCTTTTGATCAGTCTTCACTTGACCTTAATTCAGACATCCTGATCCCGCATAGCTACATTTCAGACTTCCTACTGAGTGGCCGAACAGCTCCCTAGCAAAGAAAAACTGCATTTCAAACAATTCTGACCACACTTCACAAATTTTTCTTTGGCACAAATTGTTTTCTCACTTGCGTGCCATTCTTTTCTTCTTTTGTTGCAGATTTCTTTTGCTTCTCAGCCGAATTCAACTTGGCACATGTTCTTCCTTCCATCTCCTTTTGTTTATAACTGAATTTTTCAGCTTCCTTTTGCAACTTCTTGCTATTGCGTGCCACTTGAATCTTCAACATGTAGTAAAGAATCTAAATCTCCAATTGCTTCCACCTCTCTTGCATCATTCTTGACACCAAACTCAACTCAATATGTAATTGTTTCCATCCTTGATACAAAATTCCATTACAAGAATTTTTTTTTTTGGATCCAAATGCCTCCTAGATACAAAACTTTTCCAAAACACTAATCACTCCCCCACACTTAATCCTTTGTCCGTCTCGGGCAAAGTAGCATTAAGAAACGTTCCAAGCAAACAAATCCATAGAAAAGTAAGGGTAAGAGTGGAAGATAAGTAAAGGAAAATAGAATAAACATGATTAGTGTTAAAATTAATGCGGCAAGGAAAACAAATGGATTAGCCTCTATAGATGTGATCCGATCATTGAAATATGGTTTTGAAAGAACCTAAGCAAGTTCTAGAGTGCAATAACATATGTGTATCACAAATATAAGGCTAATTCTCACTAGGCAAAATAATTCATCTCAAGTTCTCAATTAAGAATTTAAAACCAAGCAGTACTCAAGCATCCAAGAATTCATCCATGAGCTTAAACCTTAAGTTTTAACAACCAAATTTAATTTATTATCAAAAGACTCTAAAATGCTATGGAGATAACCTAAAGGGATACATTTGTTTACTAAGAGCAAAGGTGTTAAAAGAGATAACATGATACTTACAAAGTCTATTTATTCATGCTATGTTGCCTTAGAATTTATTATCAACTACTCACTCAAAAAGAGAAAAAATTTATTCCTAGAAATATGAAAATGATATGTACAATGAAATGAAAGTGTAGAGAAAGTGAACTCCCCTTAAGTTGGGTAGATAGCGTCCTTGATGTACACATCATCCACCTCTAGCTCCTTTAGTTCTTCAAAATACATTTTGAGCCGGTGGCCATTGACTTTCCACACAAATCCATTAGCTTCGTCCCTAATTTCAACAACTCCATAGGAAAAAATGTCAGTTATAATAAATGGACCTTCCCACCTTGACCTCTACTTACCTCTTATCAATTTGAGCCTTGATTTATACAATAAGACCTTATCGCCAATTTGGAAGTCTTTTTTCACAATGTGTTTGTCATGGAAATTCTTGGTCTTTTCTTTGTAAATCCTTGAATTTTCGAATGCCTCTAGCCGAATTTCTTCAAGTTCTTGAAGTTGCAATTTTCTTTCTTCTCCGCCTTGGTAGCATCGAAATTACAAGCTTTCACCGCCCAATATGCCTTGTGCTCTATTTCCACGGGAAGGTGACAAGCCTTACCATAAACTAAGCGGTAGGGTGACATGCCAATCGGTGTCTTGTATGCTGTTCTGTAGGCCCAGAGTGCGTCATCTAACCTTTTGCTCCAGTCATTTCTAGTGGGCCCAACTGTCTTCTCTAGAATGGATTTAATCTCTCTGTTTGAAATCTCAGCCTGCCCATTTGTTTGAGGATGATAGGATGTAGAAATTTTATGTACAACCCCATATTTACCCAGCAGTGCCTTCATGTGTTTGTTGCAGAAATGAGATCCTTGGTCACTAATTATTGCTCTTGGAATTCCAAACCTGCAGAAAATGTGTGACCTAACAAAACTACAAACAACAGAAGAATCATCAGTCTTGGAGGGAATGACCTCCACCCATTTTGAAACATAATCCACAGCAAGTAAAATATACAGATAACCATAAGATGCAGAAAAAGGTCCCATAAAATCTATCCCCCAAACATCAAAAATCTCACAATAAAGTATAGCATGTTGGGGCATCTCATGTCTCGCTCCTATGTTCTCAGTTCGCAGACATCTATCACAATTCTTATAATAAACATATGAATCATGAAAAAGGGTGGGCCAGTATAATCCACACTCTAGTACTTTCCTGGCAGTCCTCTGGGGTCCAAAATGCCCCCCACAATCTGATGAATGACAAAATGTAAGTACAGATGAAAACTCATGATCTGGTACGCATCTCCTAATTATTTGGTCATTACAAAATTTCCACAAATAAGGATCATCCCACACATAAAACTTTGCATCACTTTTGAGTTTATCTTTTTGAGCCTTAGAAAATTGAGTGGGAAATACATGTGCAACTAGAAAATTAACTAGGTCAGCATACCACGGGGTCTCACCATGCACTGCAATCAAGTGCTCATCTTTGAAATCATCATCAATGGTGGTAGGAGATCCATCTCCTTCAAGTCTGCTTAAATGATCTGCAACTAAGTTCTCTTTTCCACTTCTATCTCTGATCTCCAGGTCAAATTCTTGGAGTAGGAGCATCCATCTGATCAATCTAGGTTTTGCATCAGGCTTTTTCAACAAGTATTTGAGAGCTGCATGATCAGAAAAAATAATCACATGTGAGCATAATAAGTAAGATCTGAATCTATCTAAAGCAAAACAATGGCAAGAAGCTCCTTTTCAGTCGTAGTGTAGTTGGCTTGGGTGGCATCTAGGGTTTTGGAGGCGTAGCAAATGACATGTGGTGCTCCATCAACCCTTTGTGCTAGAACAGCTCCCACTGCAAAATTAGAAGCATCACACATTAATTCAAATGGTAAGGTCCAATCAGGTGATGTAATAATAGGAGCTGAGGTAACTCCCTGAGTCTATGAAAAGCTCCCTTGTATTTATCATCAAAATGAAACTCAACATCTTCCTGTAAAAGTCGTGTCAAGGGTCGAGCAATCAAGCTGAAATCTCTAATAAATCTGCGGTAGAAACCTGCATGTCCAAGAAAAGCACGAACATCCCGTACGCATACGGTGTAAGATAAAGAATAAATAACACTGATTTTAGCAGGATCTACCTCAATTCCTTTCCGAGAGACTATGTGTCCAAGTACAATCCCATGCTCTACCATGAAGTGACATTTCTCAAAATTAAGAACAAGGTTAGTTTCAATGCAACGATGTAAAACCCTAGACAAATTATCTAAGCATGAATCAAAAGACGTGCCATATATTGAAAAATCATCCATGAATATCTCCATACAGTTCTCTAGCAACTCACCGAATATACTTACCATGCATCTCTGAAATGTACCAGGTGCGTTGCAGAGTCCGAAGGGCATACGTTTGTAGGCAAATGTGCCAAAGGGGCAAGTGAAGGTAGTCTTCTCCTGGTCCTCTGGATCTATGCAAATCTGAAAGTAGCCTGAAAATCCATCCAAGAAATAATAATGCGACTTCCCTGCCAGTCTCTCAAGCATCTGGTCAATAAAGGGTAGAGGGAAGTGATCTTTCCTTGTGACCTTGTTGAGCTTCCTGTAATCAATGCAGACTCTCCAGGAATTCTTAACTCTGGTGGGCACTAGTTCATTCTTTCATCCGCCACCACGGTCACTCCAGATTTCTTGGGCACCACGTGAATAGGACTAACCCACTGACTGTCAGAAATAGGGTAAATGATACCTGCCTGTAAAAGTCGAGTCACCTCTTTCTTTACAACATCCAAAATAAGTGGATTGAGTCTCCTTTGTGGCTGCCTCATGGGTTTGACATTTTCCTCCAAAAATATCCTGTGCATGCAGATAGCTGGGCTGATACCTGGTATATCTGATAATGTCCACCCAATTGCCTTCTTGTAGTGCCTCAGTACTTGCAATAATTTTTCTTGTTGTTCTGACTCCAAGTGCTGTGCAATAATCACGGGAAAAGTCTGCTCCTCTCCTAGATATGCATACTTTAAATGGCCTAGTAGTGGCTTCAATTCACTCTGGTCTTCCTCAGTAGAAATAAGTGATCCTTGGGGCTCTGTGCAATCCCCTACACTTTGAATCTCAAGAAAAATAGGTGATCCTTGGGGCTCTATGCAATCCCCTACACCTAGAAAAACCTCTCCAGCTGGAAATGCATCTGAAATGTCTTTTGAAAAATCCTCAGTCTCAGCAGTAAGTACTCTCTCAGCCTCCTCTGAATAAATAGCTCCTCCAAAAAAATCAGGTAAAAATCCCTCAGCCTCTAACTCTGTCTGCTCCAGCTCCTCAAGAATGTCCATGCTCATAATGGAGTGATCCTCTCTCGGATGCTTCATAGCATCGAAAAGGCTAAACTGAACCACCGTGTCTCCGATCTCCATGGAAAGTATACCAGCATATACATCAATTTTGGTTCTAGCAGTCTTCAAAAATGGTCTTCCTAAAATAAGCGGAGAACGGTGTGGAAGATAATCTTCCTGCATATCCAAGATATAAAAATCTGCAGGAAATATTAGCTCCTTTACCTTCACCAAAACATCTACAATCATACCTGCTGGGTGGGTCTGGCTCCTGTCTGCTAGCTGTATCACCACACCAGTGGGCTGTAAAGGGCCTATGCCAAGCATCTGAAATACTGACCTGGGCATCACATTAATGGAAGCTCCTAAATCAAGCATAGCATCATGGAATGTGGTGCTCCCTATCTCACAAGACACAGTAAATACCCCTGGGTCTTCACACTTCTGAGGAATGGAGTGGATAAGTGCTGAAATATTCTTCCCAAAGATGACCAACTCATTTTCCTTAAGTTTCTTTTTGTGAACACAAAGATCTTTCAAAAACATAGCATACTTTGGAATCTGTTTGATCATGGTCAACAAAGGTACATTGATCTCTACCTTACTGAAAAGTTCCACTTGCTCATTAAATTCCTTAGCCTTCTCCTCCTCCACTTGTCTTTTGGCTTGTGTTTTCCGCTGTGGAAAGGGTAAAGGAACCCTAAATTCATCTTCTTTGGCCGGAAGTGGAGGGGCTGAAATTTTAGTGGCTGTCCCTTGCGGTGTGGTGGCTGTAAAATATGCCTCGGCACTGATTTCTTCTCCGTTTTCCACCAAAATTGGAGGATTACTTGAGGAAGGAGTTGGGCACGGGCTAGGGGTGGGATCAGCTGAATTTGAAGTTGTTTCATGGCTGTTTTGAGCTGGAAATGGAAGTGCTGTCCGGTTTTCTGAAATTTCAGCTCTTGGACCATTTTGAGATGATGAAACCTTCCCACTCCTCAAATAAATAGCACTCACGTTTCCTTTCGGATTGGGAACAGCTTGGGAAGGTAGTTGGCTTGATCTTTGAGCTTTAATTTGATTCACATCACTAGCCAATTGTCCCATTTGCCTTTCGAGGTTTTGTAAAGCTCCAATGATATTATCCTGCTGTGATTGTTGGAATTGGGGTTGTTGGGGCTGATTGGAGTTCTGAAGTTGCTGTTGAATTAGCTGATAAGTAGGCTGGAATGTGGGTTGAATTTGCTGAGAATTACAGCCTCGAAAATTCTGATTTTGAAGTTGAAATGGTTGTGGTGGAGATTGAAATTGATTGGGCTGAAATCCTTGATTGTGTGGCTGAAAACTTTGATTCCAAGGCTGGAAATTTTGCTGGGGATGTTGGAATTGCTGCTGTGAGGGTTGATATGGCTGTGAATAATTCAAATTCCCTTGGAAACCTTGTTGATTTCCTTGAAATGGCTGCTGAAAGTTCTGAATTATTGGCTGGAAATGCTGATTTGGAGGCTGATTTTGCAGATTTTGAGCTTGAAATTGCTGTGGTTGCTGAAAAGATGGTTGAGGCTGCTGACCTTGCTGTTGAGAGGGGTTATGTTGGTAGAAAGAATTCCCGTACCTCAGATTTGGATGATCCCTCCAACCGGGGTTATAAGTAGAAGAATAGAGGTTATTCCGAGATGGAAATTGCCCCCTAACCAATGCCACTAGTGTCTCATCCTGATGGAGGTTGGGGCATGAATCTGAATTGTGTTCTTGACTAGAGCAAATGCCACATACTCTCACCACTTGGCCTGATTGTTGAGGCACCGAAATATTGGAATTTTGATTTGCATTATTAACACTCAATTGCTTAATAAATGATGCGATCTCTGCCAATGAATTCTATATCTCTTTCTGATCATTAGAAACCACCTGAACTTCACTCACTCCTCTGGTGGTCAATGCTCTGCTTCCAAATTGTTGTAAGTTCTCAGCCATATTAGAAATGAGCTCCCTAGCTTGATCTGGCGTTTTATTCACTAGGGCTCCTCCCGCTGCAACATCTATCATAATTCTGTCCATCTGCAGCAATCCCTCGTAAAAATACTGAATCAGAAGCTGCTCGCTGATCTAGTGCTGTGGGCAACTTGAACACAATTTATTGAATCTCTCCCAGTAATCATAGAGCGTCTCACCCACCACTTGCTGAATGCCACAGATACTTTTTCTAATTATTGCTGTTCTGGAGGCTGGGAAATATTTTTCCAAAAATTGTTTCTTCATAGAGATCCAACTAGACACGTGCCCGGTGGGTAGATAGTAAAATCAATCTTTTGCTGCTCCTGTCAGTGTAAAGGGGAAAGCTCTCAGCTTGATATCTTCTTCAGAAATGCCCTAAGGCTTCATAGTGGAGCACACAACATGGAATTCGTGCAGGTGTCTATTTGGATCCTCTCCAGATAATCCTTGAAACTTGGGCAGTAAATGGATGAGTCCAGATCTGAGCTCAAAATCTCCAGCCAGCTCTGGATAAGCAATGCTGGAATACTGAAATGAAGCATCTGGTGTTGCGAGTTCCTTCATAGTCTTCTGGTGGTCTGCAATGATACTGCCTGAATGAGTGGGAATGGTCTGAATAGGAGAAATAGCTGTAGTCTCTGAAAGTATGCCTTGGTTCCTCCTGGTTCTGAATGTCCTCTCAATCTCAAGGTCAAATTCTTCAAGATCACCATTTGTAGACCTGGTCATAAAACCAAAACAAATCGTAGTAAAAGTAGATAAAAAGATGAAACAAATAATATCAGATCACCAGATATAGCAATACGCACATAAATAAATCAAGAAAGATGTGAAATAAGCGTGCAAGCAAAAATCAAGCAAATCAACTAGTAGTTCCCCGGCAACGACGCCAAAAGATTTGATGAACCCGGAATAGATGTCACGAATGTGGGTCTGAAATTTAGATATGTATAAATGCTGGAAACCCTTTTTGCAATCAAGGAATGAAAACGTAGTAAAGGGGCCACAGGTCGTATTTTTCCTAGGGCTAGTTGAAATTGTATGATTTGAGCTTGTATTTATGTGTCGCTAATATTTTTTGGGGTTTCAAATAAAATGTGGGTTTGGATTATAAACAGAAATGCAATCACAATGGAAATGAGATGAACTTAACCCAAAGAACTAAACAAGAAGTTGGCACTAAAGGTCTCAACTAATGGTAACCGAATCAAACAAGGTACTTAACCAATTTGGAAAACAAATCTAAATTCATATGCAAAACAAACACTAAGCTAAGAAATAGAGGCAGTGATGGCAATTCAGAAACAATAAACTTGACACCAATACTAGCATGCGAAATTCAGAAATTAAATAAGCAACAAACTTAAACTAGCTACAAGTTTTGGAATCAAGCAAATGCAAGGAGATTTCAGAAAATGGCCGAATGCAACCTAACTAATTCCGAACACAAAGGCTCACTAAAAAAAACTGCTCTTAACTTGGTACCAATTAATACCAACACCTCTCTTGATACAAGATGAAGAAGTTGATACATACTTGTTACCAAGGAAGAAGGTAAAAATCTATGTGCCAAAAGTGGAAACTAAGTACCAAAGCTGTGGCTACACTACAAAGAATAACTCTGAATGCAACTCAATATGGGAATCAAGGTAGCAGTAAAGGAAATTGTAGGTTCGAATGAAGAAAATCAACTCCCAACTGTTCAAGTCAGATCAACAAACTGAAAACTAAAATGAATGTGCAGAATTTCAGCAGATGAGCAAAATTGAAATGGAACATCTAATTGGATGCAAAATCAAACTAAGCAACTGAAAACAACTACTCGAAACTAGCTTAAGGAGTAGTGAACCTAGAATTTCAGAAATAAGCTACAAATTCAGACACAACCTGAAGCAAAGAAAAGAAAGACAAATAGAAACTGAAAATTCAAGACAAATTGTGCAGAAATTCATCCACAGAGCAAATGCAAGAACAATTCGATCAGGAGGAATTCTGAGGCAATGATTCACCAAACAAAATCCTTTTGACGAGATGAAATCTAGAATGCAGAAACAAAAGTCTCGAAGGCAGAAATAATATGGATAAGGTAGGAATGAACTTGGCACGCAAGCTGAAATTGGCACGCAAGCAATTAACAGAGAAATAAACAGAAATAAAATTCAATTGATCACTAACAAGTTCACTAAACTACTTAACTTGAAGATTTAAAACCTAATTAAGCTAAACAACTCAGGAACGTGAATTACAGTAGCTGAAAAAGAAATTCATAATAGAGATTGCGGCAGAATTTAAAACTACTGCTAAAACTGAAATTTAACTAAAGAAACTACTCCTCGATCCCTTCCCGAGCTCAGGTACTCCTTGTTCGTCACGCAAGGGTGAGCCTCGGACCCATAAGCTCAGCAAACCATTGGGAAAACTCCATCTGCGATTGAATACAGCTCAGCTTGCTTCATTCTAAAATTTCCATTTGAAATCTTCAATTCAGCTGCGTCTGCGTGCGAAGGTGAGTTGATGATGATCCAAGCAATCTAGGGAACCCCTCTAGAAAGCTCAGATGGAAGAAATTGGAGCACAGCCGATCCAATGGTAGCAAATGGACAGAACTGCGAAAACCTCTCAACAGCTCTGTTTCTAGGGCAATTCTGAACTGGAAGCTTCACCGATGGTCTGTTGGTGCAAATTGCATCAATGATGTTCTCCTTTAAGAGTTTTAATGTTTGACAATATACTTAAGTCAGTGATACACTAAACAGACAAAGGGGAGCAAAGGAGAAGTAACCAAAGCTGAAGAAAAGACCTAGTTAATCTAGGCATCGAAACCCTAAGTCCCGACGAAGGGCTGCTGGCACCTAGCGAAGGTCTGTTAGGTATCGAAACCTTAAGACCTAGCGAAGGGCTGCTAGGCACCTAGCGAAGGGATGCTAGGAATCAAAACCCCAAGACCTAGCGAAGGGCTGCTAGGCACCTAGCGAAGGGCTGCTAGGCATAGAAGACCTAGCGAAGGGCTGCTAGGCACCTAACGAAGAGCTGCTAGGCACCTAGCGAAGGGCTGCTAGGCATAGAAGACCTAGCAAAGGGCTGCTAGGCACCTAGCGAAGGACTGCTAGGCACCTGGCGAAGGACTGCTAGGTAATGAAGTCTTGGTCCAAGGGACTGAGCAACTTAGCTAAGCGATGACTAAGGACAGGAGTAGAGACGGGTCAGGGTTTGGGCGTCTCGAGGTCCGGAGATATCGGAAGCTAAGTAAAAGTCCACCCGAAGGGCTGGGTGGCAACCGTCTCCTGAAAGGAGTAGGCGAAAGGCGCGTTCTCGGGGGATGGGAACTTGCACCGGTTCAACCTAGGGTTTCGTGGAGATCCGAAGTCAGAACCAAGTCCTCAAGAACAATATTATATGTATCTGTGCTTTGTGGTTATATATCTTGCAGGTACCAAGATTGGAAGATAGTATAGGCTGCTGGAGGCCCTAAGCAGGGCGCCCCCATCATTGGGGGCGCCCCCATGCAACCAGGGCGCCCCCAACAGTGGGGGCGCCCCCAGCCAAAGCTAAAATGAGCAGTTTTGTGATGTAAGCAGAATAGGTGTCAAGCGGGGCGCCCGGAGCATCCGGGGCGCCCGGGTCCGGTCGCTCCGGGCTCGAACCTGTTTATGCTGTTTCGTGTCAGAAACATAGATAAGCCTCCATGAGGGCGCCCGGATGGTCCGGGGCGCCCTGGTCAAAGCTGTTATCAGCTGCGGTGAGGTAGGCGCAGGGATAAAGTTTGACCGAGTCTTCCGGGGCGCCCCCAGCGTTTAGGGCGGCCCCAGGAGGCCTATATTGTTAGTGATATGAGAGAAGTGTCCTAAGGCAATCGCCTTATGATTGTAAAATATTTATTTTAATAAATGATAATTCACTATTTGAGTATACATGTTTGTGTATTTGATTGGGATCTTAAACTCATCTACTGAATGTCCGCAATACAACTCACAGCATAAGAGAATTTGTGATGGGATCACAACTAGTGATTATCTCTAAATGTGCAATTGTGAAGTATTAAAAATATCCCTAGTCGATGAATTGATAAATACGGACACTATTAATTTTGTTGAGACTAGCATGGGTTATTCTCTAATCAGCTGATTCTCACAGGCTGGTGACATTGGGATGTCCGGAGATAAACATCGGTGCTAGTTAAGGGAACTAGTTCATTGGAGTGACTAGCTGTAAGACTTCATATGGAATCTATCTATAGATATGTCAATGAAGTTCTTACTGCGGCTTAAGTGCGATGTTCCTTTGACTTGCGGTGTTCAAGTCATCTTGGTCATGGAGACTTATACTTTAACATCTTAAGCAAGCATCTCCAAGGAGGTGTGGACCCAGGATGATTGGGTATAAGCCGAAGTGCCCGAAGATGTTTGAACAGCCTACAAAGGATTCACCACTCCTTGCGAGGAGATGTATACCCAGGCCTATCGTCGGATTGTTACTCAAAATCTCTGGCCAGAGTATATCATGTTAAGAGTGCAAGTCTCTTAAATACATGAGAGTAATTAGAAATCCAAAGGACGAGAAAGACATTACTTGGGCTAGGTGTGACGTAGTCAGCCTAGTGGGGACTGACACAAATAGACCGTGTCCTGAACCAAGTGGGTATAAGATGGTGAAGGGAATGAGGCACGATTCATTAGAGCTGCTGAAGGGTTTCAGAATAATTTCTTCTGAGGT
>JAGFNQ010000117.1:527461-593550 GCA_024364735.1 Boesenbergia rotunda
AGATCATCATCTTTCACTCGGCGACCCGGTAGGGCTGAAGGAGGATCGCACTCCAAGGTCGATCCAACCTTTTTCCCTTGTCATTTTCTATGTAATATGCTCCCGAAGAGAGCCTCTGGACAACTTTGAAGGGTCCTCCCCACTGCGGCTCCAGTTTGCTTACGTCTCCCACTGACTTGATTCTTTTCCAGACAAGGTCGCCCACCTGAAAGGCTCTGGGCAGCACCCTTCGATCGTACCTTTGCTCATCTTTTGCCTATACGCGAACATCCGCGCCGCTGCTCGGTCTCGAATTTTGTTGACTAGGTCCAGCTCCAAACGCTGTCTTTTCGGATTATCGTCATCGTATGATGCCCTTCGATCTGATTCACACCCGACCTCAACCGAGATCACTACTTCAGTTCCATAAACCAGCTGGAAAGGCGTGCATCCGGTTGTTTCTTTGATAGTGGTCCTCAAGGCTCATAGGATGCTTGGGAGCTCGTCTACCCACGTTCCGCCAACGTGGTCGAGCTTGGTCTTCAGCCCTCTGAGAATCTCCCGATTAGCCACTTCTGCCTGGCCATTGCTCTGAGGGTAAGCTACAGAGGTAAAGGCTTGCTTGATGCCATATTTTTCACACCGCTCCCGTATCCTTCTACCCTGGAACTGCCTCCCGTTATCCGAGACGAGCTTGTGCGGGATCCCATACTGACATAGTATGTCTCGCCATAGGAACTTCATTACCGCCATCTCGGTGATGCGTGACAGAGCCTCCACCTCTATCCACTTGGAAAAATAATCGACTGCCGCTAGCAAATATTTCTTCTGAGCGGCGGCAGTCAGGAATGGTCCTATGATGTCCATGCCCCCACTGATCAAAAGGGCAAGAGACTACTGACGCCTTCATGGCTTCGTGGGTCGGTGAGGTAGGCATTGGTGCTTCTGGCAGGATAGACATTTGGCGACCAACTCGTTGGCATCTTTCTGCAGGGTGGGCCAATAATATTCTGACATTATCGCCTTTCGAGCCGTCGCCCGAGCACCAGCATGGTGTCCGCAGATCCCCATATGAATCTCCCTCAAGACATAATCAGCATCCTCTTCGTTTAGGCACTTGAGGAGAGGTCGAGAAAACGATCTCTTGTAGAGGGCATCGCCGACCAGGGTGAATCGGGGCACGTGCTTCTTGAGCCACCGAGCCTCTTCGCGGTCAGCCGGTAAGGTGTCCCGGGTGAGGTAGGTGATGATCGGGGTTCGCCAGTCGGATTCCAACTCCAGGTCCGCCTGTCATTCTATCTGCATGACTAGCAGCGCCGGACCACACGCCTGAGGAAGCACTCATGAGCCGACAGAACTAGCCAGTTTAGCCAACTCATCCACCTTGAAGTTCTCCTCCCTTGGTATCTTCCTCACTTGTACCTCTTTGAACTCAGTCTTAAGCTTCTCGTAAGCTTCTATGAAAGCCTGCAGCCGGTCGCTATTGACCTCGAACCTTCCAGCCACTTGTTGCGTGACTAGTTGAGAATCTGAGTAGAGCATTACTCGGGTCGCCCCTACATGTTTAGCGGCCTGCAATCCAGCTATGAGGGCCTCATACTCGGCCTCATTATTGGTGGCTTTATATTCCAATCGCACAGACAGGTGCATTTTCTCTCCACTAGGAGAGACCATCAGAACACCGATCCCACTTCCGGACTGAGCGGATGAACCATCCACATATATCTGCCACGCCTCTTCAATCTCATCTGAATGCAGCTCGCTTAAGAAGTCAGCTAGAGCTTGAGCCTTGATAGCTGGTCGAGGCTGGTATTGGATGTCATATTCACTCAGCTCGATAGTCAACTTGATCAGCCGCCCGATGCCTCAGTATTTGAGGCTACTCGGCCCAGATTACAGTTTGTCAATACCACTATAGGATGTGCCAAGAAATAAGGACGAAGTCTCCGTGCACCCAACAATAGCACATATATTAATCTTTCGAGTGTTGTGTAGCGGCATTCGGCTCCCTTTAATAAATGAGCGAAGAAGTACACAGGCTGCTGTTCAGCCGCTTTCTGCTTAACCAAAACTAGGCTGACCGAGTCAGCCGATGCGGCCAAATACACGTATAGAGTCTCCCCGACCTCCGATTTTGCCAACACTGTTGGGACCGGGTGCATGTTGACATGGATGCGGGTTCATAATTTTAAAATTAATTACGTGCAGTGGAAGGTTTAGCATAAATAATTTCTCAAATTATTTAACCACACATCTAAGCATGCAACTTTTCCTTGTGTAGACATGATCATATATTTAAAATTTTGCAGAAACGTAAACTAATTTACTTGTTACCTCGCGTAACTCGAAGGAAGGGATGAGATCCAACCGTAAGCATCCCTCGGAAGCTCCGCCACTATTCGCGTCCACGCCGAGTATCTTCGGGATGACTTCGCAAAGCCACGAGTTTCGTGTTCTCGAGAACTACTAGATTCTTCGAGAACGCGACAAGAAAAACCAAGAGAGAAGTAATCACATCGGAAAAACTCACCACTAAGGTAGGCCGGAATCACAATTCCGGCGAGAAGGAGGAAGATGACTTGCGCCCAATCCCAAGGTGATGATGGCCGGAGAGGAAGATCGTCCCAACGGAAGAACATCGTCGCCTCGGTGCTTCTCCTTGTGCTCACGGCAAGAAGAAGGGAGGAGAGGCTTGTGGCCGGTCAAGAGGAAGAAGGGAGTTGAGGGAGAGAGCCCAAGCAAGAATACTTCGATTATTTTGATTGATCTCCAAGCCTTGCCTTGGATCCTTTATATAGTGGTCTCTCAACCGCCAAGTCTCTTTTTTCTTATGGAATAAATTTTCATAAGAAATTTATCATATAAATTTTCTATGACTTATTCCATCATGCCAAGTTTTATCATATTTTAATTTATGATAAAAATCAACCAAGTCTCTTTTTTCTTATGGAAAAAAATTTCTTATCATGGTAAATCAATCCATGATTGATTTTATAAAATAAAATAAACCAATCCATGGTTCATTTTAATTTCCATGAAAAATAAATTTCTTTATATAAATTTCTTTATCATGGTAAATCAATCTATGATTGATTTTATAAAATAAAATAAACCAATCCATGGTTCATTTTAATTTCCATAAAAAATAAACCAAACCTTGGTTTATTATATAAAAAATTTATATCATCCATAATTTTATAAAACAAACCACACTTGGTTTATTTTATAAATTGAACCGAAACTTGGTTCTCTCCCTTTGTTGTGGCCGGCCAAGCAAAGAGGGTGGGGACCCTCTTTGGCCGGCCTATCTAAGCCACGCCCCAATGAATTAAACTCATTTAATTCATCTATTAAGTCTTCAATAGACTTAGCCATTTTACGCTTCCGATGCGTCTCTGAAAAATTTAGATTCGACTTATCGTTTGGCTCAACCAAACCTAATCTCTCTTGATTGGAAAATCTAATTTTTAACTCATTTTAAATCCCTCGGATTACTCGTAGTGCATGTGACTAAATAGGCTTTCGATTTATGTTGACCGTTTATAATTAACCAATTATAGAACGATCATGAGTGGCAACTAGTAGTACATCATGATCCCCAATTAATCGAAAGATCAACGGTTGACCTCAGAAACAATTTTGAAACCCTTCAGCAGCTATAATGAAGCGTGCCCCATTCCCTTCACCATCTTATACCCACTTGGTTCAGGACATGGTCTATGTGTGTCAGTCCCCACTAGGCTGACTACGTCACACCTAGCCCAAGTAACGTTTTCTCGTCCTACGGATTCTAATTACTCTCATGTATTTAAGAGATTCATACTCTGAACATGTCATGCTCTGGCCAGAGGCTTCGAGTAACAATCCGACGATAGGCCTTGGGTATACATCTCCTCGCAAGGAGTGGTGAATCCTTTGTAGGCTGTTCAATCATTTTCGGACACTTCGACTTATACCGAATCATCCTGGGTCCACACCTCCTTGGAGATGCTTGCTTAAGATGTCAAAGTATAAGTCTCCATGACCAAGATGACTTGAACACCGCAAGTCAAAGGAACATCGCACTTAAGCTGCAGTAAGAACTTCATTGACATATCTATATATAGACTACCATATGAAGTTTTACAGCCTGTCACTCCAATGAACTAGTTCCCTTAACTAGCATTAATGTTTATCTCCGGACATCCCAATGCCACCAGCCAGTGAGAATCAGCTGATTAGAGAATAGCCCATGCTAGTCTCAACAGAATTGATAGTGTCCTTATTTATCAATTTATCGACTAGGGACAATTTCAATACTTCACAATTGCACATGTAGAGATAATCACTAGTTGTGAATTCATCACAAATTCTCTCATGCTGTGAATTGTATTGCGGACATTCAGTAAATGAGTTTAAGATCTCAATCAAATACATAAACATGTATACTCAAATAGTGAATATTCATTTATTAAAATAAATGATTACAATCATAAGGCGATTGCCATAGGATATTTTTCTCATATCACTAACAAACTCCCACTTGGCCTAATGCCAATCGCTACGGTATCCAATACCACAGGCTCTAACATGACCCTCAAACTTGCTTAGAGGGCCTTAGTTAAAGGATCCGCTATTTCTTTCAGTGGAAATTTTCTCAATTTATATATCATTCCTACTTATAATCTCTCTGATCAGATGATAGCTGCGAAGCACATGTTTGGATCGCTGATGAGACCTTGGTTCCTTTGCTTGTGCAATAGCTCCATTGTTGTCGCAGTAAACCGGTATTGCTTCATCAATGGTTGGAACCACACCAAGTTCTGAGACAAACTTCTTGATCCAGACTGCTTCCTTTGCTGCTTCCGAAGCTGCTATGTATTCCGCTTCCGTAGTAGAATCCGCTACGGTGTCTTGCTTGGAACTCTTCCAACTTATTGCACCTCTATTCAAAATAAATACGTATCCGGACTGAGATTTGGAGTCATCCTTATCTGTCTGGAAACTGACATCTGTATACCCACGTATTACCATATCACCTTCTACATATATTAGGAACACATCCTTAGTTCTTCTTAAGTACTTGAGGATTGTCTTGATAGCCGCCCAATGATCCACTCCTGGATCAGACTGGTATCTGCTTGAGGTGCTCAGAGCATACGATACATCGGGCCTAGTACATAACATAGCATACATGATAGATCCTATGCCGGATGCATAAGTAATCTTATTCATGCAAATCCTCTCGTCTTCTGTGCGCGGACACATAGACTTCAAAAGGTTGATCCAATGCCTGATGAGAAGGTAACCTTTCTTGGATTCCGACATGCTAAACCTTTCTAGCACTCGGTCTATATATGTAGACTGCGAAAGACCAAGCAACCGTTTTGATCTATCTCTATAGATTCTAATCCCAAGGATATAGGTTGCTTCTCCCAGGTCTTTCATGGAGAAAGTTTTGGACAATCAAATTTTAACTGACTGTAAGACTGATATATCGTTTCCTATAAGTAATATGTCATCGACATATAACACTAGGAATACGACTGCACTCCCACTAACCTTCTTATATACACAAGGTTCGTCAGGATTTTGTGAGAAATCAAACTCTTTGATTATCTCATCAAAATGGATGTTCCAGCTCCTGGATGCTTGCTTTAATCCATATATGGATCGTCGAAGCTTGCATGCTTTGATTTTATTAATCAATGTGAAACCTTCAGGTTGTATCATGTATACATCCTCAAGCAGGTTTCCATTAAGGAAAACTGTTTTTGTTGGATCGAGAAATGCGAGAGAGGGGGGGGTGAATGTCGCAATTCGTTCGGATTTAAGAGAGCGGGTGCGCAGCGGAATAAAACAGAGCAAAACAACGCTAACACGGTCGTTTTACTTGGTTCGGAGCCTGGGTCGACTCCTACTCCAAGGCCCACGGTCGTTGACCGTTTACTGCGTGCAATTCTATAAGTTCGTAAAAGTTTACAAGAAAGATAATAACAAGAACAGTTTAGTAAACTTTAAATACAGCTCTTCGTTACCGACGTCCGGTGTGGATCGAAGTTTCGGAGTAGCGGGACGTCGTCAGCTCGAGTTGGAAGATTTCTGGAGCGTGTCGCGGAAGCAGAAGAGCGCAGAAGTGTCGCAATGATTGATTTTTTGAAGAAGAGGGTCGAGGGTCCCTTTTATAGGGTTGGGGGTGCCCGGGATGCTCGGGGCGCCCCCCCACGTGGCTTTCGATCTGGCGAGCCCTCTGGTCAAGGCTGATCCCTGCTTCTTCGGGATCACATTTGACTGGGGCGCCCGACGTGCGCGGGGCGCCCGGGTTGACCGGTCAAGGCTTCATCTTCTTCACGAGGGTGAGCTGCTGCAGCTGCCAGTGGCGTGGCACAGTGGGCGCCCGCGACACACGGGGCGCCCGATGCGCGCGGGGCGCCCGAAACATCCGGGGCGCCCCCAAATGTGCTGCTGTCGGGGCGTTTACTTGCTCTGCTGACTTTGGGTTGACTCTGGGGCGCCCGAAACATCCGGGGCGCCCTGCTCAGCTACTGCCTCACTCCTTTGAGGCTCTCTGAGCTGCAGAAACACAGTCCTTCGGTCCTGCATCCAGGGTTAGTCCAAAACAGCAATTAATAAGTTAATTTTACACAGCCTTGGCTGTCTTGGTTCTGACTTTGGGTCTCCAAAATGGAGCCCTAGGTCGAACCGACGCCTAATGTTCCCTCTAGGGGAACGCGTCCTCACCTACTCCTCTCAGGAGAGTTTACCTGATGCCAACTGGATCCTCCAGTTGGACTTTTGCCCGGCAGTCCTTCGCCAGGTCTTGAGTTGCCAAGCTTCCCTTCGCTTGGTGCCTAGCAGCCCTTCGCTAAGTCTTTTCTTCTGACAGCCTTTCGCCAGTGCCTAGCATTCCTTCGCTAGGGCTTGTTCATTCTGGCAGTCCTTCGCCAGAGCCTAGCAGCCCTTTGCTAGGGCTTTTCCTGTCTGGCAGTCCTTCGCCAGTGCCTAGCATTCCTTCGCTAGGGCTTTTCCTGTACACTCAAGAAACTTTGTTAGACAACGACTAACCCTTAACTTTTGAACCCTTTTGTCAATATCAAAACACAGGTTTGACTTAGGTGCTTACTGCACCAACAATCTCCCCCTTTTTGATATATGGCAACCTAGTTCAAAAAGTTAAGGAAAAATACTGAAATTAAAAATCCTAAGTTAGATTCCCTCCCCCTGGAAGAAATCTCCCCCTAGGTTTTTCAAAAATAGGTGGTGTAAGTGAAGTACTTAGAAGATTTCATGTTTTGATAATAAGTTAGGAAATCTCTAAAGTTTTTGCTAAGTTTTTTTGAAAAAACATTCTTAGTTTGGGAAACTTAGAAAATTTTCAATTTTTGAAAAAAATTTCAGACTTTAGAAAATTTTAAGCAAAAATCATTTTAAGCAAAAAACATTAAGTTTCGAAATAGTTCAGAGTTTAGAAATAAAGCTAGAAATGATTTACCAATTTTTCAGTTCAACCCTTTTGAAGAAGATTATGAGAACAAAAAAATTTTTGTTCCCTGTTTCTTTTCCAACTCTCCCCCTTTGACATATATCAAAAAATGCAAAAAATTTTTTGCAGTAGTTGAATAAAGCATTTGCTGTACTGAATCAAAACAAGACCTAGGTCTGGTTTAATCTTTAGGGACCTGTCTAACCCAATTAGCTACTTACTAACTGTTATAAACAGTAGTTTTGGCTAGGGTTAGTCAAGTTAAGTGAGTTGTTCAAGTTAGATTGTCTAAACTTGACACTTAACTTGATTGCTGTTCAGTTTGTATTTAGTGCCCCAACTACTGCAGATGCACTGACTTAAAGCATCTTGAGTTAAGGCAAAGACCTAAGCATCTCAACCCTTTCTAGGTTATCATTCAAAAGTACCCTAAGTTGTTTGTGAGATGCTGGCTTCTAGATCTATAGGTGCATGCAGTTCTAGGGTTAGAGCCTAGGCTAAGTCCATTTCAAAAAGAGGCCCTAGTTTTGAAGGGGGTATTTTTGAAATAAAAACTAAAAAAAATTTTAAAAGAAACTTTTTCAAGTTAAAGTAAACAAAAATTTTTTTTTAAAAGACATTTTAAGATCAATATAAAATCAAAAATCGAAAACCGAATGATTCTATTCTACTAAGCATAACAAGTAACCAAGCCAAGCTAAGATTAGCATAGTTCAAGCAGCAGTCTAGTACAAGTCAACAGAAGTCAACCCTACTCAGTAGGGGTAGTCAAATGGGTACATGTCCAAGTCATCTAAGAGGAGGGACCAGGAGGATCAAATGGGCCCGGCTGCCATGCATCAAATCGTGCCATGATCTCATGGTACTGTGCATTCCAGGCTTCTCTATCGGCCGTGAGTGTACTCATAATGTTGTTGTAGTAGCCTAAGTTTGTCTCTTGGTCTTCAATATGGTTCGCTTCTACTTCTTCTCTTAAGCTCTGGACGTGAGCCTCGAGTTGTGTAACTCTCTCATACAAGGTCGGTGGAGCGGGCTGATCTACCTCTGTTGCTAAGTCGGCAACGTCGACCTCGACCTCCTCGTCGGCAATGTCCTGTGCGGCTGGTCGGCGTCGCCAAGTCAGAACCCCGGTGCCCGAGACCTCTACACCGGCTAAAGAAAAGTTCCTAAATCCTATCTCATCGAATTCGGTCATCGTGGTAATTTCGCCGTCAGCGATGTTTCGGCCGTGGTAGTGGAGGATAGAGGTGATGACGTGACAGAAGGGGGTGCGGACCCGCCCCTTAGTGGATACACTAGAGGCATGTAGGATACAGTGGAAGAGGTGAAGGCCTATATCTATGTCCAAGTGGTGGATAAGGGCATAGAGAAAAAAAGTGTGAAAGGGTTTCATGGTGGCTGTGTCCCTAGTGGACAAGGGAAGGATGCAACGGACAATTACTCTGTAGAGAGCGTAGTCCTGAATTGGGAGTTGGGTAGAGTGAAACTGCCCTCCTGCAGGGTCCATGGCCTCCCCAAAGAAATAGTTGTACAAAGTGTTCAGGTCAATATGAGAGTAGGGGGCATCGAAGGGCAGGTTCCTTGGAGGGTAGCAACAGAAGATAGACTGAGATGGTCGGAGTCCCAAAAATCGGTTCAGTAGGGTAGGAGTGATGCTCAAGGGCATTCCTTGAACGGTAGTGACGAAGCTCAAGTGGTCTTGCCTAACTATGTTGTTATAGAATTCTGCACATAGGGTGTTGTTGATCGAATGTGTGCAGAATACGAGGTTATCCAGTTGATAGAAGTTAATTGCGGACATTGCAACTGGACAGGATTGGGCGAAGAAATGACGGTTAAGGTAACTTGTTTTAATCGGAATGTACGAGGTTTGGGCGAATTTGTTACACAGTGCTAGGTTAGGAAACCTAGGGTCGGGACTGGGCTCGTTACCGGGGTTCGACTGAACTGCTCGGCGTTTTCTAAGTGTAGAAAAAAATAAGTGATTAAGGATAAAGAAGAGACTTAAGGAATTTGCAAAAAATATGTAATTTAAGAAAAATTAATTGCACAACTAAATTTCATACCTTGGAGGCATGGTTGAGGCAAGGGAGGGCTTAGATTCACTTGATCCACAAGAATGAGGCAAGGGGAAGAAGGAGTGTGAGATGTGGTGTGTTTGAAGTGTGGGAAATGAGGGAGTCTCGGATCCCTTTTATAGGGGTTTGAGGGGGGGCGCCCGTGAGGATCCGGGCGCCCTGGCCAAGGCTGGTCAACTGCAGCTTTTGCTGCTTTGACCGGTGTGGATGACAGGTTTGTCGATAGGGGCACCCGATAGGTCACGGGCGCCTGATAGGTCACGGGAAAGAGTAGTTGATTGCAGCCTTTTGGCTGCTTTAATCAGCGTGGGGGACAGAAGTGTATAGGGGCGCCCGACGGGTCACGGGCGCCCATGTCAAATCGGTCAAATGCAGCTATTGCTGCTTTGACTGGAGCTGGTACCTTGTCAGTGTTGTCGGGGGCGCCCGACAGGCTACGGTCGCCCTCTGTAGCAGCCTTTTGACTGCTTTGACCAGTTTTGACTGTTTGACTTCGTTTGACTGTGTTTAACCATTTTTGACTATGTTAATCATAGTTTGATTATGTTAATCATAGTTTGATTATGTTAATCACAGTTTGATTATGTTAATCATAGTTTGACTATGTTGACCACAGTTTAACCATGATTATAAAGGCACAAGCAAGGTGGTTTAATTTGAGCTTAATTTTCCTGTCTCACTGAATCTAGGGTTTTCAATCACGTTGACCTTAAGGTTTTTGTGAGACAGGTTTGAAGGTAAAAATTAATTTTGAAAGGGAATTTTCATTTATTTTGAAAAGTTATTTACTTTTAAAAAAAACAGAAATTTTGAAAACAGATTAAGTGTTTTGCAAAAGGATAATAAGTTTGAGAAGTAGAAGTTTTGAAAAATAGATTAGGATCTATAATTATTTGAAATTTGAGTTAGATTCGAATTTGACAAAAGTTAACTTGAATTTGAATTTCAGAAATTGGCTTCCAGGTCTTGGCGAGGCACTAGGCCTTCTTTGGCCGAAGCCTTATGGGATCATCCACCCTTTCCTTGACAAAGCCTTTTAATGAAATTTCATTTTCAAATTAAATTAGGTCATTTTCTGGTCTAACTAGCTTGGGTCTTGGATCGGTAGCTTCGGCTAGTTCCGCCAAATTGGCTTCCCTAACGTACTATCATCTCACCTCCACCCAATACTATGTTTTCAAGTTTCAAATAATTTCGTCCTTAAATCTAAGTATTCCTTACATCTAAGCATGGCAAATTGCAGAAAATTAAATAAACATGCAATCAAGCAAAAAAATTATCTAATTATAAAAATTATTTTGATTTTGGCTCCCCCTGGACTAAAGCCTCTGTATGGGTTAGGCAAGATGTGAATCTTGTCCTTGGGGATCCAAAATTGATTTGAACCAGTTGGTTTAGTCAGGCACAGTTTTGGCACCCATGCCTGAACCTTAGGTCTTGACCGGTTCAGTACAGCAAAGTAGGATCTTTGCCGAGATTTGGTTCTGTAGCCAAGTCCGGATCGGTTTAGAACAGACTTCTGTTTTCCAAGAATCATATCAAGGTTCTTGGAACCAGAAGTGAATCGTTCTAAAGCTGTTCTTAAGTCCTTAACTTGAGTTTTTAGGGAGGAGTTCTCTGATTCAAGTTTTTCAACTTGATCAGGGGTTCCTTCCTGAATTTTCTCAGTTAAGGATTTAGACTCAGCTCCCTCTTTCAGGAGTTTTACTTCCTGTCGGAGGGACTCGATTCGGAGTTTGGCTTTCGCCAAATCTCGGGATAGATATGAGATAAGAGAATTTAATTGCAATTTTGAAAAACCCGTTACCCTTATTTCGCCGTCGTCGGAGAAGGTCAGCTTGCAGTCGTCCTGGTCCGAGTCTGAGTCAGTCTCGATTTGATCCGAAGTGGTCAGGGCTAGAAGATTGGACTGCGGTGCTTCTTCTTCTTATTCTTCTGAGGAAGACTCGTCCCATGTTGCTTGGAGTGCCTTCTTCTTTCTGGTCTTTTTGGACTCCTTTAGGCTTGGACATTCAGTCTTGTAGTGGCCCTTCTTCTTGCATTCGTAGAAGGTTACGTTGGGCTTGTGTTTGTCATTTGCTGGTTCAGCTGGTTCATCCTTTCTTCGGCTTGTTCTCCGTGTGTTGGCTTGATTCTTCAACTTTTTGTAGTAGCTTCGAGCTAGCCGGACCAGTTCAGATTGATCTCCTTCTTGATCTTCTGCTTCTGAGTCTGAGATAGACTCGGGTTCAACTTGAGTTTTCTTCTTAGTCGTCCTTCCTGTTTTCCCTGCAAAGAAGGCTATACTTTTCTCGGCCAAATTGCAGTTAGTCTGTTCATGAAGTTCAAGTTCAGAAAATAACTCATCTAACTTAATTTTTGAAAGATCCCTAGAGACCTTGTATGCATCTACCATAGATGCCCACAAGGTGGTCCTAGGGAACGCGTTTAGGGCATACCTTATTAGATCACGGTTTTGAACCTGGTGACCTATTGCGTGAAGACCGTTCATCAATTCCTGGATTCTGGCATGGAGCTGAGCTGCTGTCTCGTTATCTGCCATTCTGATGGTGAAGAGCTTGTTCAGTAGCAGATCGCGTTTGCTGATCCTCGTATCTGAAGTTCCTTCGTGGAGCTCGATCAGTTTGGCCCATAGCTCCTTGGCACTGTTGAAGGGGCCTACGCGATTCAGCTCCTCTTTCGTTAGTCCGCATTGGAGGGTCTGAGTTGCTTTGGCGTCAGCTTCGATTTTGCGTTTAAGGGCAGTGTCCCACTCTGAGTAGTTTTGCGGTACACCTTCAGCATTTATGGGAATCATCAGTCCAGACTGGATGATTATCCACATATCCACCTGAGTTTTCAGGTGGACCTCCATTCGACTTTTCCAGTAAGGAAAGTCTTCTCCACTGAAAAGTGGAGGTCTGGCGGTGCTAAAGCCCTCTTGGATGGCCATTTGTTCTGAGATGGAAAAAGAAAAACAACAAAAAAAATATTCCAAGACTTGGTCTTGGATTAGTAGTGCGGGAAGAATAAATAAAAACAAATTTCAAGGGGTGTTGCACCAACCTTGAAAGAAAAATTCGAACGAAAAATATTTTTAAAAAAAATTGAGAAAGAAAACGAAAGAAATCCGAAAAATTTTCAAACTGGTGGTTGCACCAAGTTTGAATACCCCGCTCTGATACCACTTGTTGGATCGAGAAATGCGAGAGAGGGGGGGTGAATGTTGCAATTCGTTCAGATTTAAGAGAGCGGGTGCGCAGCGGAATAAAACAGAGCAAAACAACGCTAACACGGTCGTTTTACTTGGTTCGGAGCCTGGGTCGACTCCTACTCCAAGGCCCACGGTCGTTGACCGTTTACTGCGGGCAATTCTATAAGTTCATAAAAGTTTACAAGAAAGATAATAACAAGAACAGTTTAGTAAACTTTAAATACAGCTCTTCGTTACCGACGTCCGGTGTGGATCGAAGTTTCGGAGCAGCGGGACGTCGTCAGCTCGAGTTGGAAGATTTCTGGAGCGTGTCGCGGAAGCAGAAGAGCGCAGAAGTGTCGCAATGATTGATTTTTTGAAGAAGAGGGTCGAGGGTCCCTTTTATAGGGTTGGGGGCGCCCGGGATGCTCGGGGCGCCCCCCCACGTGGCTTTCGATCCGGCGAGCCCTCTGGTCAAGGCTGATCCCTGCTTCTTCGGGATCACATTTGATTGGGGCGCTCGACGCGCGCGGGGCGCCCGGGTTGACCGGTCAAGGCTTCATCTTCTTCGCGAGGGTGAGCTGCTGCAGCTGCCAGTGGCGTGGCACAGTGGGCGCCCGCGACACACGGGGCGCCCGATGCGCGCGGGGAGCCCGAAACATCCAGGGCGCCCCCAAATGTGCTGCTGTCGGGGCGTTTACTTGCTCTGCTGACTTTGGGTTGACTCTGGGGCGCCCGAAACATCCGGGGCGCCCTGCTCAGCTACTGCCTCACTCCTTTGAGGCTCTCTGAGCTGCAGAAACACAGTCCTTCGGTCCTGCATCCAGGTTTAGTCCAAAACAGCAATTAATAAGTTAATTTTACACAGCCTTGGCTGTCTTGGTTCTGACTTTGGGTCTCCAAAATGGAGCCCTAGGTCGAACCGACGCCTAATGTTCCCTCTAGGGGAACGCGTCCTCACCTACTCCTCTCAGGAGAGTTTACCTGATGCCAACCGGATCTTCCAGTTGGACTTTTGCCCGGCAGTCCTTCGCCAGGTCTTGAGTTGCCAAGCTTCCCTTCGCTTGGTGCCTAGCAGCCCTTCGCTAGGTCTTTTCTTCTGGCAACCTTTCGCCAGTGCCTAGCATTCCTTCGCTAGGGCTTGTTCATTCTGGAAGTCCTTCGCCAGAGCCTAGCAGCCCTTTGCTAGGGCTTTTCCTGTCTGGCAGTCCTTCGCCAGTGCCTAGCATTCCTTCGCTAGGGCTTTTCCTGTACACTCAAGAAACTTTGTTAGACAACGACTAACCCTTAACTTTTGAACCCTTTTGTCAATATCAAAACACAGGTTTGACTTAGGTGCTTACTGCACCAACAGTTTTCACATCCATTTGGTGTCTCTGTAATGTCTATTGGAGTTTCTTGAACTTCTTCAAGTTCAATGCTACTCCCACTATTTTCTTGTAAAAGAAATTCTTTTTCTAGAAATACAACATGCCTTGAAACAAACACCTTTTGTTCCAAGGGATGATAGAATTTGTAACCTTTCATTTCCTTAGGGTATCTAATAAATAGACATTTATTAGACTTAGCATCCAATTTGTCTGATACAGTCCGCTTTATATAAGCAGGACAACCCCATATCTTTAGGTGAGATAAATGAGGTTTCTTACTATTCCACGTCTCATATGGAGTAGTAGAGACTACCTTGGTCGGGACTCTGTTTAGTAAGTAAACAGCTGTCTTAAGCGCATAGCCCCAAAAAAATTTTGGAAGAGTTGCATGATTCATCATAGATCTAACCATGTCCATCAAGGTTCGGTTACACCTCTTAGATACTCCATTATGCTGTGGTGTATATGACAGAGTCCATTGAGACAATATCCCATTGTCCCTAAGATAATCTTGAAACTCTTGACTTAAGTATTCTCCACCTCGATCGGATCGAAGTATCTTAATACTTTTGCCAAGTTGTTTCTCTACTTCACTTCTGAACTCTTTGAATTTCTCAAAAGCTTCAGATTTGTGTTTCATTAATAACACATACCCGAATCATGAGTGATTATCGATAAAGGTAATGAAGTAGCTATAGTCTCCTTGTGCAAGAGTTGATATTGGTCCACATACATCAGTATGTATTAGACCAAGCAATTCTCCCACTGGTTTACCTTTTTCGGAAAAGGGTAATTTGGCCATCTTGCCTTTTAAGCATGATTCGCATGTATCAAATGAACCGGGTTCAAATGATTCCAGAATTCCACATCGGTGTAATTTGGTCATGCGTTTCTTACTTACATGGCCAAGACGACAATGCCACGTATAGGAGTTTATTTGATTATCTATTCGAGCACGTTTGTTGCTAACTTCGATATTGAAAACGTCACCGGATAAATCTAACGTGTAGATACCATTGCATAAAGTTTCGGTCCCATAAAGAATATCATTTAAAGTTATATAACAACAATTGTTACTAAAAGTTAAATGGTAACCCTTTTCATTCAAGCATGAAATAGATACAATGTTCTTTATTAACGAAGGAACAAAATAACAATTATCCAGTTCTAAGACAAGTTCAGTAGGGAGCTTTAGCAAATATGTTCCGATAGAAATAGCAGCAATCTTTGCTCCATTTCCAACTCGCAAATTCGCTTCTCCCTTGACGAGTCTTCTTCTATTCCTTAGCACCTGTATGTCATTACATATATGTGAGCTACACCCAGTATCAAGTACCCAGGTGTACTTGGAAATAGAGTGACATTCAATAACGAAGATGCCTGAAGAGGATGGGGCATCGGATGCCTTCTTCTTCAAGGACTCAAGATAAACCTTGCAGTTTCTTCGCCAGTGGCCCTCCTTGCCACAGTGATGGCAAGTGCCTTTTGGTGCCTTTTCAATCCTTTTATCCTTAGTTAACTTATTGGTGTCCAAAATGGAACGCAAATTCAGAGAAGACATGATCAGGTGATTATCCTAGAAATACAAATTGAGGTTATGTTATGAGAATGATAAAGAATGCATAAATATACATTAATTAAATCCTATTTATTTTTCGAATTGAATAACCCTTTTTATCAATTCGGGAGATCGTAGGAACATCTCCAAATAGGTTGATATCCAACCATAGATAAGAACAACCATGGCTGGAGTCCATCAAGTTATTCTTAGTTATGAAGGTAGGTAATTATACCGATTACATATTACACATATGTAACTATCACATTATGCTATCAACTAATTGAATGATTGCATATATCATTGGGTTGTTAACTCATTAACAAGTATGCAACAATATACACAGCACCCAACTGCACCTCTCTTTACATCGACCTTGGCTGTGGCACAACAAATCGATGCTTCAAGCTTAAGGCTGACCCATTAATCAAGAAATAGTTTTAATATGGTTGGAGCTCATTCAACCATTTAGTCAGGCTTGGATGTGTCCAACAACCAAAACTAAGGATTGACCTCTGACTCCAACTATATTAATCATAAACTAATTCCATGGTTTGAACATGTTGAGATTCAAGTCGGGCATGGATGTGTCCATCAACCCAAACGAGAAACAAAACTCCGGTTCTAACCATATTAATGGAAGGTGTTGGCCTTAATATTTTGTAAGGGGTTTTGTGTCTCATCTTTTTCTTTTAAGCACATTCATGACATATAATTATGTCATGTACTAACGATTTCCTTAATAAAGTATGTATGTGACTTAATTTATCAAGTCTCATTAATTGAATTAGGAACCGGATTTCCTAATTCTAATTTCATACTTTATTCAAGGAATTGTTTTGGGAAACAATTTTCTAAATTATCATAATCAATTTCGAAATTAATATGTTTAAGATTTTGATTTCTCTAAATCAAATCTTATTAAATTAAGAGACAGATTCCCTTAATTCAACAACATATTATTTTCATGAAAATCTTATTTAAGGAAATATACTCTATAGGAAATAATTTTCCTAATTAATTTCGGAGACAATAATATGTAAGAGCATCACCTCATAAATCAAATAAGGAAATTATTGTTTGAGAATCACCTCAAAAATTTCTAAGATTTGATCACATATTTTATTTATGGAAAATTAATATCAATAACTTAATTTGGACGACTCCCCGAGGCTCAATCCAAAATAAGAATTTATTGATAATATAATTTGTACGACTCCCTTAGGCTCAATCCAAATTAAACATTTGACAGCTTAAATTCAATTTAGGAAATTTAATTATAACAACTAACTTTAAATTAGACGGCTCCCCGAGGCTCAATCCAAAATAAAGAATTTTGTAAATAATTTAATTTTCAATTATGAATTTAAATGTCAATTAATATTCCCATAATTTATCTAGACTTTCTTGAAAGAAAGTGCCCAAAATTGCGAGCTTTCCATAAATGAAATGTTTCCGAAAATAAAAAAAAAATCAGAATAATTGTAAGTTTCTGGTACAAAGAAAACTTACGTTTTTCCAAAATTGGAAAATTTCCAAAATAGAAAATTTCCAAAATTAGAAAGTTTATAAAAATGGGAAGTTTTCGCAATTATCATAAAATTTCAGAAATAGAGATATTTCAAAAGTTTGCTAAATTTCATGAGGATTTCCAAACCTTGAAATTCCTAAATCAGAAATTTACCATAATTGGAAAGTTTCCATAATTGGAAAAATTTCCAAAATTGAGATCATGACAAAGTTTTTCACAAAACAATTATATGATTATGTCGAACACTTAACCGGCTCTGATACCACTGTTGGGACCGGGTGCATGTTGAAATGGATGCGGGTTCGTAATTTTAAAATTAATTACGTGCAGCGGAAGGTTTAGCATAAATAATTTCTCAAATTATTTAACCACACATCTAAGCATGCAACTTTTCCTTGTGTAGACATGATCATATATTTAAAATTTTGTAGAAACGTAAACTAATTTACTTGTTACCTCGCGTAACTCAAAGGAAGGGACGAGATCCAACCGTAAGCATCCCTCGGAAGCTCCGCCTCTATTCGCGTCCACGCCGAGTATCTTCTGGATGACTTCGCAAAGCCACGAGTTTCGTGTTCTCGAGAACTACTAGATTCTTCGAGAATGCGACAAGAAAAACCAAGAGAGAAGTAATCACATCGGAAAAACTCACCAACAAGGTTGGTCGGAATCATAATTCCGGCGAGAAAGAGGAAGATGGCTTGCGCCCAATCCCAAGGTGATAATGGCCGGAGAGGAAGATCGTCCCAACGGAAGAACTTCGTCGCCTCGGTGCTTCTCCTTGTGCTCTTGTGGTCGGTCAAGAGGAAGAAGGGAGGAGAGGGAGAGACCCCAAGCAAGAATACTTCGATTATTTCGATTGATCTCCAAGCCTTGCCTTGGGTCCTTTATATAGTGGTCTCTCAACCGCTAAGTCTCTTTTTTCTTATGGAATAAATTTTCATAAGAAATTTATCATATAAATTTTCTATGCCTTATTCGATCATGCCAAGTTTTATCATATTTTAATTTATGATAAAAATCAACCAAGTTTCTTTTTTCTTATGGAAAGAAATTTCTTATCATGGTAAATCAATCCATGATTGATTTTATAAAATAAAATAAACCAATCCATGGTTCATTTTAATTTCCATGAAAAATAAATTTCTTTATATAAATTTCTTTATCATGGTAAATCAATCCATGATTGATTTTATAAAATAAAATAAACCAATCCATGGTTCATTTTAATTTCCATGAAAAATAAACCAAACCTTGGTTTATTATATAAAAAATTTATATCATCCATAATTTTATAAAACAAACCACACTTGGTTTATTTTATAAATTGAACTGAAACTTGGTTCTCTCCCTTTGTTGTGGCCGGCCAAGCAAAGAGGGTGGGGACCCTTTTTGGCCGGCCTATCCAAGCCACGCCCCAATGAATTAAACTCATTTAATTCATCTATTAAGTCTTCAAAAGACTTAGCCATTTTACGCTTCCAATGCGTCTCTGAAAAATTCAGATTCGACTTATCGTTTGGCTCAACCAAACCTAATCTCTCTTGATTGGAAAATCCAATTTTCAACTTGTTTTAAATCCCTCGGATTACTCGTAGTGCGTGTGACTAAATAGGCTTTCGATTTATGTTGGCCGTCTATTATTAACCAATTATAGAACGATCATGAGTGGCACCTAGTAGTACATCATGATCCCCAATTAATCTAAAGATCAACGGTTGACCTCAGAAATAATTCTGAAACCCTTCAGCAGATATAATGAATTGTCCCCCATTCCCTTCACCATCTTATACCCACTTGGTTCAGGACATGGTCTATATGTGTCAGTCCCCACTAGGCTGACTACGTCACACCTATCTCAAGTAACATTTTCTCGTCCTACAGATTCTAATTACTCTCATGTATTTAAGAGATTCATACTCTGAACATGTCTTGCTCTGGCCGGAGGCTTCGAGTAACAATCCGACGATAGGCCTTTGGTATACATCTCCTCGCAAGGAGTGGTGAATCCTTTGTAGGTTGTTCAAACATCTTCGGGCACTTCGGCTTATACCCAATCATCCTGGGTCCACACCTCCTTGGAGATACTTGCTTAAGATGTTAAAGTATAAGTCTCCATGGCCAAGATGACTTGAACACCGCAAGTCAAAGGAACATCACACTTAAGCTGCAGTAAGAACTTCATTGACATATCTATATGTAGACTACCATATGAAGTTTTACAGCCAGTCACTCCAATGAACTAGTTCACTTAACTAGCATTCATGTTTATCTCCAGACATCCCAATGTCACTAGCCCGTAAGACTCAGCTGATTAGAGAATAACCTATGCTAGTCTCAACAGAATTGATAGTGTCCGTATTTATCAATTCATCGACTAGGGACAATTTCAATACTTCACAATTGCACATGTAGAGATAATCACTAGTTGTGAATTCATCACAAATTCTCTCATGCTGTGAATTGTATTGCGGACATTCAGTAAATGAGTTTAAGATCTCAATCAAATACATAAACATGTATACTCAAATAGTGAATATTCATTTATTAAAATAAATTATTACAATCATAAGGCGATTGCCTTAGGACATTTTTCTCATATCTCTAACAAACACAGGCAGCTCAGCAAGGTAAGTCTTCAGCTCTTTGAATGCCTTGTCACAGTCGGCATCCCATTGGAACTTGGTAGCCTTGCGGAGGGTTTTGAAGAAAGGCAACCCCTGCTCTGCCGATCGGGAGATAAACCGAGATAGGGCCATGATTCTCCCTGCGAGCCGCTGAGCCTCCCGTAGATTTCTGGGCTGGGGCATTTCCAGCAGGGCCTTAACCTTGAATTGCACATGTAGAGATAATCACTAGTTGTGAATTCATCACAAATTCTCTCATGCTGTGAATTGTATTGCGGACATTCAATAAATGAGTTTAAGATCTCAATCAAATACATAAACATGTATACTCAAATAGTGAATATTCATTTATTAAAATAAATGATTACAATCATAAGGTGATTGCCTTAGGATATTTTTCTCATATCACTAACAAACACAGGCAGCTCAGCAAGGTAAGTCTTCAGCTCTTCGAATGCCTTGTCACAGTCGGCATCCCATTGGAACTTGGTAGCCTTGCGGAGGGTTTTGAAGAAAGGCAACCCCTGCTCTGCCGATCGGGAGATAAAGCGAGATAGGGCCGTGATTCTCCCTGCGAGCCGCTGAGCCTCCCATAGATTTCTGGGCGGGGGCATTTCCAGCAGGGCCTTAACCTTGCCCGGGTTAGCTTCTATGCCCCACTCAGTCACAATATAGCCCAGGAATTTCCCCCTTCAAGCACCAAAAAGGCACTTGGCTGGGTTTAGCTTAAGTCCATACCTCCGTTGCGTTTGGCAAGTTTCTTCGACATCCGTCACCAGGTCTTCAGCTCGGGCTGACTTGATGAGAATGCCATCAACATATACCTCCACGTTTCTCCCTATTTGGGACCGAAAGACTTTATTCATCATCCGCTGGTAGGTGGCTCCAGCATTCTTCAATCCGAACGGCATAACGGTGTAGCAGTGCGTGCCGTCCGCCATGATGAAGCTAACCTTTTCTTGGTCCTCAGTGGCCAGGGGTACCTGATGATACCCCTGGTAGGCGTCCAACATGGCGATGAACTCGCTGCCTGCTGTCGAGTCCACCATCTGATCAATCCGGGATAAGGGGTAACAGTCTTTTGGGCAGGCCTTATTGAGATCCCGAAAGTCAATGCAGATTCGCCATCGATTGTCTGGCTTAGGCACTAGCACCACGTTGGCCAGCCAAGACGGGAACTGTACCTCCCTGATGTGCCCTGCCTCCGTCAACCTTTCAATCTCTGCCCTGATCGCCTTGTTCTACTAGGTGCTAAAGTCTCGCTTCCTTTGCTTCACTGGCCGAGCGTGGGGATAGAGGTGTAGGTGGTGTTCTGCAACCTCCGGTCGGACACCTCTCAATTCCTTGACGGACCAGGCGAATACATCTTGGTTCCGAGCCAAGCACTCCAGCAGGGGCTTCTTCAGCTGTCCTGCGGCGATCTTGACTCGGGATTCCTCCCGGTCGGGGAGGAGCTGCACCTCCTCTCTATCTTCATGCAGCTCAGACCAGGGAGAAGCTTGGACCATATTGCAATCAGGGAAGGAACGTGGGGCCTTGCGACTTTCTACATGAACATCGTCCACGTAGCACCTCCGGACTACCTTCTGGTCGCCCCTGACCTCTCCCACCTGGTCCCCGACTGGGAATTTAACCTTCAGGTAGAAGGTGGAGGTGACGGCCAGGAACTCATTGAGGGCAGGTCAACCCAGAATGACATTGTAGGACGAAGGGGCGTCGACCACCAGAAAGGTGGACCACCGAGTCCTCTTCAATGGCTCTTCACCCAAGGATATGGCCAACCGAATTTGGCCAATGGGTTGTACCGGGTTCCCCGTGAAGCCAAACAATGGGGTCACCACTAGCTCCAACTAGGACCTTTCAATCTGGAGCTGGTCGAATGCCCTCTTGTAGAGTATATTGACCGAGCTGCCGATGTCCACGATGGTGTGGTGGACTTGATAATTGGCGATGACGGCGGTGATGACCAGCGGATCGTCGTGGGGGACTTCCAACCCCTGAAGATCTTGGGGCCCGAAGCTGATTTGTAGCCCCTCTGCCTGGGCCAGACTAGTGCCGACCTGATGGATCTCCAGTCGGCACACTTGGGCTTTCCGAGCCCGGTGGGAGTCTCCCCCGTCGGGCCACCCGAGATGACATGCACGCCGCCTCGGATGACGTTTTGCTGATTGGCCCTCTCTTCCTCCGTATCCTCTTCCACCGTTTGGTTCCCTTGAGGGAATAGATTTCGAGCAGCTGTGGGGTGCTCTCGCAATTCCTCAGCCACTGGCTCGGCATTCGAGCCGCCCCGGCCCGCCCCCCGTTCGGGAGGCGTTTGTCGCCCTCGTCCCCTGGGGGCCTGGGCCCGACCCCGGCCGGCTTGTCGACACTCCTCGGTGGTGTGCCCATGACTCTGGTGGAAGATGCAGTATGACCTCTATCGGGCAGGAAAGCATCCCTGGGCCACCTACTGCACGTGGCGTTGTTCTATGCCCGCGTGCTCGGCGGAGCCCCGCAGACTGCGAATAGGTCCTCCTGAGGGTCTAACACCATGAACAGGAGGAGGAGGCGCCGAAGCCACCGACTCCTTGAGCCGAGCCGCTTACGCCTCCTCGACGTTGATATATTTGTCAGCCTTGCCTAGAAGGCTGTCAAAATCCTTCGGGGGCTTCCTGATCAGCGATCGAAAAAACTCTCCCTCCTGCAGACCTTGGGAGAACGCGCTAACCATAACCTCCTGAGTGGCAGTAGGTACATCCATTGCCAACTCATTAAACCTCTAGATGTAAGACTTAAGGGTTTCTTTCGACCCTTGCTTTAGGGCGAACAGATTGAGACTTGTTTTGTGGTGCCATCGGCTGCTAGCGAATTGCTGCAGGAACACCCTCATGAACCTTTCAAAGCTCATGATAGACCCGTCGGGGAGTCGGTCGAACCATCTCTGGGTCGCGCCAGAGAGAGTGGTAAGGAAGGCTCGGCACTTAACACCTTCCGGGTATTGCTGAAGCATAGCAGCACTCTCAAACATCATCAAGTGCTCCTACGGATCTGTGGTCCCCACGTACTCAGGGACGGTGAAGAAACGCAGATGACGAGGCACGGGATCCTCCAAGATCCAGGGTGCAAAAGGACTACATACCGGCATGGTCAAAGCGGGGTCAGCCGGAGCTTTTCCCTTATCCAATCGCCTCCCGCGCACCAGGTTAGAGACTGAGGCCTCGGATGTCACTGAACGGGCCTCGCCAACCTACTCTTGGGGGACAATCGCAGGGGGAGGTGTGGGAACACCCTCAGGCATAGCAGGCCTGCCTTGTCCTCCCGAGATGCGACGTGCAACTGGCTCTGGGCCCTGAGGCCCTTGGCTGCCAGCTTGGGAGAGCCTTTGAGAAGCCCTCTGTTGAGCTCGTGTAGCCATGAGTACCTCATACTCCTCACGAGAGACATCCACGTTCAGCTCATAAGGATCAGCCATCTCCACTTCCGATCAGGCTGCTGGTGTCCCTCCTTCTAGCGCCAAATTTGATCATGTCGCGAAGTGAGTCGGACGCCCTTACAGCTGAGTGAGCCTCTGGGAAGGGCGAGGTCGCTGAGGTGGCCGAGCGAGGTTGCTGAGTCATTTCCAACCTGCAAGGCAAAGACCGTTAGAACTCGCCGGGAAAAATCCCCGGCCGGGCACTCCGACGGTCAAGTCAGTACACGATGGTGGCGATGGAAGGCAATAGAACAGTATGAAAATTGCACTATCGCGGGTACCTGGGAAATGCAGAGTGAGAAGATATATATAGCCGGGAAAGCTGACAAGCCTTGTCCCGCCTGCCACCCGTTGTCATATAGCGAGTACACGGTAATGCCTGTCCAAGGGGTGGCAGGGTAAAGTGGCACATGCTGTATTAAGGGAAGGGGCACTGTCAACTTAAGGATTGGCGTCGTTGGGCGCCGCTCGGCCTGACACCAAAGCATGTGGTCGAAGTACGGTAGGACAAGATGTGGCAGGAAGATCAAACATCGACGAGATATCCACCACTTGAGACCAGAACAGCTCCAGTCCTGTGCCGACTTTGTACAACTTCTGGTAGTCCGGTGTCAGGGAGTGGTTGTGCCGACTGGGCCACTGAATAAGGAGGCCGGCTGAGGGCCTATGAGAATGCCGACTGGGACACTGAGTAAGGAGGCCGACTGAGGGCCTAGGAGGGTGCCAATTGGTGTAGGACCTGTGCCGTCGATAGAGGGGGGGGTGAATATCGATCGCGAAAACCTTCGTAAAACTATCGTAATACTATAGTTCGTTCTAAGCTCAAAGCGTTAGTGCAGCGGAAGATAAATAAAGAATAAAATAACATCAATACACAATGACACGCGAGATTTATTTACTTGGTTCCCGACCCCCCTGGGTCAGTACGTCCAAGGCCTATGTACTCGGCGTGAGTCCACTATTGGTCTCCTTTCCGAAATTTCCGAAGGCGGAGAAAACCCGTCTTACAGTTGATTTACAAACAGAAAGATAGATAAATTAAATTGCATAATGTAAATCAAACCAAGACAATTTATGTCGAAGCGTCAGCCGATCTGGACCTCCGAAGTGCCGCGCACCTCCTCCTGGAGCCTCCCGGTCGTAGAGCCTCGTCTTTAGCACGTTGTCGTCGGTCAGAATACTCAGAATCACACTTGGCAGTTGTTGTTGAAGCAGGGGGGTCGAAGCCCCTTATATAGGCCTCCTGGGGGCGCCCTGGACGCTGGGGGCGCCCCGATAAACCCGGTCAACTCTTATCCCTGCACCGACCTCGCCGCAGCTGATAAGACCTTTGACCAGGGCGCCACGAACCTCCCGGGCACCCTCATGGAGGCTTATCTGAGTTTCAGAGTCAAAACAACAAGTACAGGTTTGAACCCGGGCGCCCCGGACGCTCCGGGCGCCCCTCTTGACACCTATTCTGCTTACATCACAAAACTGCACCTTTTAGCTTTTTCTGGGGGCGCCCCCACTGTTGGGGGTGCCCTGGATGCATGGGGGCACCCCCAACACTGGGGGCGCCCTACATAGGGCCTCCAGCAGCCTACTCTTTCTTCCAATCTTGGTACCTGCAAGATATGCAAACACAAAGCATAGATACATATAATATTAGCCTTAAGGGCTTGGTTCTGACTTCGGATTTCCATGAAACCCTAGGTCGAACCGGCACGTGTTCCCATCCCTGAGAACTCGCCCTTCACCTACTCCTTTCAGGAGATGGTTGCCACCCAGTCCTTCGGGTGGACTTTTGCTTAGCTTGCGCTTACTCCGGATCTCGAGACGCCCGAACCCTGACCCGTCTCTACTCCTGTCCTTAGTCATCGCTCAGCTAAGTTGCTCAGTCCCTTGGACCAAGACTTCATTACCTAGCAGTCCTTCGCCAGGTGCCTAGCAGTCCTTCACCAGGTCTTCATTCCCTAACAGTCCTTCGCCAGGTGCCTAGCAGCCCTTCACTAGGTCTTCTATGCCTAGCAGCCCTTCGCTAGGTGCCCAGCAGCCCTTCGCCAGGTCTTAGGGTATCAATGCCTAGCAGCCCTTCGCTAGGTGCCTAGAAGCCCTTCGCTAGGTCTTAGGATTTCAATGCCTAGCAGCCCTTCGCTAGGTGCCTAGCAGCCCTTCGCTAGGTCTTAGGGTTACGATACCTAGCTTAACTAGGACATTTCTTCAACTTAGGTTACTTCTCCTTTGCTCCCCTTTGTCTGTTCATTGTACCACTGACTTAAGAGTATTGTCAAACATTAAAACACTTTAAAAGAGAACATCATTGATGCAACTTGCACCAACAATCTCTCCCTTTTTGATGTTTGACAATAACTTAAGTTAGATTGGTTTAAAGGGGCTAACTTACTATCCTTGGGGGAAAACATAAAAGGTATAGGTTTTGAAACTATATTTTTTATCTTTGGGAGAAAATTTTTCTAACTTAAGCACACCTCTCTCCCTTTGTCATACATCAAAAACTTTAATAAAATACTTGCACCAATAATGAAACCTTTTATTTCTTTTTGAAAATACTTAGTGCAAAGTTTTGAAAGCATCTTATTTTGAATGGTATATTGCATTTTGTTTGAAAGGTGAATACTTTGAAAAAGATGCTATGCGTTTTGAAATGTACCAGTACTTTGAAAATTATTATGATCTTAAAAATATAAGTATTTTTGGAAAATGCATAACTTTTGAAAGAATGCTATTTTGGAAAATATAAATATTATGCATATTTTGCAAGTACTAACTATTTTTGAAAAAGATGAAACTTTGAAAAATCTAAGTAATTTTTGAAACAAAATATTTTACTTGACTAGGTTTCTTTTCCAGTCTGACACCATCCTGGGAAACCTTGTTGACTACAAGGATATTTCCTAAGTGTCCTGGAAATTCTCCAATCCAAGTAAACATTGTTTCAAAAATAATTTCATAAATCACACAAATTCTGACAAATAGAATAATAGTATTTTGAAAGACTTAGATCTTTAGCAAGATTTTGAAGTCATAAAAAAATAATTCTTTTAATTTGACCTCCCCCTAGACTTTACTCAGTCCTGGGAAGCTTGTTGACCACAAGTACTCTTCCTCTGAGTCTTAAAGTTTGATTCAGATTAAAAAGAAATATTAAAAAAATAATTAAAAAAAACTTTTCTGAAAATTTTCTTTTGACTCAGACTCCCCCTAAATTTGACACATCCTAGGAGTCCTTGAAGATCATGAAGTGGACCTTTCCTCTATGTCTTTAGGGTTTATCAAAGTCAAATAAACAAGTAAATTTTTGAACATATAATTTTTACAACATAAACCCTTTTTGAAAACACAAGTAATAATGATTTAAAGCACAGTTTTCGAAAAGTATTTTTCAAATGATATTAATGTTTAAAGTGCAATTTTGAAAACCATTTCAAAAACAATGAAAGGCACTCCCCCTGTACCCTGATACCGTTTGACTCTATCTAAGTGCCTTAAGGAACTTTAGTGTTGTCCTAAGAGGCTTGTGTCTAATTGAGTGAGTCAAACAAATTTTTTTTTGAAAAGATATATTTTTGAAAAATATATAATATGTATGATCAATTAGACAAGCATGAATTCCATAAAAATATTATTATGTTGAAGCACTATTTTGAAAATATATTTTTAGAAAAATATTCTAATGATTTTGAAAAATAATTTTGAAAAATATTTTTCAATTCATTAGTCCTTAACATCTCACCCATTTTAGATGTATCAATACAACAAGCATGGTTGTCTTATAGGTGTATTGTGAGATGCTTGAATCATTTTTCTTAATTTATTATTAACTCTAAGATTTAATTGAAGCTTGTGTTAGATTTGAATTTGACAAAAGTAACTTGAATTTGAATTTCAAAAATTGGCTTCCAGGTCTTGGCGAGGCACTAGGCCTTCTTTGGCCGTAGCCTTATTGGATCATCAACCCATTCCTTGACAAAGCCTTTTAATGAAATTTTATTTTCAAAATTACTTTTTGAAAAATTCTGGTCTAACTAGATTGGGTCTTGGATCAGTAGCTTCGGCTAATTTCACTAGTCTAAACAGACCAAGTATACTTGATCTTATTAGAATTGGCTTCCCTAACGTACTATCATCTCACCTCCTCCCAATACTAGGTTGATCAAGTTTCAATTATTCTTTTTCCTATAGCCATTCTAATATATGCATAAAATTTAAATATGAATGACATGTCATATATTTAAAAGAAGTAGCAAATGCATGGCATGACAATTATGCATGAGTCAAACAAGTCAAATCATTTTATTTAAGTTTCTAATGATGTATCAAATTCCCGATTTGATACATGTCGTGTGAACCCGCGAATATGTCAACCCACTTTGACATATTTAATATTATTAATTTTAATTGTTATAGTTTAGGTAAAATTTTATTTCAGTTTAAGTTTAAGTTATTTAAGATTTTAGTTGGATTTAGATTAATTAAGAGTTAATTGAAGTTATAAATTAATTGATTAATTTCAGTTGAGTTTAAATTGAATTTAATTGAGATTTAATTCAAATTTAATTTAGATTTAATTTGATTTTAATTTAATTTAATATGATTTGAATTTTATTTAATTTGAAGTTAATTTAATTTAATTTGATTTTAATTTAATTTAAATTTAATATGATTTGAATTTTATTTAATTTGAATTTAATTCAATTTAATTTAATTTAATTTATTTTAATTTAATTTGATTTGAATTTTAATTAATTTGAATTTAATTTAATATGATTTTAATTAAGATTTAATTAAGATTTAATTTGAATTTAATTAAGATTTAATTTGAATTTAATTAAGATTTAATTAAAATTTAATTTGAATTTAATTAAGTTTTAATTAAGATTTAATTTGAATTTAATTAAGATTTAATTTGAATTTAATTTAGATTTAATTTGAATTTAATTAAGATTTAATTAAGATTTAATTTGAATTTAATTAAGATTTAATTTGAATTTAATTAAGATTATAATGATTAATCAATAATTGTGGGTTTAAATTCATCATTTTCATTATTTCGAAAATTTCTTCTTCATCTTTATCTTTCTTTTCAAGCTTTTCTAATAATTTTGATTTATTTGAATTTTTGTAATTTTTATTGATTATGACCCTAATCTTATATAGTTTCATATCCTCTTCAACATTAGATCTTTCAATGTCCTAAACATAGGTGGAGTAATTTGGGCCACTAATTAAGGTTTTGTAATAATCTTCAATATTTTCTATGATTAAGTTATTATCTAGGAGAATTTCATCTTCGAATTTATCCTCAGAATTATCCTTAGACACATCTTCAATATTTTTAAGAAATTCAAAATTAATTTCTGGATTATCCTTAGATTTTCAGAATTAATTATATCAGAATTAATATTTTTAGAATTAATTTTATCAGAATTAATATTTTCAGAATTAATTTTTGAAATTTCTGAATTGATATTCTGAATTAAACAATTAATTTTTGATATTTTAGTTATATTCACATTTTGTAATTTATCATGCAAAACATTAATTTTACTATGCAGTAAATCTAATTTATCAGAAAAATTAACTACTTTATCATAAGGCAGTGTAGGAAATTTAAAAAATTTTGGAACATAAATCTTGCGTACCTTTGTCGGACATTTGTTCTTGTAGTGTCCGGATTTTCCGCACTTGAAGCATTGTATGTGATCCTTGTTTTTTCGGACTCTTGGCGCTGGTACCTCCTTTGCCGCCGGTGGTGTAGACCGAGTCTTACGAGTAGGGCACTGATTTCTATAGTGCCCTCTCTCCCTGCATGTGAAACAAATAATATGCAATTTAAAATTAGACATTAAAAAAATATACCTGATTCACCCCTGAGCTCCCCCTCAACTCCTGGCGTCGTTGCTCCGTCGGCGGTTAGTCCGGTGAAGAGCGGCTCAGCTCTGATACCAATTGTAGGACCGGTGCCGTCGATAGAGGGGGGGTGAATATCGATCGCGAAAACCTTCGTAAAACTATCGTAATACTATAGTTCGTTCTGAGCTCAAAGTGTTAGTGCAGCGGAAGATAAATAAAGATTAAAATAACAGCAATACACAATGACACGCGGGATTTATTTACTTGGTTCCCGACCCCCCTGGGTCAGTACGTCCAAGGCCTATGTACTCAGCGTGAGTCCACTATTGGTCTCCTTTCCGAAATTTCTGGAGGCGGAGAAAACCCGTCTTACAGTTGATTTACAAACAGAAAGATAGATAAATTGAATTGCAGAATGTAAATCAAACCAAGACAATTTATGTTGAAGCGTCAGCCAATCTGGACCTCCGAAATGTCGTGCACCTCCTCCTGGAGCCTCCTAGTCGTAGAGCCTCGCCTTTAGCGCGTTGTCGTCGGTCAGAATGCTCAGAATCACACTTGGCAGTTGTTGTTGAAGCAGGGGGGTCGAAGCCCCTTATATAGGCCTCCTGGGGGCGCCCTGGACGCTGGGGGCGCCCCGATAAACCCGGTCAACTCTTATCCCTGCGCCGACCTCGCCGCAGCTGATAAGACCTTTGACCAGGGCGCCCCGAACCTCCCGGGCGCCCTCATGGAGGCTTATCTAAGTTTCGGAGTCGATACAACAAGTACAGGTTTGAACCCGGGCGCCCCGGACGCTCCGGGCGCCCCGGACGCTACGGGCGCCCCGGACGCTTCGGGCGCCCCTCTTGACACCTATTCTGCTTACATCACAAAACTATACCTTTTAGCTTTGTCTGGGGGCGCCCCCACTGTTGGGGGCGCCCTGGATGCATGGGGGCGCCCCCAACACTGGGGGCGCCCTGCTTAGGGCCTCCAGCAGCCTACTCTTTCTTCCAAACTTGGTACCTGCAAGATATGCAAACACAAAGCATAAATACATATAATATTAGCATTAAGGACTTGGTTCTGACTTCAGATTTCCACAAAACCCTAGGTCGAACCGGCACGAGTTCCCATCCCCGAGAACTCGCCCTTCACCTACTCCTTTCAGGAGATGGTTGCCACCCAGTCCTTCGGGTGGACTTTTGCTTAGCTTGCGCTTACTCCGGATCTCGAGACGCCCGAACCCCGACCCGTCTCTACTCCTGTCCTTAGTCATCGCTCAGCTAAGTTGCTCAGTCCCTTGAACCAAGACTTCATTACCTAGCAGTCCTTCGTCAGGTGCCTAGCAGTCCTTCACCAGGTCTTCATTCCCTAGCAGTCCTTCGCCAGGTGCCTAGCAGCCCTTCGCTAGGTCTTCTATGCCTAGCATCCCTTCGCTAGGTGCCCAGCAGCCCTTCGCCAGGTCTTAGGGTATCGATGCCTAGCAGCCCTTCGCTAGGTGCCTAGCAGCCCTTTGCTAGGTCTTAGGATTTCAATGCCTAGCAGCCCTTCGCTAGGTCTTAGGGTTACGATACCTAGCTTAACTAGGACATTTCTTCAACTTATGTTACTTCTCCTTTGCTCCCCTTTGTCTGTTCATTGTATCACTGACTTAAGTGTATTGTCAAACATTAAAACACTTTAAAGGAGAATATCATTGATGCAACTTGCACCAACAATTGGGACACTGAGTAAGGAGGCCGGCTGAGGGCCTAGGAGGGTGCCGACTGGGGCACTGAGTAACATCTCCTTCGACTCGGGCTTATTCCCGGAACGTGGGCCTCCACGCGTCGGCGGGGAGCCGAGCCTAGGTGAGTCTTAAGCCATTTAGCTTAGGAGAGCCTAGGTGAGTCTTAAGCCATTTAGCCCTGGAGGCCTTAGCCCGCTGGCCTCCTATCTAACGGGGTTGTTCAGGTCACTAGCCACCTCTCTTCTGGCGGGATGCCAGGCTGTCAGGCCAGATCACACGTAAGCTGGCCAGGGATCAATATCTATTATTGTAATTTTCATTAAAGGGCATTCCTTTTCAAAGAACGTTAAAATAACGCCCTAATACATTTCACATTTAAAAAAAAAAGAGTCTTATTCCACCATTGCTGTAGCAATTATATTGACGGATCAAATATAGGGTTGTCATAAGTTCTACCTCAGCTAAGAAACATACCTCTGTATTTTATAGCCTACAACTTGTTTATGTGCTCTCTCTTTATTCCACCATTTCTCTTTGTTCATTTTATTTTGATGCTTATCCCACACCTTTCACACCCAAAAGCCCAGCCCACCTCTAATTTATATATCCATCCCTAATTACAAAGTTGTTGTTATAATCTGTGAAGTAAATTAGCTCAATATTTTCTTTATTAACTTTATCAAAATGAGTTAATCTTAATTAAAATATCTTCAACTTGGTTATAATCACTTCAAGGCTATAATAACATCTATTATATGATTGCTGCAGTAGTACAACAACTATAGTCAAGAATAGAACCAAGATGACCCCCTCCCCCGCTACTCTCAACATAAACATATACCTCTCACTCCCTTCAACATGAAATTTCTAGCTCCATCTATGTCTATTGATGGGGTTGAATATCCCTGGGTGGATACGTGGGCTGAAGAAGCTGGGTGGCAAGATATAGCGAGTCTGAGCGACACTTTTTTCGGAGCTCCCGGGATCCTCTCGGGAAGGGGATCCCCCGGGGCGCTCCCGCGATAAACACGCCCCGGATATCAGATCAGAAAACCTCTCCCGGGATCACCTCGGGAAGCCAGGCCCCGAGACCATCTCGGGGAAGCGGAGTGCCAGGGACCTCCCGGGCCTGAAGATCCCGAGATCACCTTGGGGGAGCGAAGCCCAAGAAGCATTCGACCTCAAGTAACGGTCCTCCTTTTCTCGGATCTGCGCATAACCATCCCACTATCGCGGAGTCATCATGACCACTAAATATCGCAACAGGTCGAACTTAATGACGGCGTGGACCATTTCAATGATTATCTGATAACCAACGAATGGAGGACATGACATAGATCATGGGGACACATGAAGGCAGCCGTCGCAGGTATAAAAGGTACTCCAACCCCTCTCGTAAAGAGGGTTACGCATTCTCTACTACTCACATACTATCTTGCCTTTTTTTCATCTTCTCCATTGAGGCACTGACTTGAGTGTCAGAGTGGACTCTGCCGGACAACCTCCGACATGTTCCCCTAACGCTCGTGTTAATCTCGCAGGGTGTGGAGTTCCTCCTCTAGGGTCAACATCCGTGGGAGATGAACCTTGGTGACTGGCCGTCGACGTCGATTCCTTCTGGAACAAGTTTGGCGCCGTCTGTGGGAAACCAGTAAAGTACCAGAAGGAGCACCGATGGCAGAGCCGGCGGGACAGCCCATTGTAACAAAAGAGGAATTGGATCGCTTGGTGGCCAACGTCGTCAAAGAGGCGGTCGAACAATACCAAATCGAGCACGCCACCTCACACCGAGGTGTTCCTATGTGGGAGGAGATCCCCAAAGTCTCCATTTCGACCTTCAACCGCAAAGATCCATCACTCCACCAGGGCGACGTGCCGGTGCAACCCCCGGATCCTGACGGGACTCCCCCGGAGATGTTAAAAAGGCCAACTCGATAGCCTCTAGCGCACTGAGACATAAAGAGGGGCAGGGGAAGAGAGAGGATCCTAAGTCCTCCCCTAAGGCTCCCTCCACTCCCTTCTCGTCGGAGATTGTGGAAGACCTCATGTCGAAGCAGTTTCGCGGACCGGGGGATTGCCGAATATGATAGGAAGGCAGATCCAGAGGATCATGTCTGCAAGCTCGAAAATGCGGTGCTCCTCCACCAGTACACCGACAGGGGTAAAGTGTCGGGTGTTCTTGAACACTCTATCCGGAGCATCCCAATGATGGTTCAAGAGGCTGCCCCGGGTTCTATCAACTCCTTCATGGAGTTCAGGACCGCCTTCCTCCACCACTTTGCCAACAGTCGTCGCTATCAGAAGATGACATTAAACATGTTTGCTCTCAAACAAAAGCCGAAGGAACCGCTCAAGTTGTACATCCAACGGTTCAACCGGGTGGCACAGGATGTGCCAACAGCGACGTCGGAGATCATCGTCAGTGCCTGCACTCAGGGACTTATGGAAGGGGATTTCTTCAGATCTCTGGTGAAGCAGCCATCCACCAGTTTTGACGACTTGCTAGGCCGCTCTGTTAAACACGTCAATGTGGAGGAGGTGCAGTTCGCCCGTCGTAAGGAACCAGCCGGAGTCCCCCCTCAGGTCATTACACAGTCCGAGAGGAGGGAACCTCCGGCCCAAGGAAAGACCTTCACCTAGGGAAGGACCAGTGGGCTGGCAGGAGAAAGCTGGTCGAGACAGTAGACACTGAGCAGCCAGAGCCACTGATGAAATATTGCTGTTTCCATGGCAATATGACACACTCCCCGAGGAGTGTCATGCCTTAAAGAAAAAAAATTGAGTGAAGAGGCAGACCCCAAACCTCGGAAGAAGTGGAAGAAGATGGGGTATCTCCAAAATTCCCCTCGGCGAAGCTTTTCTCTCAGACGGAGGTAGTCGGGAGAGAACGAGACACAACACCGGTCCCGATCCGGTCTAGGGGAAGGAGTCGGGGGCCAACACCCCGCAAATCTTCCTCCTTGGAAAGAGACCCCAGGAAGGGCAAGGCCCCTGCACGTGGCCCGCCCTCTGGACATGTGGGAGTTATCTCCGGAGGACCCACTGAGGGAGATTCCCATCGGGCCAGGAAATCCAACACCCCGCATCTGGAGAACTATGCAATTGGGACGAGCCGGAGCCAGGATCGTGGCCCTACGATCTCGTTCAACCCCGAAGGCATGGAAGAGGTGGAAGCCCCCATGAAGATGCCTTGGTGATCCTTGCCCGCATCGCAAACTATGAGGACAAGCGCATCTTCGTGGATACAAGAAGTTCCGTGAACATCTTGTACAAGGCTGCGCTTGACCAAATGCAGATCGACGAGGATGAACTACTGTCGATCTCGACCCCACTACTCGGCTTCACCGGGTATCGAGTACAACCGATAGGGCAAATCACCCTATCGCTATCGTTGGGTAGCGACATACTCGAGAGGACCAGGAGGACACCCTTCTTGATGGTGGACGCTCCCTCATCCTACAATGCTATTTTGGGCCACCCGACACTCAGTATCTTCCATGCGATGGTCTCTCTCTAACACCAGATGATAAAATTCTCGATTGGCGACCGAGTGGCTGAAGTTAAAGGGGATCAACTGATATCTCGGTGATGCTACAGTGGGAAAGTCAGAGCGGAGTCCCGGAAGAACCCGAGGGCACTGGACGACTAACTGGTGGAGGCGGCCATGCACAGAAGGACAGGAACAGAAGGCTCACAAAGCTAGGGCAGGCCAGCTATCTCCAGTTTGGTCACCCCCGGTAAGATGTGTGTCGCATACTGTGTACTTGTTTACGTGTTCTTGATGCCTTGCAGTGAATTCATGAAATAAAGAAACATGCCCTCGCACAAGTACCAGTATGTCAAACAAAACCCTAATACCTCGCGGTGCAGTGGATGCCCAGGGTACTTATGCTTGGTCTGGGTGCTACGTGTTGATGCAGTCTGAACCTAATTGTTGTTTTGGTATTGACAATGATTTAAGTTTTGATTTAAGTTTGGTTGAACGAATTGGGATTAAGTCCTAGTCGGGGACTGGGCACGAAGTCCTAACTTGGAGGTTTAGGCATGGGAAAAAGTCCTAGCTTGGAGGGCTACGTGATGGAAATCCCGGCGAGTGAAGCCGGGTCCTAGTGAGTGAAGCTAGGTTGAAATCCCGGTGAGTGAAGCCTGGTCCTGGTGAGTGAAGCCAGGTGAGTGAAATCCTAGTAAGTGAAGCTAGGTTGAAATCCCGGTGAGTGAAGCCGGGTCCTGGTGAGTGAAGCCAGGTGATTGAAATCCCGGTGAGTGAAGCCGGGTCCTGGTGAGTGAAGCCGGATCCTGGTGAGTGAAGCCAGGTGATGAAAATCCCGGTGAGTGAAGCCGGGTCCTGGTGAGTGAAGCCAGGTGATGGAAATCCTAGTGAGTGAAGCTAGGTTGAAATCCTGGTGAGTGAAGCTGGGTCCCGGTGAGTGAAGCCGGGTGACTGAAATCCTGGTGAGTGAAGCCAGGTCCTAGCTTGGAGGGCTAGGTGTGGAAAAGTTCTAATTCGGAAGGGTTGGGTGAAAAGTCCTAGCTTGAAGGGCTAGGTGAAAAGTCCTAACTTGGAGGGTTAGGTGAAAATTCCCAACTTGGAGGGTTAGGTGAAAAAGTCCTAGCTTGGAGGGCTAGGTTGGATGAAATCCTAGCTTTGAGGGCTAGGTTTGAGTCTCTGGATTGGTCTGGTGATCGATCAGGGAAGTTGTCACGCTGCTCCTTCATGGATTGGTCTGGTGACCGATCCAGCAATGACTGTTCGGTCTGGTGACCGATCAGGGAGCGCACAGTGAGGTTAGGAACCTACTGTGTGGCTCCTGATCGGTCCGGTGACCGATAAAGGGGCAGGCAACTTCCTCACTACCTTGGTTCTGATCGGTCTGGTGACCGATTAGGGAGAAAACAGTGAGTTGAGTTCCTCCTGATCTGCTCCTGAACGGTCTGGTGATCGATCCACGACTTAGGATTTGATTTCCTGAGTTACTGTTCACTCAGACGTGGACCGATCAGGCTCGGGCCTGATCGGATAGGGAGCTACCTGATCGGTCTGGTGACTGATCAGGCTTCACTCTGATCGATCTGGTGACCGATCAGGCCTGTGTCATCGCGAAAGCTGGGAGTCCCAGCAAAGCGGTGGATCGGTCTGGTGACCGACCCACAGACTCTGGATCGGTCTGGTGACCAATCACTTTAATTCAAAATACACTGTCAGACGCTCTGATCGCGTCTGAACATATCCGATTCTCTGCGCTTAACCTCTGATACTCAATTTGCTGCTTGATATGCTGTCCTAATATTCTGATTGAGCTGCCGGTGACAGGGGAGGATTCAAACACTCAAGGAGAGTCAATGGAGGCCTTTCCTTGGAGCAAGTTTGTCCCTTTGCCATCTCAGGTTGCAACGGCTGGAGCTGCAGACTGGATCTGCTGACTGGAGCTTGGCTGAGGGAAGCTCAGAGAGTCCAGGGAGAGCTCAGTGGTAGCTGGCATTGGCAAGTGAGCAGCTGGAGGCTGCAGTGAGATGGTGCCACCTGGGTTCAGTGGAGAAACAAAAAGAGCAATGAAGAAGAGTTCGTAGACACAACTTCTGGCTTGTCTTCTTGCTGCGCGATTGTTCTCCACACCTTGCTTGTGTGCTCTGTAATTCCATCATCTTGAGCAAGCAATTGTAATCTGAGAAGCAACCATCCCTTACTTGAGCACTTGGAGGAAGGAACAAGAGGCTTTGAGTCCAACAGCGAGAAGACACGAAGAAAGGGGTTCTTGCGTGAGATCATCGCTGGGTGGAGCTCGGAAGAAGCTTGCTGTGTTCTTGTCTGTGCTAATTGCTAAGTAAGATCTTTCTTCTGTTTCATTGTGCTTACAACTATTTCTTTGATTGAAATGCTATGGAGAGGTTACTCCACCGAGAAGGAGGTTGCTTTCTATTCGGATTCTCCGGGGCTTGATCTGTCGACGATCAAGGGATCGCCCACCTTAAGGGCACGCCAAGGAGTAGGGGCAAGTTATCCCCGAACCTTATAAACCCTCTTGTTAGCGTCTTGCATTTGTGCTTAGCTTAGGGTTCTAGTTTTCTGCTTACTCTGTTTCTATTCTTTCCGCTGTGCTACTAAACGGTTTAAGTTCAGAATTTTGATAAGTGCTAAAGTAAAGTGATTGGCTATATTCACCCCCCTCTCTAGCCATCCGAGTTCCAACATGTGGTATCAAAGCTTGGGGCTCTGTTCACGGCTTAACATCCAAGAGTTATAACAAGATGGCTAGAAGAGAAGGAAGAGCACAAACCGACTTCCACTCTTCGACGGCACAGATTTTCAATATTGGAAATCGAAGATGGAGTTTTATTTGAAGACACACATGAGCATATGGTTCTCGGTTAAAGAAAGTTTCATCCCTCCAAGAGATGTTGGAGGAAAATATCTCGACTTCTCAAGCTGGTCAGTTGAGCAAATAAGAAAGAGTGAAGCAAATGCCAAAGCGGTGGTCACTTTGCAATGCGGGTTGACCAAGGAGGAGTTGATCAAGGTGGGTCCTTTTACAAGTGCTAAAGATCTTTGGAACAAAATCATTGAGCTCCACGAAGGAACTCAAGACACCCGAATAGCCAAGAAGGACCTCCTTTACAGTCAACTCCAAAATCTATCCATGGAAGAAAATGAAAAGGTAAGTGAACTCCATGGAAGATTCAAAGAGATCCTCAATGGCCTCCACTCCATCAATGAAAAGGTAGAAAACCGGGATCTAGTAAGGTTAGTTCTAAAAGCTTTTCCAAGGAATACTTTATGGTCATCCATGGTGGATGCCTACAAGGTTTCCAAGGATCTTTCCTTAGTTAAGTTAGAAGATCTATTTTGTGAAATGGAATTACATGAGATCTCTAACCAAGGCTCCGAAGAGAAAGAGGTTGCTATTGTGGCAAGAAAGGAGGAGAAGCACACCCATCACTTTGCTTTCATGGCACTAGAGGAGTCAAAGGAGGAAAGTGATGATGAATCAAGTAGCTCCTCAACCGCGCCTTCATCATCTTCGGATGATGAAGAGGTAATCACTCCCGAGTTAGATAAGTGTTATAGAGCTATCACATGTTTAACCAAATTGTTAAAGAAATCAAAGAATAAGATTAAGTCATTGAAATTTGAAGTAGAAAAATTGAAAACCTCTAAGGATGAGGTATTTGATGTTATGCATGATAAGTCCCTTGAGAATGAAAATAAGGAGTTGAAGAGCAAATTTGAAAACCTCAAGAATATTCTTGAGAAGTTTTCAACTAGCTCTAAAACTCTAGACATGATACTAAATTCACAAAAAGCGGTTTACAACAAGGTTGGCTTAGGTTACCAACCTAAAAAATCAAGTTTCATGTCATTGATGTCTAGAACCCATTTTAGATCACAAACTAATTCTAGGGTTCAAAAGGTCAAAAAGAAATTGACTAAGGCATGGGTGCCTAAGTCCTTCATTGTTGATGCTTTAGATCCCAAAATTTGGGTACCTAAAACCTCCATATTTAGAATTGTATAGCTTTGATTGAGGGGGAGCATCTATCAACATGGGTGGTTGATATTTGGTGCTCCAAATCCATGACCAACAAAAAAAAATGTCATTCACATGATTGGTTGTGGAAAATTCGAATTAAGTGCTTTGATCTTCATTGTCTTATCTCTTATAACAATATGATCTCTTGGCTAGTGATTTATGAAATCCTATTTGGGCAATAAGGAAACTTTTCATGCAATGAATGATGGTATATCTATGCTTCAAAATAAATCTACAAGTTTTGGAAAAATTATATATTTTGCATGAATGGTTTAGGTTGACACATGAATTGTTTCTACTGTGGATTGTCTAGAATGTGTAGCTTTATTATTACAAGTTTGAGGTTACTGCAATATGAGGTATAAGTTAGAATAACAGTTTACTCTTGTAATATCTCATCATAAATTTGAGGTCTAGGTTAATTTCTTTTGACTGCATACAATTAAAGAATTTAGACAATTCCATGGCAACTTCATGTTTTTGTGAATCCATGTTTTCGAAACTGTCTAAATGAGGTAAATAAAATAAATGCATGTCGGACAAACTACAAGCATGTTTTGGAGATGTGATCACTCATTGAAATCGATACAAACATGTTTGTGTCTCTTTTCATAGAAATTCTTAATATGGAATAAACCTTAGTTAAGGGACACTAGTCACTTTGTATTTACCATAGAAAGTCCAGCTCATCACATTCATGCTTACCATGTATTTTCTGAATCACACTTTAAACTTTGTATTTATGAGTTTTACTCTCAAGTTATATTGAAGATGCTGCATGATTTGAAAATATATATGTTAGTTAAAGAGATGCAAATCATGTTATTCTCTTTGGTTAAGGAACATGAGTATTGTTTAATGGAACTCTGTTAGGAGTTAAATTTGATTATGTTAGGGTTTAGAGTGTTCAAACGTTGAAACAGAACCATTTTTGAAACTTCTCAGTTTTAGAAACCTTTCTGTGTCATACCTGATCGGTCCACCGACCGATCAAGACTCACTCTGATCGATCTGGTGACCGATCAGATCAACTCTGATCAAGGAACTCCCAGATCGTTCCAATTTGATCCAAAAAATTTCCAAACTGATCACTTTGCATTGAATTGTATCAGTTTAATGATCATACACAAACAAACATGATACAATTCGATTACAATTGAAACATATTTGATCACCCATTGGTACAAACCTGGAACTAAGGGAGCACAAATTTGTTCAAGTATTAAAATATGAGTAGGAATCATTAAGACCCTTGATTCTCAGAAATATTTCTGAAACGTCAAGTGTTAAAATGAGGTTTTCCTAATCATACTTGGAACAAATGTAATAGTGATTTGATACAAACCCGTGCTGCAATTCTAAAAATTCATTTACACGGGTTGGTTGAATCATGTCTCTTGCCCCTTGATGAGGAATATTTTTCAGTCAAACACCCAACCCATATTGAAAATTTTGAAATTCATAGGGAAGGGTTGTTTGAGTCATGACTCTTGCTCTTAATGTCGTGTTTCAGAAATTTTTCTGAAATGTCGTATATTAATGGAGTCTACACCCCTATTATGGAATGCAAATTGTTAATGCAGTCTGATCAGGAACGCATCAGAGTTTCAAGAATTTTTCTGAAATCCGATTGCTCTCCAGACTAATCATATATACTTCTGTATCACGTAATCAACGGACCTGGTTGGTCACGGAGACCAATCTGGACTATGTTTCAGATACAGATGCATTCCTTACTCATCATATGAAGCATATACGTATTTGACCATGATATACTTCTGTATATGTCATCACATGAAATTCTAAATGTTAATGCAGTCTGATCTTGAACGAATCAGAATTACAGAATTTTTTCTGAAAATTAATCGTTCATAGATATATCAGAGATTTTTCTGTATCAAACATCAGTCTGATGGGTTACATATACATTGTTTCCATGATACATTTATGGTATATGCCTCTCATATGCAATTCAAAAGTTTACCATTGATTATTTTGGGTTTGGGGAGAGACCCGTGTTTGAGGGGGAGGTATGTTTAAACATAATAACCATACCCTTTTCGATGTTTGACAAAGGGGGAGAAAATGGTTGATTAAGTTTAGGATTATTGTAGGGGGAGGATTTTGATTCCCTTACGATAATTGAACTGCCTTCAATTGATCATTAATGCCTAAACTTAAATCGGGTTGTTAAACAACAAAAAGGGGGAGATTGTTGATGCAGTCTGACCCTAATTGTTCTTTTGGTGTTGACAACGATTTAAGTTTTGATTTAAGTTTGGTTGAACGAATTGGGATTAAGTCCTAGTCGGGGACTGGGCACGAAGTCCTAACTTGGAGGGTTAGGCATGGAAAAAAGTCCTAGCTTGGAGGGCTAGGTGATGGAAATCCCGGCGAGTGAAGCCGGGTCCTAGTGAGTGAAACTAGGTTGAAATCCCGGTGAGTGAAGCCGGGTCCTGGTGAGTGAAGCCAGGTGAGTGAAATCCTAGTGAGTGAAGCTAGGTTGAAATCCCGGTGAGTGAAGCCGGGTCCTGGTGAGTGAAGCCAGGTGATTGAAATCGCGGTGAGTGAAGTCGGGTCCTGGTGAGTGAAGCCAGGTGATGGAAATCCCGGTGAGTGAAGCCTGGTCCTAGTGAGTGAAGCCAGGTGAAGGAAATCCTAGTGAGTGAAGCAAGGTTGAAATCCTGATGAGTGAAGCTGGGTCCCGGTGAGTGAAGTCGGGTGACTGAAACCCTGGTAAGTGAAGCCAGGTCTTAGCTTGGAGGGCTAGGTGTGGAAAAGTCCAAATTCGGAAGGGTTGGGTGAAAAGTCCAAGCTTGGAGGGCTAGGTGAAAAGTCCTAACTTGGAAGGTTAGGTGAAAATTCCCAACTTGGAGGGTTAGGTGAAAAAGTCCTAGCTTGGAGGGCTAGGTTGGATGAAATCCTAGCTTGGAGGGCTAGGTTTGAGTCCCTGGATCGGTCTGGTGATCGATCAGGGAAGTTGGCACGCTGCTCTTTCATAGATCGGTCCAGTGACCGATCCAGCGATGATTGATCGGTCTGGTGACCGATCAGGGAGCGCACAGTGAGGTTGGGAACCTACTGTGTGGCTCCTGATCGGTCTGGTGACCGATCAGGGAGTAGGTCGTTGCCTCGTTGCTTGGCTCCTGATCGGTCCAGTGACCGATCAGGGGGCAGGCAACTTCCTCACCGCCTTGGTTCTGATCGGTCTGGTGACCGATTAGGGAGCAAACAGTGAGTTGAGTTCCCCCTCTGATCTGCTCCTGAACGGTCTGGTGACCAATCCATGACTTAGGATTTGATTTCCTGAGTTACTGTTCACTCAGACGTGGACCGATCAGGCTCTGGCCTGATCGGACAGGGAGCTACCTGATTGGTCTGGTGACCGATCAGGCTTCACTCTGATCGGTCTGGTGACCGATCAGGCCTGTGTCATCGCGAAAGCTGGGAGTCCCAGCAAAGCGGTGGATCAGTCCGATGACCGACCCACATACTCTGGATCGGTCTGGTGACCAATCACTTTAATTCAAAATACATTGTCAAACGCTCTGATCGCGTCTGAACATATCCGATTCTTTACGCTTAACCTCTGATACTCGATTTGCTGCTTGATATGTTGTCCTAATATTCTGATTGAGCTGCAGGTGACAGGGGAGGATTCAAACACTCAAGGAGAGTCAATGGAGGCCTTTCCTTGGAGCAGGTTTGTCCCTTTGCCATCTCAGGTTGCAACGGCTAGAGCTGCAGACTGGAGCTTGGCTGAGGGAAGCTCAGAGAGTCCAGGGAGAGCTCAGTGGTAGCTGGCGTTGGCAGGTGAGCTGCTAGAGGCTGCAGTGAGATGGTGTCACCTGGGTTCAGTGGAGAAACAAAAACAGCAGTGAAGAAGAGTTCGTAGACACAACTTCTGGCTTGACTTCTTGCTGCGCGATTGTTCTCCACACCTTGCTTGTGTGCTCTGTAATTCCATCATCTTGAGCAAGCAATTGTAATCTGAGAAGCAACCATCCCTTGCTTCAGCACTTGGAGGAAGGAACAAGAGGCTTTGAGTCCAACAACGAGAAGACACGAAGAAAGGGGTTCTTGCGTGAGATCGTCGCTGGGTGGAGCTCGGAAGAAGCTTGCTGTGTTCTTGTTTGTGCTAAGTGCTAAGTAAGATCTTTCTTGTGTTTCATTGTGCTTAAAACTATTTCTTTGATTGAAACGCTGTAGAGAGGTTACTCCACCGAGAAGGAGGTTGCTTTCTATCCGGATTCTCTGGGGCTTGATTTGCCGACGATCAAGGGATCGCTCATCTTAAGGGCACGCCAAGGAGTAGGGGCAAGTTATCCCCAAACCTTGTAAATCTTCTTGTTAGCATCTTGCATTTGTGCTTAGCTTATGGTTCTAGTTTTCTGCTTACTTTGTTTCTATTCTTTCCACTGTGCTACTAAACGGTTTAAGTGCAGAATTTTGATAAGTGCTAAAGTAAAGTGATTGGCTATATTCACCCCCCCCCCCTCTCTAGCCATCCGAGTTCCAACACTACGGACTCCCAACCAAGAATCAAAACCCTAATACCTCATGGTGCTGCGGATGCCTGGGGTACTTAGGCTTGGTCTGGGTGCTACGGACTCTCAACCAAGAATCAAAACCATACCTCGCTGTGCTGCAGATGCCTGGGGTACTTAGGCTTAGTCTGGGTGCTACAGACTCCCAACCAAGAATCAAAACCCTAATACCTCGCGGTGCTGCGGATGCCCGGGGTACTTAGGCTTGGTCTGGGTGCTACGGACTCCCAACCAATAATCAAAATCCTAATACCTTGTGGTGCTACGGATGCCCGAGGTACTTAGGCTTGGTCTGGGTGCTATGGACTCCCAACCAAGAATCAAAACCCTAAAACCTAGTGGTGATGTGATGCTCGGGGTACTTAGGCTTGGTCTGGGTGCTACGGACTCCCAACCAAGAATCAAAACCCTAATACCTCGTGGTGCTACAGATGCCGGGGGTACTCAGGCTTGGTCTGGGCTGGGTACACCCGATACCCGACCAAAATCTATGCCGCCCCTACCTGGGAACTAGAGGAGGCTCGAGGATAGGAGTTTAATGCACACAACCTACTTGGCATGAATCAAGCATCCTCGGGCATGGTGAAACTAGCAGAATATCTAGTTATTGCTCGAAGCGCTTACGCGACGGAGATAACAAGTGTTTTCCTTCATCTTTGTGGAAAATATATTGACAATGACATCTCAAAAGGATTACAAAGAATAGGGGATACAATCAAGGGATCCAGTAGAGGAGATCGCTCTTGTTCCCGTATTCTTCCCTATCGCTTCAGCATTGCCGCAGGATCACATAGCCCAGAACAAAGAGGAAGAGAAGGGGAAGCAGTAGCTACAACTCCTCAGATGACACACTACTCTCGGCCCGCCTGGTGTCCGATGCCCAAGGCATGGGGAAACGGGCGATCAGGCGGAGGAGAGCAACCGGGGAGGGGCAGAAGATGAACCACCAGGAGATGCTCTCAGGTGAACAAATGATGTCATCTCTGCCATGCTCCCCGGCGAAGCATGTAAGGTCTTTTCCGGACTCTTCGGTGAAACATGTGGTTCCATCTCCGCTGGGCTCTCTCGATAAAGATGCAACCTTATCTCTGCTATGCTCCCCAGGGACGTCGAAAACCCCTGGTAGGAGGGGGGACGATGGAGGATGTACCAGAAGGTGGTACGCTTCGTAGGGGACTCTGGGAGCGCCTGACTTAGCCTGAACAGACAAGACTTCAGCCCTCGTTGGGCGGTGAACCTCCTCCCTTGCCGGGTTCCCCTCCAAGATGCAACCTCTTTCTCCTTTCTGGTCCATGAGAAGGGGAAGGAGAGATGGAGGGGAACGAACACGTTGGCCTCCCACCTTTATAGAGGGGGCTGCCCATCTGCATTTAATGCAGGCACGACGCAAGAGCAGTGATGGACGCCAATCCTAAGTCGTCGCGTCGATTGGTATTCCTCTGCGGTGGCTGGGAATTCGCGACCCTTTATGGGTCAATTCAATGGATTGCTTGGAGACCGGAGACGACAGTTCGGAGACCACAAACACTTCTTAGAGAAAGGAGTCGACACGGGTCTCGCAGAAGAGTAGTCGCAGGCTTGGTAGTTAGTCTTGCGGGGTTAGCCTGGGGGGATCCACGCCCAGGATCAGACCCTCTGAAGACGCCTGACTTCATAGGAGGTGTTGGGTCGCTAGGACCAACCTAGTGGAATGCAGGGGTCGAGCAGTGGCTCCCTGGCTCTCTTACCCCAAGGGCGGAGAGGGAATGCCTATCCTCCAAAGAAGTTGATTTGCTGTCTTGCCCCTGTAGTCAAGAAAAAATACCGATTCTTCTACTCTCTGAGCCCTCGAGACAAAGACGAATGATACAGGGAGCCAAACGCAAAAGCATGCATAGGACAATAAGGCAAAGAGATATTGTCATTATAATCAGAACAGGTACATCGGGGTTAAGCTCCCGGGTAACAAATGATTCTACAACTCTTTGACCTCGAGAGGGAGTTCTTCCCAAACTCGGCCAATGCTCATGAAGCCCAGGTCAGCATCCGGAGGCAAAAGTTGGGCCTTCATCAGCTGGTCGATGGCCCCGTGAAAGTCTTACTTCAAGCGCTTCATTACCTGACCGACAATGATGTCGCCAAACTCATCTGACTCCAGATACTTAGCCTTGAAGTCTGCCTCGGCCTCTTTCATGTGGGAAGCCTCAAAAGCCCAAAAGTTGCGCACGTCAGCCTTAGCAGCTTCCTTGGCACGCTTTAGCTGCTCCATCTCAGCAGCCATTTTATCTTGGTCAGCCAGCGCCTCCTTGTTGGCCTCCTCCCACTTGATAAGTCGGTGCATTACCCTCGGAAACATGAGTTCCTCTACAATAGTTAGGCAAAGGGATATCAATTAGAACTACTAAGCATTGACAAAAAGGATGAACGTACCAAGGCTGGGGCTGATCTGGGTCACTTTAGAGCTAAGGTTCACTCAGTACATGAGCTCCTCACTCTACACCAGACCCGGACCGCTGAACTCCATGCCGGAGAGTATGTTCCTGGCGCACTGGTAGGCTGGACTCTAGAGGAAATCCCTTAGGGAGGGAGGAGTCGATAGATCCTCCATCCAGCGGAGAGGACTGAAGGGCTGAGTAGGAAGTTGGATGAAGAAGAACTTTTCTTTCCACCCATTCTGCGTGGAAGGGAACCCCCCTAGGAATCTATGGCCGGGACGCACTGAAAAGCTGAAAAGCCCGCGCGAGCCGATCAGAATGAAGAATGAATGGAAAAGGCGAGGGGTCAGGGGGATGTCAAAGAACTTGAAGATAATGTACGCCCCGCCCATTTGAGCAAAGGCATTGGGAGCCATCTGGTAGAGGGGGATATTAAAATAGGAGGTCACATTCATGAAAAAGGGGGAATGGGGAAGCAGAGCCCCGACTCTACTTGCCCCTAAAAGCAGGTAAAGAAGCCTACGGGAGGCTCCACTGGTGTCTGGTCTACTTTAGGGATCACCACCGCCATCTTGGCCAGAATGTCATAGGCCTCAATGGCCGCCTGAAGAGCCTCCGGCCTCACTCTCGAAGAGGCGGACTCATACCACTCCGCTCGATAACCTTCCATGGTTCCTAAGGGAAAAGATGAGAGGGAGGCAGAAGACTTACGTTAAAAATAATCCTTAGAGAAGAAGACAAAGATGAGGTGCACCAAGCCACGAAGACAAAAGGTGGATGAACGTCTTCGCCTCCCCTTCTTATACAAAGGAAGCCGCCCGCATGTATGCAATGGGGGCAAGATACGTGGAAGGCAAGGAACCACCACATCGGAGCAACGCCAGGGAACAGTCGTTTAACTTGAGCCGGCTATAGCTGCGCTCGTCAGTAAGAGGTCGCAGAGAGAGCAGTTGGGGCACGTGGCGATGGAGCATTCACAAAGAGACTTTGTCGCCATCAAAGAGAGCCATGCGCCTTTATGAAGGATGGACAGGTATCATTGCAGTACCTCAAAATCCATAGAAGCATTTTGGGAAAGACAAAACTAAAAAGGGATTGCCTCAGGACCCAAGGCAAATTCTACAATCCTAGGACCCAGTATAACTGCCAAGGGAGCAGTAACGGGTGTAAGGACCCACTGGAACACAACTTCTTCATCACCATACTAGTCCGATCAGTCAACAACACTTCCTTCGATCAAACTTGAAGGGAGGAATTTGTGATGGGGTTGAATATCCCGGGCAAACACGTGGGCTAAAGAAGCTGGGTGGCAAGATGTAGCGAGTCTGAGCGACTCTCTTTTCGGAGCTCCCAGGTCCCACTCGGGAAGGGGATCCCCCGACCCCCCCCCCCCGGTGGTAAACATGCCCCGGATATCAGATCAGAAAACTCCTCCCGGGATCACCTCGGGAAGCCAGGCCCGGAGACCACCTCGAGGAAGCATAGTGCCCAGGACCCCCCAGGACAGAAGACCCCGAGATCACCTCGGGGGAGCGGGAGCCCAAGAAGCATTTGACCTCAAGTAACGGCCCCCTTTTCTTGGATATGCGGATAACCATCTCCACTATCACGGAGTTATCATGACCCCTAAATGTTGCAACGGGTTGAACTTAATGACGACGTGGACAGTTTCAAAGATTATCCGGTAACCGACGAATGGGGAGACGTGGCATAGATCATGGGGACGCACGAAGGCAGCCGCCGCAGGTATAAAAGGTACTCCAACCCCTCTAGTAAAGAGGGTTACACATTCTCTACTATTCACATACTATCTTGCCTTCTTTTCATCTTCTCTATCAAGGCACTGACTTGAGCATTGGAGTGGGCTCCCCTGGACAACCTCTGGAGTGTTCCCCTAATGCTCATGTTAATCTTGCAGGGTGTGGAGTTCCTCCTCTAGCGTTAACATCCGTGTGGGCTGAACCCTGGTGACTGGTCGTCGACGTCGATTCCTTCCGGAATAGCTATAGTTGTAGTAGAAATTGTATGATAGGTCTTACTGATAGAAACAAAATTGGTTGGGAAATTGCAACACAAAAAACCTTAAACTCTATTCAATTCTCAAAAAATCACAAACATAATAATCAAAATTGTGAAAGCGTACCAGAATTCAAATTTGTAGACGATTTTGCACAATCTTCAATTTACAAATTTCCGTGACATCTAAAGAGTTTTGTAAATAGGATACAAAATAAAAAATCGTCGTACTACAAACTGAGACCATAACACATATTTATAATTGCCTATGTTTGTTTATTTCTAATTTGTCCCCTTAACAAATTAGAAATTATACATGTGGTATCCACACTATTATATTCATGACAATTTAGCCTTAAGCTAAATTCTTTAATTCTAAATTTGACCGCATTAATTTATGACTTATTTAATTAATGACATTGGGCATTTATATTTACAATTATGATCCCAAAATTCTAATAATCTTCCACTATGTCATATGTGTAAACTCATAAATATGTTAATCTTAATGAGGTCAAAACATTTGCTATCATAGCCATAGGACTTCCTTAACAATCTCATTCCTTAATTATATATATAAGATTAATATAGTCTTTCCTGTATCTTTCATAACAAAATCATCAATTGTTACATACATCAATTGTAGCGGCCCCGCCTTTATGGTCAGTGGATTCTGGTAACCGCTCACTTGGTTACTAGGATTCAGGAACTTTAGTACTTAGTCTGGAGGTCTAGAGTTCGAATCCTGGGGAAGGCAAAAACCCACTACCAGGGGTGGGAAGACCGTAGGGTCACCGGCCTAGAGGGTTGCCTGCAGGGACCATATAGGCGGGGCTGCTACATAAAAAGGCGCCTTTTTATTGTAACGACCCGGCCCGTCGACCCAACCCCTCGGCCCCTTGGGTGGCCAAATTCCATTTTGGCGGCCCAACAACCTGGCCCCTTTGGTCGTCGACCGTCGACCGTCGTTACTCACAAGAACTTCCCACCCCTGGGTAGTGGATTTTTGCCTTCCTCAGGATTCAAACTCTAGACCTCCAGGATATGTACTAGAGTTTATGAATCCTGATACCAAGTGAGCTGCAGCTCACTTGGTTACCAGATTCAAAGAACCAATGTACTTGTCCCGGAGGTATTGGGTTTGAATCTGGGGAAGGCAAAAAACCCCACCGCTGGGTGTGGGAAGACCCGTAGGGTCTCGGGCCTAGAGGGTTGCCTGCGGGGACCAAAGAGGCCGAGATCGCTACATAAAAGGCACCTTTTTATTGTAACGACCCGGCCCCTCGGCCCCTTTGACGGCCAAATCATCATTTGGCGGCCCAACAACCTGGCCCCTCGGCCCAATAATCTGGCGGCCAATTCAACATTTGGCGGCCCAACTTTGACGACCCCTTAGGTCGTCGACCGTTGGCTGTGTCGTTACTCACAAGAACTTCCCACCCCTGGCCAGTAAATTTTTACCTTCCCCAGGATTCGAACTCTAGACCTCCAGGCTAAGTACTAGAGTTTATGAATCCTGGTAGCCAAGTGAGCGGCTACCAGGATTCATAAACTCTAGTACTTAGCCTGGAGGTCTAGAGTTCGAATCCTGGGGAAGACAAAAATCCACTGACCAGGGGTGGGAAGTTCTTGTGAGTAACGACACGGCCAACGGTCGACGACCTAAGGGGTCGTCAAAGTTGGGCCGCCAAATGTTGAATTGGCCGCCAGATTATTGGGCCGAGGGGCCAGGTTGTTGGGCCGCCAAATGATGATTTGGCCGCCAAATGATGATTTGGCCGCCAAAGGGGCCAAGGGGCTGGGTCGTTACAAAGAAAATCTAACTTAATCAGATTACTTAACTTGACTAACCCTAGCGAAAGCTACTATTTATAACTGCTAGTAAGTAGTTAACTGGGTTAGACAGGACCCGAAAGAGAAGAATTTAAATTGATTTGGTCTAATTTATGCTTAGAATTGGTTCAATACAACACTTTACTTTCCTTACTCAATTTTTTGCTATATTTTTTTTTGATATATGGCAAAGGGGGAGAGATTGGAGAGGAGAGAAAAGAAATTTTTAAATTTTAAATTTTAAAAAATTAAATTTTGTTTCAAAAACTTTAATCTCCTTTTTCAAAAAGTAAAGTAACGAAAATTCTTTTGGAAAATTTTCTAAGTGTTAAAAGCTCAAAATTATTTTGGAAAATTTTCTAAGTGTTAAAACTAATTGGTTTGAAAAATTTTCTAAGTGCTCTTTGGAAAATTTCTTCTAACTTGAAAATCCTTTTTGAAAATTTTCTATGTGTTGAAAACCTGAAAAATCCCCTCATGACAAGGACTTAGATATGTTTTCAAAAACCCCACGTATTTTTGAAAAACTCAGGGGGAGAATTTCATCCAGGGGAAGGAAATTAAGTATCTTACTTGTTTCATTAACTTACCTTTTTGAACTGTGTTGCCATAAATTAAAAAAGGGGAGATTGTTGGTGTAGGCAGCACCTAAGTCAAACCTGGGTTTTGATAATGGCAAAGGGTTCAGAAGTTAAGGTGTTATTGTGATCTAATATGTTCACTGAGTGTGCAGGAAGAAGTCCTAGGTACGCTAGGCAAGAAGTCCTGGCAAAGAGCTGGGCAAAGAAGTCCTGGTCAAGGACTGGGCAGGAAGACCTGGTCAGAAGTCAGGCAAAGAAGTCTTGGTCGAGGACTGGGCAAGAAGTCCTGGCAAGGGGCTGGGCACCGAAGACCTGACCTGAAGTCGGGCAAGAAGACCTGACTGGAAGTTGGGCACGAAGACCTGGTCAGGTGGATTGGGCAAAAGTCCAACCGGAGGAGCCGTTTAGCAAAAGGTAAACTCTCCAGAGAGGAATAGGTGAAGACGCGTTCCCCATCGAGGGAACAGTAGGCGTCGGTTAGACCTAGGGTTCCATTTGGGAGACCCGAAGTTAGAACCAAGACAGCTACGGTTGTAACTAATGCTTATTATGTTTTGGGACTAACCTTAGTTGCAGGGTCGAAGGACTGGTCGTCTGCATGTGAGGTACTTCACTGGGCCTAGGCGCCCGAATGGAGACAGGCGCCCGAATGGGCTCAGGCGCCCGTATGGATACGGGCGCCCAAGAGTGAAGGCAAAACCCAAAACATAGCTGCGAAGCCTCTGGACCAAGCCAGATCAGGTGCCCGTGAGGTCACGGGCACCCCCATCAGCTCAGGCGCCCAAGTGGAGGTGGATAAGCGCTGACCGAGCCCGCGGATAAGGATTCACACAGGGAGGGCCACGTGTTAGGCGCCCCTAACGGCACAGACGCCCGTATGAACACTATAAAAGGGGGCTCACCCCCAAGGCTTCGACATACATTCTTTCCAACGCTCCAAACACTTTTGCTCAAGCGCTGCGCCCCGGCAAAGTTCGATTTCGAGATTCCAGCGCTGACGACGACCCTCTGCTCCGAAATTCGATCCACCTCGGGCGTCGGTAACATTTTAGTTTACGAAAGTGTTGTGATTTAGTTTTTCAAATTCTATATCTGTACTATCAATCTATAAAATTCTTTCCGAATATAGAATTGCTCAAAGTAAACGGTCAAGGACCGTGGGCCTTGGAGTAGGAGCCGACCGCGACTCCGAACCAAGTAAAAAATCAACTTGTGTTCTTGTGTACTTTATTTCTTTCCGCTGCGTATATTCTTTAACTGTTTGAAAATTTTTGATAATGATATTCACCCCCCCCTATCGTTTTCTTCGATCCAACACCGACTCCTTTGAATGACTTGAAAATCTTCGCTTAGAGAGTCGGACGATGTTTCGGCGTTGTCGGAGCTTTGATCGCGCAACACACAGGAGAACAGAATGAACGCAGAATGGTAATTGTTGTTGTGAAGTGCTGCACTTGACCCCTTTATATATTAATCATTCAGACACTTGAAAGGTCATTTAGGCGCCCTAGTCACAGTGTCTCGGGTGGCAATTCTATCCACTATACAGTCAAACATTATCCTGGCTCAGGCGCCTGAGTGCCAACGTGGCTCCTCCACTCAGCACTCGCCACATAAGCTTGACCATTGCGCCAGCTCAGACTCCCGCTACCATCTCCCAGGTGCCTAGATCCCATTCAGGTGCCTGAGTCCCATTCAGGCGTCCTAGTCCAATTGGTTCAACTTTTTCAGCTGCAACAAGGGTTAGTTCCACAATAATATAAATATAATTAAAGTATGCATGGATTACAGCCAGTGTTGTCTTGGTCCTGACTTTTAGGTTTCACGTGAAACCTTAGGACGGACTGACGCTATTGTTCCCTCCTCAGGGAACGCGCCCTCACTAGCTCCTCTCAGGAGAGCATACCTACTGCCACCTCGAACCTCCGGTTGGACTTTTACTCGGCCTCCGAGGACCCGGAACTTGACGACGTTAGACCTCGACCCGTCTCGACTCCTATCTGCAATCCCTACTCGATAAAGTCTTTTGCTCAGTCCCCCGGACCAAGACTTCGTGCTCGGCTTAACTCACCAAATCTTCGTGGCCCAATCCCCGACCAGGACTTCTTGCTCATCCCTGCAGGTCAAGACATCTTGCCTAGCTTACCTAGGACTTTCCTGCAAGCATCATAAGTTCATCAGTACAAACAAATCAGCTTAACTTGAACCCTTTGCCACTTATCAAAATAAGGTTCGATCTGGTGCTTCCGGCACCAACAATCTCTCCCTTTTTGATTATGACAACTCAATTCAAGAGTTAAGAAAAAAAAAGGTTTAAATAGGGAAAAAAGATTTTATCCTAAGCTCTCCCCCTTAATCAGTTATCTCCCCCTTGATAAAATATTTTCAAAAAAAACTAGACTTAGTCTTTTTCAAATATAAGCAGTTCATAGACTAAAGGTATGTTTTTGAAAAATTGAAAAAAAAACTTTAAGTTTTTTGAAATACTTAAAATTAAGTGCTTTTAAAACACATTTTAAAACTAAGTGTAGACATAAGTTTTTAAAATGCTATTTTTTTAAAATGGGTTCTAAGTATTTTTGAATAAAGCACTTAGTTTTTGAATGAAAGAACACTGAGGAAACATTTTTAACACTTTGAAATTTTTCAACCACTTTAGAACTCTTTTCATTCTCTCCTCCTTTGCCATATATCAAAATCATAAAATATAAGTGTAAGACATGTATCAGAGCATACTCAATGATTAAGTATTAAAATAAATTATCAGAGCGATTAAGTTTAAGTAAAATAGCAAAAAAAATGTTTAAGTTCAAGTCAAACCTAGGCACCTTCATTTTGAGTCCAAGCATGGAGAAAAAAATATTTTGGAAAAAAAAATCCTTTTAGGCACCTGTCTGACCTGTTAGCTACTTGCTGACTGCAATAAATAACAGTTTTCACTTGGGTCAATCAAGTCAAGTGTATTTCATAAATCAACTAAGTTAGCCAGAATACTTGACTTGATTAATTTAAATTGTATTTATAGTTTCCCCAACTTGTTTTGATCTACTGAATTAAAGCATCTTAAGTCTAGGGCAACAATCCTAAGCATCTCAACCTATTCTAGATTGTCAATCAAGTTAGTCCTAATGTGCTTGTGAGATGCTACCTGCTAAAGCTATAGGAGTATGCATACTAGGGTTAAGCCTAAGCTAAGTCTGTGTTGAAGAAGGACCCTAGTTTTGAAGGGGTAGTTTTAAAGAAAAACTATGTTTCAAAAAATATATCGAGTTTTGATGATAAAGTTTTGAAAATTTAAAGTAACATATTTGAAACCCCTTTTTAAAAACAGAATTAAACTTAAAAATCTAATAAGATGAAAAACCAAAAACACAAACAATAGAAAACCTACTCTACTAAGTGCATTCCAAGCTGAATATAATCTAAATAAACTAAAACAAAGCATGATATAGTATAAACCATAGTTAGTCCAGAGAGCAATAAAACTACATCCAGGTATACAAAGATAGTCAAACCATAGTCAGCACAAGTCAGACCAAAACAAACAGTCTGGTCAAAGAGTCGGGTGAATCAAAATACCAGAATCTAAGAGGAGGGGCCTGGGCACTAGGACTGAAGCAGCTGCATAAGCTCGATGTGTCGCTCTATTGCTATCTGGGCTATCTCTGAATATCGGGTGGCCGACTCCTCTCAAAACGTCTGGATCTAGGTCCTGAGTCGGTGAACCTCTGTCACGAGGAGAGTTAGTCTCTGATCTGTCAAGGGTGGAGGAGGCGGTGGTGGATCTTGCTGAGGTGGATCCTCCTCTAATGCGGTCTCGATCTCCGCAAGTGGGACATCCTCGTCCTCCTGATCATTGGCTGATCCCGCTCCTATCCCCTACCTCGCTTCCAGGCTAGGACCCCGTCATTACTAACCTCTAACTCAGCTAAGGAAAAGTTCCTATCCTATTTCGTTGCTTTCGATCATCCGGCTGACCTGACCCCTAAGGACATCGCATCCAAAGCGTACAAATATCGAAGTTAGAAGGTGGCAATATGGAGAGCACACTCTCCTGTGGGTAGAGATGCTAGACGCATAAGTGATGGCATGAAAGATAAGAAGTCCTATGTCTATATCCAAATGATGAATAAAAGCATACATCAAGAAAGTGTGGAAGGGCCTCATCACAGCGATATCCCTAGTGGTGATAGGTAGAACACAATGAAGAAGAACTCGATAAAGAACATAGTGCTGGGGTTGCAGCTGCATGGAGCCGAAAGTGGAGATGGTGAGGTCTCTCTCACCCTCAAAGAAGCAAGTAAAAAGGGTGTCTAGGGTAATGTGGGAGTAAGGATCAGCAAAAGGTCCATCCCTAGGTGGATAGCATAAGAAAGTAGAATTAGATGGACGTAACTCAAAATGTTGGGTGAATACTGTAGGAGATATGATAAAATCAATCTGCTGGACACAGGTAGAGTAATGGGTGTCATCTAATTTAACCAAGTTATTGTAAAATTCTACACACATGGTCACATCTATAAAATCAGTGCAGTAGACAAGCTAGTCTAAGTGGTAGTGATGGATAACGTCCATGGTGATAGGGCAGTAGGTCTCAAAGAAATTCCTATGATGATAGTGACAATCTAATGGTATATAGGTGGTCTGCTTAAATAGATCCTGAAGAGACAAGGAGGGGAATCTAGGGTCTGTACTGGGCAGGGTAGCAGGTCCAGTCTGGGTTATGCGACATGTACTAATTTTGACAAGAACATAGTAATACTATGAATAAAGAAAAAAATGGAAATTAAAATGGAAATTAAGGGTAGCAGGTCCAGTTTGGGCTGTTGGCTTCATTTTGGCAGGGGTTCGAGAGATAAAATGAGAGAAAGGGGAGGAGAGGAAGTGGATTAGGGCGCCTTGCTCATTTCTATTCGGTGCACGTGAGGATGTTTATATAGAGGGAACTCGAGTGCCTGAGTTGGGTTTTGGGCGCCTTAATACCAGGCGCTTGAGCTGACTAGGGTGCCTTGGTCAGTGATTCCACCCCTGATTTTCAAAAAACAGGAGCGTGTTTCGGGAAGGCGCGAGAAGTTACGCACCAAAATCCTCGATTCGCGATCAAGCGCCTGAGTAGGATTCAGGCGCCTATGTTGGGTTTTAGGGCTTAGTGAGAGTTTTGTCCACATTTGAGTTAATAGTAATTTTAATCGGTTGATATAGAGAGATTTAAAAAAGTTGGAAAAATAATTTTGAAAACAATTTGAGTTTAAAAAATTAAGTTAAATAGAAATTTTGAAAATGAAATTTTTAGAAGAAAGTTAAATGGTAATTTTGAAAAAGAAATTTTTGGAAGAAGAGTTAAATAGAATTTTAAAAAAATTGAAAAAAAATTAAGTTAAATAAAAATTTTGAAAAAGAAATTTTTGGAAGAAGAGATAAATAGGTTTTTTTAAAAAAAAAAAGAGTTAAGTGAAAAAGAAATTTTTAGAAAAAAAATTAAGCTAAAAAAATTTTAGAAAAAAATTAAGTTAAACAAAAATTTTGAAAAAGAAATTTTTGGAAGAAGAGTTAAATAGATTTTTTTTAAAAAAAGAGTTATGTGAAAAAGAAATTTTTAGAAAAAAATTAAGTTAAAACAATTTAAAAAAAATTAAGTTAAACAGGAATTTTAAAAAAGAAATTTTTGGAGAAGAGTTAAACAATTTTTTTAAAAAAAAAGAGTTGAGTGAAAAAGAAATTTTTAGAAACAAAATTAAGTGAAAAAGAAATTACCAGAAAAAAATTAAGTTAAAAATAAAATTTAGAAAGAAAAAAATGTAAGTTAAACAGAAAATTTGGCAGGCACAGACAAATCTTAATTCATTTTAGTTTGGCCTAAACAACGTAGTGACATGTTGGTTTAGCTGCTTCAATTGGTTGGGTTTGATTTATTTTAAGTCCTAAACATCTCGCCCATTTCTAAGTGACAAGGCGGGGATCCTTATTTGTTTTGTGAGATGATTTCAATTTTATCTTGAAGTTAGGTTGAATCTAAGATATGATTAAAACTTGAGTTAGATTCAGATTTATGAATTAGTCATTTAAAAATATATTCAATATTTGGCTTCTAAGTCTTGGCGAGGCACAGAAGCCTTCATTGACCTTAGCCTTATTGGATCAACAACCCTGTCCTAGGCAAAGCCGTACAAAAAATAATATTTTTAAATTCCTCGTTTAGAAATCTTGGTCTAAGTAGTCGAGGATGTGTCAAGGTAACTTCGGCTAGTTCCACCGGACTAAGAAGACCAAATAGAAGACGTCTTCTCCTACTTGACTCCCCAGATGGCTTTTCTAATGTACTATCAGCTCGCCCCACCCTAATATTAGGTGTGCAAGTTTCACTCAAATCTGGTCCTTAACTAACTATTTCTAATCCTAAGCAAAGATAATTAAAAATAATAAGCAAACATCAGACAAGGTATTCAATAAAAGTTACCTAACCACATGAATAGTCTTTTTATTTGCTCCCCCTGGATCATATCCTCGATATGGTCTATTTAAATAATGGATATGAACCTTAGGGACCCAATATTGATTTGGTCCAGCTTGATTAGTCAAGCTTAATTTGGGGACCCGTGCTTGAACTCGGGTGCTAAGGCAGTTTACTACTAAATAATAAGACCTAAATTGCGGATTGATTTTAAATCCAATTTCGGATCGATTTAGAATAGACTTATGTTTTCCAAGAATCAGATCAAGACTCCTTGACCCCAGGGTAAACTGTTCCAAATTTGCTATGAGTTCTTTGACTTGAGCTTTTAGAGAGAAATTCTCTTCCTCAAGTCTTTGGACTTGAGGTGAGGTTTCTTTCTGAACTTGCTCAATCAAAGGACTCAATTTGATCACTTCCTTAATGAGTTTTACCTCCTCTCGGAGAGACTTAACCTAGTCATGAGACTTAGCCAGTTTGCGAGATAGATAAGAAATAAGTTCGTAAGGATCTGATTGAGAATAACTCATTACTTTGAGTCGGCCAATTTCTGACAGTGAGATGGTTCTGTGCTCCGTTTCTTCTTCTAATTCGGAGTCGATGTCGATCTCATCTTGGGTCGTTAATGCGAGGAGGTTGGAGTGCGTTGGTTCATCCTCGTCCGATTCCAAAGAAGACTCATCCCAGGTTGCTTGCAACACCTTCTTCCTTCGTTGCTTTTTCATCTCTTTTGCGTTCGGGCATTCGAATTTTAAGTGCCCCTTCTTTCCACACCCATAACAGGTGAGGTCCGCCTTGTTCTTTGGTACAGCCGGATCGTCCTTTGGTTGCCCCATCTTCTTCTTCTTTTGGGCATTTTGAGTTTTGAACAACTTTCAGACGACATTCACAAGCTCCGCCAGTTCTTCTTCTTCGGATTCCGAGTCAGAATCCAATTATGGTTCTGGTGCCTTCTTCTTGATTTTTCCTGCAATTAAAGCTACACATTTCTCTGCAAGTGCACCATTAATCTGCTCATGTAATTCAAATTCTGAAAACCGTTCATCTAATTTTATTTTAGATAAATCCTTAGAAACTTTGAAAGCATCGACCATTGATGCCCACAGTGAGTTTCTAGGGAATGAGTTCAAGGTATGCCTAATCAAATCTCTATTTTTAATTGTGTATGATGATGTAGAGCTCGTTCATAATTTCTTGTATTCAGGCATGCAGTTGGGAAGCAGTTTCTCCATCCTACATTTTTAAATTATACAATTTATTTAATAATAAATCTCGACGGCTTACCTTGGTGTCGGATGTTCCTTCGTGGAGTTCTATCAGCTTGTTCCATAATTCTTTGTCACTACTGAAAGGACCGACGCGGTTCGACTCCTCCTTTGTAAGTCCACATTGGAGAGTCTGTGTTGCTTTTGCATCAATTTCAATTCTTCTCTTGGCAGATGTGTCCCATTTGTCATAGCTCAGCACCGTCCCTTGCTCGTCTCTTGGGAGATAGAATCCGATTGGAATTATGATCCACATGTCCACCTGAGTTTTCAGGTGTACTTCCATCTGTCTCTTTGAATAATCGAAATCTTCCCCAAAGAAGAGAGCGGGGCGAGCAGTGTTGTAGCCTTCTTGCATGGCCATTAAGAAAGAAGAGAACGAATCGATGACTTTGCAAAATCACAAACAAACAAATGTACCAAGACTTTTATCTTGGATTAGTAGTGCGGGATATTCCATGGTTTGAACATGTTGAGGTTCAATCCGGGCATGGATGTGTCCATCAACCCAAACGAGAAATAAAACTCCGGTTCTAACCATATTAATGGAAGGTGTTGGCCTTAATATTTTGTAAGGGATTTTGGGTCTCATCTTTTCTTTTCTAAGCACATTCATGGCATATAATTATGTCATGTACTAACGATTTCCTTAATAAAGTATGTATGTGACTTAATTTATCAAGTCTCATTAATTGAATTAGGAACCGGATTTCCTAATTCTAATTTCATACTTTATTCAAGGAATTGTTTTGGGAAATAATTTCCTAAATTGTCATAATCAATTTCGGAAATAATATGTTTAAGACTTTGATTTCTCTAAATCAAATCTTATTAAATTAAGAGACAGATTCCCTTAATTCAACCACATATTATTTTCATAAAAATCTTATTTAAGAAAACTCTATAGGAAATCATTTTTCTAATTAATTTTGGAGACAACAATATGTAAGAGCATCACCTCTTAAATCAAATAAGGAAATTATCGTTCGAGAATCACCTCAAAATTTCCAAGATTTGATTACATATTTTATTTATGGATTTATTAATTTCAACAAATTATTTTCTTTGGGTGGCTCCCCGAGGCTCAGATACCCAAAAAAAAGGAATTTATTGTAAATCTAATTTGGTCCGCTCCCCGAGGCGTAACCAAATTAAACATGACAATTTTATTCAAAATAGGAAATTAAATTACAACAACTAACTTTAAATTGGACGGCTCCCCGAGGCTCAATCCAAAATAAAGAATTTTGTTGATAATTTAAAACCAATTCGAATTTAATTGTCAATTAATAATTCATAAATTTGTCTAGACTTTCTTGAAAGAAAGTGCCCAAAATTGTGAGATTTTATGATAGGTTTTCCGAATAATTGTAAGTTTCTGGTAGAAAGAAAACTTACATTTTTCAAAATTAGAAAATTTCTAAAATAGGAAATTTCCAAAATTGGAAAGTTTCCAAAAATGGGAAGTTTTCACAATTATCATAAAATTTCAGAAACTAAGATATTTCAAAAGTTTACGAAATTTCATGAGGATTTCCAAACTTTGAAGTTCCTAAATCTAAAATTTATCATAATTGGAAAGTTTCCATAATTAGAAAATTTTTCCAAAATTGAGATCATGACAAAGTTTTCCATAAAATAATTATATGATTATGTCGAACACTAACCGGCTCTGATACCACTGTTGGGACCGGGTGCATGTTGACATGGATACGGGTTCGTAATTTTAAAATTTAATTACGTGCAGCGGAAGGTTTAGCATAAATAATTTCTCAAATTATTTTAACCACGTATCTAGCATGCAATCTTATGTTGTGGAGACATGATCATACATTTAAAATTTTGCAGAAAGTAAACTAATTTACTTAATACCTCGCGTAACTCGTAGAAAGGGACGAGATCCAACCGTAGCGTCCCTTGGAAGCTCCGCCTCTATTCGCATCCACGCCGAGTTTTCTTCGGGATGACTTCGCAAAGCCATGAGTTGTGTGCCGACAAGAACTACTAGATTCTCCAAAGGCACAATAAGAATACCAAGAGAGAGATGAAAGACTAACCACCAAATGAAGAACGGAATCAAGATTCCGTGAGGAAGGAAGGAGTCGCGCCCGCTTCTTCTTCTTCTTCGGCCTCTTCTTGGTGGTGGAAGCTCACGGCAAAGGGGGAGGGCTCTAGGGCCGGCGGCACTAGATGAGGGAGAGGGAGAGAAGGAGAGGGAGAGAAGCTAGGCAAGAATCCTTGATCTCTTGGATTAATTTCTAAGCCTTGCCTTGGTACCTTTATATAGTAGCCTCTTAATCGCCATGTCTCCTCTTAACGGAATAAATTTTTCATAAGAAATTTATCTTATAAATTTTTCTATGAATTATTCCGTTATGCCAAGTTTTTATTATAACTTAATTTATAATAAAAACAACCATGTCTCCCCTTTTATTATGGAAAGAAATTTTTTTATATAAATTTCTTTATATAAATTTCTTTATCATGGTAAATCAATCCATTATTGATTTTATAAAATAAAATAAAGCAATCCAAGGTATATTTTAATTTCCATGATAAATAAATCTCTTTATATAAATTTCTTTATATAAATTTCTTTATACAAATTTCTTTATCCATAATTTTATAAGACAAACCACGCGCGGTTTATTTTATAAATTTGAACCAATCAATTTGGTTCTTCCCTCTTATTGTGGCCGGCCAAACAAAGAGGGTGGGTACCCTCTTTGGCCGGCCAACCCAAGCCACAATCTCACGAATTAAACTCATTTAATTCGTTCAATAAGTCTTCAAAAGACTTAGCCATTTTATGCTTCCGATGCGTCTCTGAAAAATTCAGATTCGACTTATCTCTCTTGATCGGAAAATCTAATTTTCAACTCATTTTAAATCCCTCGGATTACTCGTAGTGCGTATGACTAAATAGGCTTTCGATTCATGTTGGCCGTCTATAATTAACCAATTATAGAACGATCATGAGTGGCACCTAGTAGTACATCATGATCGCCAATTAATCGAAAGATCAACGGATGACCTCAGAAATAATTCTGAAGCTCTAATGAATCGTGCCTCATTCCCTTCACCATCTTATACCCACTTGGTTCAGGACACGGTCTATGTGTGTCAGTCCCCACTAGGCTGACTACGTCACTCCTAGCCCAAGTAGTGTCTTTCTCGTCCAACGGATTCTAATTACTCTCATGTTTCTGAGAGATTCATACTCGGAACATGTGATGTTCTGGCCAGAGGCTTCGAGTAACAACCCGACGATAGGCCTTGGGTATACATCTCCTCGCAAGGAGTGGTGAATCCTTTGTAGGCTGTTCAAACATCTTCGGGCACTTCGGCTTATACCCAATCATCCTGGGTCCACACCTCCTTGGAGATGCTTGCTTAAGATTTCAAAGTATAAGTCTTCATGACCAAGATGACTTGAACACCGCAAGTCAAAGGAACATCGCACTTAAGCTGCAGTAAGAACTTCATTGACATATCTATATGTAGATTACCATATGAAGTTTTACAGCTAGTCACTCCAATGAACTAGTTCCCTTAACTAGCATTCATGTTTATCTCCGGACATCCCAATGTCACCAGCCAGTGAGAATCAGCTGATTAGAGAATAACTCATGCTAGTCTCAACAGAATTGATAGTGTTTATATTTATCAATTCATCGACTAGGGACAATTTCAATACTTCACAATTGCACATGTAGAGATAATCACTAGTTGTGAATTCATCACAAATTCTCTCATGCTGTGAATTGTATTGCGGGCATTCAGTAAATGAGTTTAAGATCTCAACCAAATACACGAACATGTATACTCAAATAGTGAATATTCATTTATTAAAGTAAATGATTACAATCATAAGGCGATTGCCTTAGGACACTTTTCTCATATTACTAACACCTAATGCCCAGTGGGTCAGCCGACGCCCGGGGTACTTAGGCTTGGCTCGGGACCTACGCGCCCATCCAAGTAATTCTGAAACCTAATGCCCCACGGGTCAGCCGACGCCCGGGGTACTTAGGCTTGGCTTGGGACCTACGCGCCCGTCCAAGTAATGCTAAACCTTAATGCCCCGCGGTTCAGCCGACGGCCGGGGTACGTAGGCCCTAAGACTCTGCGGGATACTCAGACTGGGATCAGGAGTTACACACTCATCCCAACAATGCCCAGCCAGTGGGTCCCGCAGATCAGATGTCGTCGGGAGCAGTCAGACCCAACCTAGGGTATACACCACCATGCAAGTAACCAAGAACCAGAGGAGAACTTAATCAATTCCGAAGCAGGAAACAAAACACTTGCGGAAGAACCCACAACGCATTGGAATATCAAGCAATCATACATACAGGACCCGTATACAAAAGTAATTACTCATTTACGTAATCAAATACATGAAGAAATATGTCTTGACATCTTGAGATGAAAAGGGACGCCTGAGGTAACACATGAGTAGCTCGGATGTTTCTGACAGGCAATCCAGAATGAAGATTGATGCGTGAAGTAGCGCGTGCGGACTCCGGCCTCATCAAGACATCCTCTTCGCGGTAAAAAAAATAGAAGAAACAGGCGGGGGTAAGGGCTACCGCAACTCTTGCCCGGGGCGTGTAAAGACACAAAGAAGAATTGCCTTAACAGGGTCAGGAGGGAGGAGCCGCCGCAATTTCTCTTCGGAGCACGAGAGGACGTAGCTCCGGGCCGCCACCCAAGTACAGATCGAGAAAAAACACAAAAGGGGTGGGGTGGCAAAACAGATGGAAATATTCTCTACCCCGCAACGTCCCCTGGTAACGATGTACCCCAGGATGCCCTCGTCTTTTTGAGAAGCCGATGGTGCGTGGGGTACACCGCCCTCGGCCGACCAGGGGCTTGAGGGTCAACATGAGGATGCCATCTCCCCCATGCCCCCTGGAGGGCCGCATAAGGTCCTTTCCGTACTCCATGGACAAGTGGGGAGCTCCACCTCCCCCAGAATCTTCAGCGAGACCCCAAGCATCATCTCCGCCATGCTCCCTAGCAAAGGGGAGGACACCAAGGCTTCTACCCCTATCTAGTCCTTCCAGCAGGCAAGGCCCAAGGGTTCACGCAAGAAGCATGGAAGATGCACGTACTAGAAAGAGGAAACCGGAGGGATAAGAAAGGCTGGTGCCTCCCATCCCACTACTTATAGTGGGGGGATTCTCCACAAGCAGTTAATGCGCGGCGGGTGCCATAACTCCTTGCGTCTTTTCGACTGACGCATCATTAATATGCCTAGGAACCAGTGACTCTTAATGGTCCAATCAAGGAGATTACGAATAAAACGGAGGAGACGGTTCGAGACACACCCCGACACCCCAGCAGGCAGGGGCTAGTGATGAGACTTCGCCAATCTGAATTCCTTAGGCAGGGATATGACTCCTAGTATCCGCCTCGAGGATGGCTGTTCGGTGGAGCCCACGCACAAGGACAAAAACACATTGTACTAGAATTCACATGCCAAGGGAAAAGACAGACAACATTTTTTCCGTAAGCAGGTCGTTCGGGGCCTCAAGTAGAGACCTGCACACAAATCGAAGGGTGTTTACATTCTTGGGCCTGTGTCGGGAGGTTAGAATTTTCCTTTCTTTAGCCCGCCGAGGGTCCCATGAAAGCCCTGCTGTAAACGCTCCATTACTTGGTTTGCTACGATGGCGCGAAACTCCTCCGAGCCCAGGAACTTCGCCTTGAAGCCCCTCTCCGCCTCCCGAGCAGCAGAAGCCTCGACAGCCTCAACGAACTGTCTTAGCCACCTCAATTCGGCAGCCATATCACCTTGCTCCAGTAGGGCTTCCTTGACCTGCTCAGATGCCGCCCGTGCATCCGCCCTGGCTTGGGCTACGCCATCCTCCAGAGCAAGGGCACGGTCAGTAGCCAGCAGGAGCCGGGACTCCATTTGGCTCTGTAGCTCCTTCTCTCGTACGTGGAGCTTATCTCTCTCCTGCATCACCTGAAGGAGATCATGAGTGACCGACACGACCTTCTCGGAGGCCAAACCTTCCCGGTGTCGGGAATTTTCGAGGGCCTGCTCGGTATCCTTCAAGAGCTTCCTCAACTGCCCAACCTCCTCCCGGAGAGTCTTGTTGTGGCTGGCCTGCTAAACCCCGGACCAATGTTCGAGACTCGCGACTGCTTCCGCCTTTAAGGCTCGCTGGAGTAAGACTTCCGCTTGGGGCTTGGAACACAGGCCCCAGCCAAGCACCAGGCAGTCCTCAGCAGCCTGACAACACACCAAGAGATTAGCAGCCGCACCAATGGACAGGCAAATACTGTAGTAAGTCACACCTACAGAAGGGTTTGCTGTAGTCTAGCTAGCAGCCCGGCGGAGGCCCTCACAACTACTCCGGCTGAAGGACGGGGTACGCCACCCTTCTCTTCGAGCGGGGGAGAGGCCGGATGACATGAAGGATGCCGAAGGACAGGAGCCTCAGCAATTGAGTCAGGAGAATGGGAGCTCATCTCGTCGGGACATGAAACCCCCTCTGGCATCGCTCGAGTGGTCGAATTCTCCTCCGGGGGCACCATGGAAGAGGATCGCTTGGAGGCCTCTAACGTTGCATCCAACCTCTCCCTTAATCGACCCAGTTTCATACAAAATTGAATACTAGATGCCTCCTTACCCGTCGGAGTGCCAGAGGAGGCGACGAAGTGGGAGGGGGCCATCTCGGGGAGGGAAACAGGCAAGGCCGAAGTAGGCGGGGCTATCTCGGCAATCAGAATCATCTCCTCAGGCACGGGGAGCAAAGAAGGGGAGAGGGCGGGATGTCGCTTCTTCCAAGAAGGGCCCGAACCCTTGGGGAGCCGGCGCTTCTGGCGGCCGAGTGGCTGGGTGGCTATCGTGGAAGTGAAGGAAGTCGGTTGGGCACCCACCCCGTCAGGGTTGCTCGTGCCTGGAATAGGGTCACCCACGGGAGGGGAACCGGCTCTCGAGGCAACATGCGGGGCTGGGGAGGTTGACTTTTCGGCCGGAGGGGATGTAACAGTAACATCGACCCCTTTGGCGGAGGCAACTCTAAGAGTTGTAGCAAAAGGCCCCTCGACGGACCCGGCGGAGACGGGAGGAAGATCGGGAACAATCGGAGGAGGATTCAGGGCCGCCTTGTTGGCCTCCTCCCACCGGATAAACTGACTCATCGCTTTGGCATACATAACTTCCTCTGCAGAAGCCAAACAGAAAGGGCATCAGTCATAACCAATGGGTGCCGAAGATAAAGACGAGCATACCTAGGGAGGGACTAATCTGCGTTACTTTTGGGCTAAGGCCCGCCCGGTACATGAGCTCTTCGCTTTGAACTAGCCCCGGGCCGCTAAACTCCATACTCGAGAGTACCTCTCTAGCACGATGATACTCCGGGCTGTGAAAGAAACTCTCCAGGGAAGGAGGAGTGGGCAAGTCCGCTATCCAACACAATGGGCTGAGGGGCGGTGACGATAAACGGATGAAGGAGAACTTCTCTTTCCATCCTTTGTGCGAAGATGGAAACCCCCCCTAAAAACCTATGGCCTGGACGGGCCACGAAGCTAAAGATTCCTCGAGACCCTATCGGAATGAAGAAGGAGTGGAAAAGGGGTGGAGTCAAGGGGAGACCAAAAAGCTTGAAAATGACATATGCCCCCCCCCCCATCTGGGCAAATGCATTAGGAGCCATCTGGTGCAGCGGAATGCTAAAGTAAGAGGCTATGTTCGGAAAGAAAGGGGGGATACGGAATCGAAGCCCTAGCTCCATCTGTCCTAAGAAGAAAGTCAGCATGCCGGCGAGGGGTTCCACAGGTTTTTGGTCTACCTTAGGGATGACCATCGTCATCTCGGCTGGAACCCCGTACGTCTCGACGGCCGCTCGCAGAACCTCGGGCCTCACTCTCTAAGAAGCGGAGTCGTACCATTCCTCCCGATAACCTTCCATGACCTCGGATGGCAAAAGAGAGGAGGACAGATTACTCACGAGTAACAGAAGCCTTGCGGAGAAGAAGACGAAGTGCTCCTAGTCACCAAACCAGACATGGACGTCGGCACCTGTTTTTCCCCCTTATACTTGGCAGGCATGCGCCTCAGCGCAATAAGAACGAGACACGTGGAGCGCCAGGAACCGCTTTGTCTAGGTCACTGATCGTGAAGGCTCAGCGGGACCCACTCACGTCTAAAGGGACTGGGGGCGGAGGGTAGCCGTTATAATATGCGTCAATAAGGCATTCACATAAGACACCCCAATACCCTCGGAACATAAGGTCAAGCGTTTTTTAATTCAAGAAAGAGTGGCATCATTACGAGACTTCGGGAAACAAAGAAGCCTCCTTGCTTATGAAGGGAATGAGCGCAGCATCACATACCTAAGCAAGGGCAAATCCTGCATCCCGGTAATAGTCCGATCAGTCAGCCACACTTCCTTCGATCAGACTTGAAGGGAGGGACTTGTGATAGGGTTGGAAAACCCGTGCCAGGTGTAAGGGATGAAGGAGTCAGGACCCGGTGGGACCTCTCCTCTCGGAAGGGTCGGGCCCCCTCTCCGAGGGGGAGGACCCCGAGAACATTCCAGGAAATAGCAAACCTGAAGAACCCTGAGCTTACCTCGGGGGGCGGAGTTCCTGCTATTCCCAACCTCTGGAGCCCCGGGTGCCGCGACTAAAGGAAAAGGG
>JAGFNQ010000117.1:597552-651847 GCA_024364735.1 Boesenbergia rotunda
AACACCTATATAGGAGCGGTTATTTAGGAGTGGTTATAAGACCGCTTTTGAAAATTGACCAATTGAATCGGTTTGAATTAAACCGTTTCTATTGCCTAACTTTTTTGAAATAATTTTAAAACTGCTCTTATTGAATTGTTTCAAAAGCGGTTTGAAAAAATCGCTCCTGTAAACCGCTCTTAATGATACAACTATTAGAAGCGATCTTAAAACTGCTGCTATTGGGTATTTTTCGTAGCGGTTCTGGGTTACTAACCATTCCAATTGCTTTAACTTTTAGGAGCGATTTTCAAATCGCTCCTATTGGATTCTTTGAACAAAATTTATATCAAGTGTTGCTATAAACCACTTCTGTTACTCTAATCGTGTACAATTGATTTTTAATATACATTAATTGTATAGTTTTAGCATTGATTTATATAAACCGGGATTGAAAACCGCTCTTATTGCTACAACTATTAGAAACAATCATGAAACCGCTATATTGGATACTTTTAATAGTGATTCTGTATCAAACATTTCTACTAAAATTATTTTCTGTTATTCAAATTAAAGTACTCACATATGACTTAAAATTTATGGTAAAATAATTTAGATATACAATTATTATGATGCTAAAAAAGAGAGAATGTTTTAATCAAATTTTAAAAATAGAGAGTTGTATATCACCATTTAATTTTTACAGAGGATTTTATACTCTTTTAGGTTTTCACATAGTGAAAAAATAATATTTTCCTACAATTAAATAAACTTGTACCATGCTTCAAATTTATTTATATTTTTAATACATTTTATTTATATATTTATATATTATGAAAAATGTGATGTCGGACATTTTACATCGGAGCATCTCAAATATTTTTCAATATGAAATTTTTATTTATTTATTATTATAATATAATATCTAAATCCTAAAAATAAGATTTTATTATCTTAATTATTTATTTTAACAAAATTAAATAAAAACACTACTCATGCATCCAACTTAATTGTAATTATGTTTTTGTCAATTTGAAATTTATATATATATATATTATTATATAATATCTAAATCCTAAAAATAAAATTTTATTGACTTAATTATTTAATTAAAAAATTAAATAAAAACACTTGTTGCATAATCACCATAAATAGGAGTTGAAAATTGGAAACAATCAGACGGAAAAATTTTGGAAGAATTTTTTGAAATTTTTGGAATTAATTACGGATTTAATTGGATGCAAGATGAGTTGGTTGAGAATTATTTAAGGAAAAGTTTGATTTTTTTAAATATATATATATATATATAAGAGTAAAAGTTTAAGTATTTATATATAAAAAAAAACCTCTCCTCCCCGTGCCCTAGTTTCTCCGCCCGAACCCATCCTCGCCGACTCTTCTTCGCGCACGGCGATCGACCGATGCCGCGCTGCCCTTCGCCGCCACCTCCGAATTGCCGGCGAGCAATGGATACTAGTCTCCAAGTCCTAATGAAGCACCGACTTCTCCCCTCGGATCCCTCCCCTCTTCGCGCACGCAAAGGAAGCCGCGGATCGACAACCTCCTCCTCCCCGATCGCCGCTGCCCTTCCCCGGCGCCTTTCGACCGCCGGCGGCGACAGTCACCAGTCACCAGTCACCAAGTTCCCCAGTCGGCGCAGCCTCTCTCCGGAGTTGCGATCGATTTTTCTTCGATCCGCCGCCTCCTCTGTGAAACACCGCTATCCCCTTGCCTTGCACGACAGCACGCCGGCCATGGTGAGCGCCGCCAGCCCTCCTGCTTCCTGATGGTGGGTTTGTTTTCATCCAAAGATGGTGCCGTCCGATTGCCACCTCCATTGCCTTTCGAGCGTAGCTTGCCCGAGTCGAATTGTTGCCGGAGACATTCACAATGTTGTTGTTCCTTTCCGGCCAAGGACTAGTAAGGAGTTTTTCCTTTCCTTGAATTGATTTGGACTAGAGGCTAAGGTGGCTAGGTTTTAGCAGGTCTGTAAGAATTGGTGGTGTTGACCTCGAGCTTCTGATTTTGTGTCCGTGTGTTCTCCGATTTTCTTCACCGGACTCTGAGCAGGTGAAAGCGCTGGCATCAAATTAAGGTAAGTGTTGATTAGGATATAATGTTAGATTGAAATGGATATGGATGATAGATGTATCAACCACTAGATTGGGTTACTCAATTAGCAATGGATTAAAAATGATTAATTGTGATGGCTGATTAAGTTGTTTTTAATAAGATGTGTTAATTGATGATTAATTGGGTTTTGTTAAATTAGTGGATTAATTTCTTGATTACTTAAGGAGTATTGGTTGGATTAATTAGGGTTGATTTAAATAAGTGGTTTAGATTTAGTTGAAATCACCTATGATTTGTTTCGGAGAATATTTGTTTCTGTATAGATGTGTATTTGTACTTTCGTGTTATTTTTATCGTATTGGTGTTGTTTTGGTTTTATTATCATATCGGATGGTGTTTGGGCTTTTGTTAGACATTATTTATTTATTTTCGCTGGATTTCGGTTTGCTGCGCTTACTTATAGAGATTTATGTATTATGTTTATTATTTATTAGTTATTTTATTTAACTGCGTGGTTGTGGATCTGTGAATGTCAGTCGAGTATGGCTGAGCTATATATGTGTGGAGTGATGTATGTATGAGTTTCAGATTGTCCGCCGTATAAGGGAGGTGCTGTCCGATTTTCGAGCTAGCACGGGCCTCTGGGGGCGTGACAGGTTCATGGAGGCGGTGGAAGGCTGAAATTAAGGCTACTTCTTATGATCCAAATATTCCATTAAATGAACTTATGCGTATCCGTCCCATTCCCCATGATCTCACATCAGATGTTTGGGAAATGTTATATCGTTATTGGAAGTCTAATGAGGTAGTTCTTGTATTGATTAATTTTTATATATTGGTATGCATAAATTTGTTGCAATTTTTTTTTGTTTCAGAGGACATCAAAAATAAATCGAGAAAATGGGAGTAAAAAACGAGGGATTCGTGCACAAGGACGAACAAATATTCCCTCATTAGAAGACAAATTTGTATGTATTTATTTGATCAATTTGTTATGTTAATATCAATTTGTATGTATTCGAGCTATTATTATTTGCATATTCAATCTAAAATGATTTTTTTTTGTACTTAGATTCAGGAAAATGGTAGAAAGCCAACTCGCATTGAACTATTTCATCTCAGTCGACAAAGTAAAAAAAAAAAAGGAGGTGCTCTTGTTGATGATGAAACAATAAAAGTTGAGGTAATAATTGTTTTAACTTTTCGAAATAACTTTTCATTATGCTATTTATTTTATTGGCACAATTTTTGTGTTAGGATGAATTAAATAGAGTTGTGCAACGTCATCTCCGAGACAAGCCTGAGGGAACGCAAATAACAGAAGTACACGAAGATGCATTTCGGTATCCATTTAAAATTTTATTTTTATTAAAATTACTAAATATTATACAATTTAATTATATATTTTTATTCAGGGAGGTATTTGGGTCAGAACATTCTGGTCGTGTTTGATGTTTAGGAGCTAGATAAGTTTTCTCAGAGCAGTGTAATCGAAGAATAATTTTTAGACAAGATAATCTTCCTACTTCTGATGTTAATGATAAGTTGCGAGAAATGGAAGAAAAAATGAAAAATATGGAAGCACAGAGACAGGCAGAAATGGAGCGGATGAGGTAGATGCATGATCAACAGATTCAAAATTTTACCAATGTCATCCAAAGTATGATATCTGGAATTGTTGGGGGATCTCGTGAGCCTGAATTATTACCTACACAGGTAGTCACATATTGAATACTAATGTTCAAAAATACTTATATAGAAGCATGATATCTTAAATTAAATTTATTTTTCAGATGACAACTATCTTGGCAGATATTATGCGGCAACATAGAAGTTCTCCATCAAATGCACATGAAAGTGGTCATAGATCTCCTCCAGTATCAGAGCCAGATAAAGATTAGATAGAATTTTGAAAAAAAAAAGTATTTGTCTGATGTTAGTACTTTTAGTAACTATTGAATTTGGAACATTTTGACTGTTATTTTATATTAGCATTTGGAGTACTCTTATTATTGTTTTGGAGGATAATTGTTTAATAATGTTATGTATTGATTTGGTGGATTGAAATATTAAATATCATGGTTTCAACAACTCCTAAATTTAAAGCTTTAATAGCATTTTAATGTGCTCCTATTCCCATATTTAGGAGTGGTTTAAAATCGATCCTTAATTTCTAGTATTAATAGTATTTTGAAATCGTTCTTATATCCATGATGTATAGAAGCGGTTTAAAACTATTCTAACAGCTAAAGGGTTTTGCAGCGGTTTGAACCGTTCCTAAATTTATAACCATAGAAGCGGTCTGAAACCGTTGTTATATGTATAATGTGTAAGACCGGTTTCAAACCGTACCTACAAAGTAAAAATAGGAGCGGTTTTATAACTTTTACCAACGGTTAAAAAAACCGCTACTATAAGATATAGGGACGGCAATAAGAGGAGCGGTTTTTAAACCGTTGGTAAAAGTGTAGGAGTGGTTGATAACCGCTCTTGAAAGTCAAAAAAACCACTCTTATATGGGTGTTTTTTTTGTAGTGCCTCCAGAAGACTCCATCCACTCCTTTCTCTTCAGAGATTGTGGAAGACCCTATGCCAAAGCAGTTTCGCAGGCCGGGGATCACTGAGTATGATGGGAAGGCAAATCCAGAAGATCATGTCTGCAAATTCGAAAACACGGCGCTTCTGCTCCAGTATACCGATGGAGTAAAGTGTCGGGTGTTTTTGAATACCTTATCTGGCGCAGCGCAACGGTGGTTTCAGAGGCTGCCCCAAGGTTCCATCAATTCCTTTGCGGAGTTCAAAACGGCCTTCCTGCATCATTTCGCAAGTAGCCGGCGCTACCAGAAGATAGCGCTCAACCTGTTCACTCTGAAGCAAAAAACCTAAGGAACCGCTCAAGGAGTACATACAGAGGTTCAACTGGGTGGCACAAGATGTACCAAGCGCAACATCGGCGATACTCGTTAGTGCCTGCACCCAAGGGCTCGCGGAAGGAGACTTCTTTCGATCCTTGGTGAAGAAATCCCCCGCTAGTTTCGACGACTTGCTAGGACGCTCGGTCAAGCATGTCAACGTGGAGGAAGTGCAGTACGCCCGGCGCAAGGACCCATTCGGAGCTTCACCCCTCGCAGCCCCTCGGCTGGATAGGAAGGAGCCACCAGCTCCAATGAGGGGAAAAGTGTTAGTAATATGAAAATAACAGTGGTATCAGAGCCGGTTAGTGTTTGACATAATTATATAATTATTTTGCGGAAAACTTTGTCATGATCTCAATTTTGGAAAATTTTCCAATTATGGAAACTTTCCAATTATCATAAATTTTATATTTAGGAATTTCAAAGTTTGGAAATCCTCATGAAATTTCGCAAACTTTTGAAATATCCTAGTTTCTGAAATTTTATGATAATTGTGAAAACTTCCCAGTGAATCGAACGACGTGTTACTCATAAGCGATGACGAACCTACCAGTTATGAAGATGTTCTGAAAAGTTCAGAAAGGGACAAATGACTTGAAGCCATGAAGTCGGAAATGGATTCTATGTACGAAAATCAAGTATGGGACTTGGTTAACCCACCTGAAGGGATTAAGCCCATAGGGTGCAAGTGGGTTTTCAAGAAGAAAACCGACATGGAAGGTAATGTTGTTACCTTTAAGGCTAGATTAGTGGCAAAAGGATATCGTCAGAAACAAGGAATTGATTATGACGAAACCTATTCGCTAGTAGCTATACTTAAATCCATTCGGATGCTCCTGGCCATAGCAGCTCATTATGACTATGAGATACGACAAATGGATGTGAAAACAACTTTCCTTAATGGAAACCTGCTTGAGGATGTATACATGATACAACCTGAAGGTTTCACATCGGTTGATAAAACCAAAGTATGCAAGCTTCGACGATCCATATATGGACTGAAGCAAGCATCCAGGAGCTGGAACATCCGTTTTGATGAGACAATCAAAGAGTTTGATTTCTCACAAAATCCTGACGAACCTTGTGTGTACAAGAAGGTTAGTGAGAGTGCAGTCGTATTCCTAGTGTTATATGTCGATGACATATTACTTATAGGAAATGATATATCAGTCTTACAGTCGGTTAAAATTTGGTTGTCCAAAACTTTCTCCATGAAAGACTTGGGAGAAGCAACCTATATCCTTGGGATTAGAATCTATAGAGATAGATCAAAACGGTTGCTTGGTCTTTCGCAGTCTACGTATATAGACCGAGTGCTAAAAAGGTTTAGCATGTCGGAATCCAAGAAAGGTTACCTTCCCATCAGGCATGGGATCAACCTTTCAAAGTCTATGTGTCCGCGCACAGAAGACGAGAGGATTTGCATGAATAAGATTCCTTATGCATCTGCGATAGGATCTATCATGTATGCTATGTTATGTACTAGGCCCAATGTATCATATGCTCTGAGCGTCACGAGCAGATACCAGTCTGATCCGGAATGGATCATTGGGCGGCTGTCAAGACAATCCTTAAGTACTTAAGAAGAACTAAGGATGTGTTCCTAATATATAGAGAAGGAGGTATGGTAATACGTGGGTATACAGATGCCAGTTTCCAGACAGATAAGGATGACTCCAAATCTCTGTCTGGATACGTATTTACTTTGAATGGAGGCGCAATAAGTTGGAAGAGTTCCAAGCAAGACACTGTAACGGATTCTACCACGGAAGTGGAATATATTGCGGCTTCGGAAGCAGCAAAAGAAGCAGTCTGGATCAAGAAGTTTGTCTCGGAACTTGGTGTGGTTCCAACCATTGATGAAGTAATACCGGTTTACTGCGACAACAATGGAGCTATTGCACAAGCAAAGGAACCAAGGTCTCATCAGCGATCCAAACACGTGCTTCGCCGCTATCATCTGATCAGAGAGATTATAAGTAGGAATGATATAGAAATTGAGAAAATTCCTACTAAAAGGAATTTAGCGGATCCTTTAACTAAGGCCTTGCCTCAAAGCAAGTTTGAGGGTCATGTCAGAGCCTGTGGTATTGGATACCGTAGTGATTGGCATTAGGCCAAGTGGGAGTTTGTTAGTAATATGAAAGAAGTGTCCTAAGGCAATCGCCTCATGATTGTAAATATTTATTTTAATAAATGAAAATTCACTATTTGAGTATACATGTTTGTGTATTTGATTGGGATCTTAAACTCATTTACTGAATGTCCGCAATACAATTCACAGCATGAGAGAATTTGTGATGGATTCACAACTAGTGATTATCTCTACATGTGCAATTGTGAAGTATTAAAAATATCCCTAGTCGATGAATTGATAAATACAGACACTATCAATTCTGTTGAGACTAGCATGGGTTATTTTCTAATCAGCTGATTCTCACTGGCTGGTGACATTGGGATGTCCGGAGATAAACATGAATGCTAGTTAAGGGAACTAGTTCATTGGAGTGACTAGCTGTAAAACCTCATATGGTAATCTACATATAGATATGTCAATGAAGTTCTTACTGCAGCTTAAGTGCGATGTTCCTTTGACTTGCGGTGTTCAAGTCATCTTGGTCATAAAGACTTATACTTTGACATCTTAAGCAAGCATCTCCAAGGAGGTGTGGACCCAGGATGATTGGGTATAAGACGAAGTGCCCGAAGATGTTTGAACAGCCTACAAAGGATTCACCACTCCTTGCGAGGAGATGTATACCCAAGGCCTATCGTCGGATAGTTACTCGAAGCCTCTGGCCAGAGCATCACATGTTCCGAGTATGAATCTCTCAGAAACATGAGAGTAATTAGAATCCGTTGGACGAGAAAGACACTACTTGGGCTAGGTGTGACGTAGTCAGCCTAGTGGGGACTGACACACATAGACCGTGTCCTGAACCAAGTGGGTATAAGATGGTGAAGGGAATGAGGCACGACTCATTATAGCTGCTGAAGGGTTTCAGAATTATTTCTGAGATCAACCGTTGATCTTTCGATTAATTGGGGGTCATGATGTACTACTAGGTGCCACTCATGATCGTTCTATAATTGGTTGATTATAGACGGCCAACATAAATCAAAAGCCTATTTAGTCACACGCACTACGAGTAATCTGAGAGATTTAAAACGAGTTAAAAATTAGATTTTCCGATCAAGAGAGATAAGTCGAATCTGAATTAATCAGAGACGCATCGGAAGCTTAAAATGGCTAAGTCTTTTGAAGGCTTATTGGACGAATTAAATGAGTTTAATTCGTAAGGCGACGGCTTGGATTTGGCCGACCAAAGAGGGTCCCCACCCTCTTTGGTTTGGCCGACCACAATAAAAAGGGAAACCAAATTGTTTGGTTTAAATTATATAATAAATCGAGCGTGATTTGTTTTATAAAATTATGGATAAAGAAATTTATATAAAGAAATTTGTAGAAATTTATTCTTTTTATGGAAATTAAAATGAACCATGAATTGATTTATTTTATTTTATAAAATCAATTATGAATTGATTTTTCCATGATAAGAAAAATTTATATAATAAATTTCTTGTAAAATTTTATTCCATAACAAAAGGGGAGACATGGTTATTTTTATTATAAATTAAGTTATAATAAAAACTTGACATAACGGAATAATTCATAGAAAAATTTATAAGATAAATTTCTTATGAAAAATTTATTCCGTTAAAAGGAGACTTGGCGATAAAGAGGCTACTATATAAAGGTGCAAAAGCAAGGCTTGGAAAAAAATTCAAGAGATCAAGGATTCTTGCCTAGCCTCTCTTCCTCTCCTTCTCTCCCTCTCCCTCTTTTAGGGCCGGCTACCCTCTCCCTCTTCTAGGGCCGGCTGCCCTCACCTCCTTTGCCGTGAGCCACCTCCACCAAGAAGGTGCCGAAGAAGAAGAAGAAGCGGGTCGCGACTCCTTCCTTTCTCCCGGAATCTTGATTCCGTTACTTGGTGGTTAGTTTTCCATCTCTCTCTCTTGATATTCTTTTCGTGCCTTTGGAGAATCTAGTAGTTCTTGTCGGCACGAAACTCGTGGCTTTGCGAAGTCATCCCGAAGAGAACTCGACGTGGACGCGAATAGAGGCGGAGCTTCCAAGGGACGCTACGGTTGGATCTCGTCCCTTACTTCGAGTTACGCGAGGTATTGAGTAAATTAGTTTATTTTCTGTAAAATTTTAATTTATGATCATGTCCACACATCATAAGGTTGCATGCTAGATACGTGGTTAAAATAATTTGAGAAATTATTTATGCTAATTCTTCCGCTGCACATAATTATTTTTTTAAAATTACGAACCCGTATCCATGTCAACATGCACCTGGTCCCAACAAAAAGACCTACCACCCAGAAAGGATCACTGGACCGGCAGGTGTCGATTGGTGGAGACCGTAGATGTCGAGCCACCAGAGGCATTGCCCAAGTACTGCAGTTTTCATGGCAGTTCGACTCATTCCACAGAAGAATGTCACGCCCTGAAAAAGAAGCTCCCTGAGGAAGCAGACGCTAAACCACGGAGAAAATGGAATACGTCAGGGCATCATAGAAGGTCGCCCCGATGAAGCCTTTCCCCCCGATGACGGTCGGCCGAGGAAAATGAAGGCCGACCGTGGTCCCGGTCGCGATCCAGAGGCAGGAGCCGGGGACCGACTCCCCGAAGATCTCCCTCCTTGGAAAGAGATCCCCAAAAGGGCAAAGCTCCTGTGCGAGGCCCCCTCGGGCCATGTAGGGGTCATCTCTGGGGGACCTACCGGGGGTGATTCTAACCAACCTCGAAAGTCGTACACCCGACGGTTGGAGAATTACTCCATTGGGACAAGCCGAAGCCTGGAGGCGAGCCCAACTATCTCTTTTGGGTCATCCGACCTCGAAGAAGTAGAAGCTCCACACGAGGACGCCATAGTGATCGTGGCCCGCATCGCCAATTATGAGGTAAAACGCATCTTCGTGGACACAGGAAGCTCCGTGAATGTTCTGTACAAAGTGGCTTGGGAGCAGATGCAGATAGACGAGGAGGAATTGACCCCTGTGGCGACCCCCTTGTTTGGTTTCATGGGGTATCGCGTACAGCCACTGGGGCAGATTACCTTGTCACTCTCGCTGGGCAGCGATAGGCTCGAAAGGACCCGGAGGACCCCTTTCTTAATTGTGGATGCGCCTTCCTCCTACAATGCCATCCTGGGTAGACCAGCGCTCAGTACCTTCCAGGCGGTGGTCTCTGTATACCACCATAAGATCAAATTCCCGATAGGTGATCGAGTGGTGGAAGTTCGAGGAGATCAGTTTGTTTCACGAAGGTGCTATAGCGGTGAGGTCAGGACCGAGTCCAGGAAAAATCCCCGAGGACTGGAGGACTAGCTGCGGAAGAAGATCTCAGCTTGGCTAAGGGTCTCGGTGTCCAGGTAGGATCCGGAATTTATTTAGTGCAATTGTTCCTGTCTTGCTGTTTGCAGCCGAATCAAGTAATAAAATGAGAAGTTTCCTTTCGAAATGACCTACGCGCCCATCCAAGTAATTCTAAACCCTAATGGCCCGCAGGTCAACCGACGCCCGGGGTACTTAGGCTTGGCTTGGGACCTACGCGCCCGTCCAAATAATTCTAAACCCTAATGCCCCATGGGTCAGCCGACGCCCGGGGTACTTAGGCTTGGCTCGGGACCTACGCGCCCATCCAAGTAATTCTAAACCCTAATGCCCCACGGGTCAGCCAACGCCCGGGGTACTTAGGCTTGGCTCGGGACCTACGCGCCTATCCAAGTAATTCTAAACCCTAAGGCCCCGCAGTTCAGCCGACGCCCGGGGTACTTAGGCTTGGCTCGGGACCTACGCGCCCATCCAAGTAATTCTAAACCATAATGCCCCACGGGTCAGCCGACGCCCGGGGTACTTAGGCTTGGCTCGGGACCTACGCGCCTATCTAAGTAATTCTAAACCCTAATGCCCCACGGGTCAGCCGATGCCAGGGGTACTTAGGCTTGGCTCGGGACCTACGCGCCATCCAAGTAATTCTAAACCCTAATGCCCCGCGGGTCAGCCAACGCCCGAGGTACTTAGGCTTGGCTCGGGACCTACGCGCCCGTTCAAGTAATTCTAAACCCTAATGCCCTCGGGTCAGCCGACGCCCGGGGTACTTAGGCTTGGCTTGAGACCTACGCGCCCGTCCAAGTAATTCTAAACCCTAATGCCCCACGGGTCAGCCAACGCCCAGGGTACTTAGGCTTGACTCGGGACCTACTCGCCCATCCAAGTAATTCTAAACCCTAATGCCCCGCGGGTCAGCCGACGCCCGGGGTACATAGGCTTGGCTCGAGACCTACGCACCCGTCCAAGTAATTCTAAACCCTAATGCCCCACGGGTCAACCGACGCCCGGGGTACTTAGGCTTGGCTCGGGACTTACACGCCCATCCAAGTAATTCTAAACCCTAATGCCCCGCGGGTCAGCCGACGCCCGGGGTACTTAGGCTTGGCTCGGGACCTACGCGCCCGTCCAAGTAATTCTAAATGCTAATGCCCCGCAGGTCAGCCGATGCCCGGGATACTTAGGCTTGGCTCGGGACCTACGCGCCCGTCCAAGTAATTCTAAACCCTAATGCCCCGCGTGTCAGCCGACGCCCGGGGTACTTAGGCTTGGCTCGGGACCTACGCGCCCGTCCAAGTAATTCTAAATGCTAATGCCCCGCGGTTCAGCCAACGCCCGGGGTACGTAGGCCCTAAGACTCCGCGGGATACTCAGACTGGGATCGGGAGTTACGCACTCGTCCCAGTAATGCCCAGCCAGTGGGTCCCGCAGATCAGATGTCGCCGGGAGCGGTCAGACCCAACCCAGGGTCTACACCACCGTGCAAGTAACCAAGAACCAAAGGAGAACTTAATCGATTCCGAAGCAGGAAACAAAACACTTGCGGAAGAACCCACAGCGCATTGGAATATCAGGCAATCGTACATACAGGACCCGTATACAAAAGTGATTACTCATTTACATAATCAAATACATGAAGAAATGCGTCTTGACATCCTGAGACAAAAAGGGGCGCCTGAGGTAACACATTAGTAGCTCGGACGTTTCTGACAGGCAATCCAGAATGAAGATTGATGCCTGAAGTAGCGCGTGCGGAATCCGGCCCCATCAAGACATCCTCTTCGCTGTAAAAAACAGAAGAAACAGGCGGGGGTAAGGGCTGCCACAACTCCTGCCCGGGGCATGTAAAGACACAAAGAAGAATTGCCTTAACAGGGTCAGGAGGGAGGAGCCGCCGCAATTTCTCTCCGGAGCACGAGAGGACGTAGCTCCGGGCTGCCACCCAAGTACAGGTCGAGAAAAAAACACAAAAGGGGTGGGGTGGCAAAACAGATGAAAATATTCTCGACCCCGCGGCTTCCCCCGGTAACGATGTACCCCAGGATGCCCTCGTCTTCTCGAGAAGCCGATGGTGCGTGGGGTACACCGCCCTCGGCCGACCAGGGGCTTGAGGGTCAACATGAGGATGTCATCTCCCCCATACCCCCTGGAGGGCCGCATAAGGTCCTTTCCGTACTCCACGGACAAGCGGGGAGCTCCACCTCCCCCAGAATCTTCAGCGAGACCCCGGCATCATCTCCGCTATGCTCCCTAGCAAAGGGGAGGACACCAAGGCTTCTACCCCTATCTAGTCCTTCCAGCAGGCAAGGCCCAGGGGTTCGCGCAAGAAGCATGGAAGATGCACGTACTAGAAAGAGGAAACCGGAGGGATAAGAAAGGCTGGTGCCTCCCATCCCACTACTTATAGTGCGGGGATTCTCCACAAGCAGTTAATGCGCGGCGGGTGTCATAACTCCATGCGTCTTTTCGACTGACGCATCATTAATGTGCCTAGGAACCAGCGACTCTTAATGGTCCAATCAAGGAGATTGCGAATAAAACGGAGGAGACGGTTCGAGACACACCCTGGCACCCCAGCAGGCAGGGGCTAGCGACGAGACTTCGCCAATCTGAATTCCTCAGGCAGGGATATGACTCCTAGTATCCGCCTCGAGGATGGCTGTTCGGTGGAGCCCACGTGCAAGGACAAAAAACACATTGTACTAGAATTCGCATGCCAAGGGAAAAGACAGACAACATTTTTTCCGTAAGCAGGCCGTTCGGGGCCTCAAGCAGAGACCTGCACACAGGTCGAAGGGTGTTTACATTCTTGGGCCAGTGTCGGGAGGTTAGAATTTTCCTTTCTTTAGCCCGCCGAGGGCCCCATGAAAGCCCTGTTGTAAACGCTCCATTACTTGGTCGGCTACGATGGCGCGAAACTCCTCCGAGCCCAGGAACTTCGCCTTGAAGCCCCTCTCCGCCTCCCGAGCAGCAGAAGCCTCGGCAGCCTCAACGGACTGTCTTAGCCACCTCAATTCGGCAGCCATATCATCTTGCTCCAGTAGGGCTTCCTTGAGCTGCTCAGATGCCGCCCGTGCATCCGCCCTGGCTTGGGCTACGTCATCCTCCAGAGCAAAGGCACGGTCAGTAGCCAGCAGGAGCTGGGACTCCATTTGGCTCTGTAGCTCCTTCTCTCGTACCTGGAGCTTATCTCTCTCCTGCGTCACCTGAAGGAGATCATGAGTGACCGACACGGCCTTCTCGGAGGCCAGACGTTCCCGGTGTCAGGAATTTTCGAGGACCTGCTCGGTATCCTTCAAGAGCTTCCTCAACTGCCCGACCTCCTCCTGGAGAGTCTTGTTGTGGCTGGCCTGCTGAACCCCGGACCAATGTTTGAGACTCGCGACTGCTTCCGCCTTTAAGGCTCGCTGGAGTAAGGCCTCCGCTTGGGGCTCGGAACACAGGCCCCGACCAAGCACCAGGTAGTCCTCAGCAGCCTGACAGCACACCAAGAGATTAGCAGCTGCACCAATAGACAGGCAAATACTGTAGTAAGTCGCACCTGCAGAAGGGTTTGCCGAAGACTAGCTAGCGGCCCGGCGGAGGCCCGCACGACTACTCCGGCTGAAGGACAGGGTACACCGCCCTGCTCTTTGAGCGGGGGAGAGGGCGGATGAACTGAAGGATACCGAAGGCCAGGAGCCTTAGCAATTGAGTTGGGAGAATGGGAGCTCATCTCGTCGGGACATGAAACCCCCTCTGGCACCGCTCGAGTGGTCGGATTCTCCCTCGGGGGCACCATGGAAGAGGACCGCCTGGAGGCCTCTAATGCTGCATCCAACCTCTCCCTTAATCGATCCAGTTTCGTACGGAATTGAATACTGGATGCCTCCTTACCCGTCGGAGTGCCAGAGGAGGCGACGGAGTGGGAGGGGGCCATCTCGGGGAGGGAAGCAAGCAAGGCCGAAGTAGGCGAGGCTACCTCGGCAATCAGAATCGTCTCCTCAGGCACGGGGAGCAAAGAAGGGGAGCGGGCGGGACGTCGCTTCTTCCAAGAAGGGCCCGAACCCTTGGGGAGCCGACACTTCTGTCGGTCGAGTGGCTGGGCGGCTATCGGGGAAGTGAAGGAAGTCGGTTGGGCACCCTCCCCGTCAGGGCTGCTCGTGCCCGGAGTAGGGTCACCCACGGGAGGGGAACCGGCTCCCGAGGCAACATGCGGGGCTGGGGAAGTTGACTTTTCGGCCGGAGGGGATGTAACAGTAACATCGACCCCTTTAGCGGAGGCAACTCCAGGAGTTGTAGCAAAAGGCCCCTCGATGGACCCGGCGGAGACGGGAGGAAGACTGGGAATAATTGGAGGAGGATTCAGGGCCGCCTTGTTGGCCTCCTCCCACCGGATAAACTGACTCATCGCTTTGGCATACATTACTTCCTCTGCAGAAGCCAAACAGAAAGGGCATCAGTCAGAACCAATGGGTGCCGAAGATAAAGACGAGCATACCTAGGGAGGGACTAATCTGCGTTACTTTTGGGCTAAGGCCCGCTCGGTACATGAGCTCTTCGCTTTGAACTAGTCCCGGGCCGCTGAACTCCATGCTCGAGAGTACCTCTCTAGCACGATGGTACTCCGGGCTGCGAAAGAAACTCTCCAGGGAAGAAGGAGTGGGCAAGTCCGCTATCCAACACAATGGGTTGAGGGGCGGTGACGATAAACGGATGAAGAAGAACTTCTCTTTCCATCCTTTGTGCGAAGATGGAAACCCCCCTAAAAACCTATGGCCTGGACGGGCCGCGAAGCTAAAGACTCCTCGGGACCCTATCGGAATGAAGAAGGAGTGGAAAAGGGGTGGAGTCAGGGGGAGACCAAAAAGCTTGAAAATGATATATGCCCCCCATCTGGGCAAATGCATTGGGAGTCATCTGGTGCAGCGGAATGCTAAAATAAGAGGCTATGTTCGCAAAGAAAGGGGAGATAGGGAATCGAAGCCGTAGCTCCATCTGTTCTAAGAAGAAAGTCAGCATGCCGGCGGGGGGTTCCACAGGTTTCTGGTCTACCTTAGGGATGACCATCGTCATCTCGGCTAGAACCCCGTACGTCTCGACGGCCGCTCGCAGAACCTCGGGCCTCACTCTTGAAGAAGCGGAGTCGTATCATTCCGCCCGATAACCTTCCATGACCCCGGATGGCAAAAGAGAGGACATATTACTCACGAGTAACAGAAGCCCTGCGGAGAAGAAGACGAAGTGCTCCCAGTCACCAAACCAGACATGGACGTCGACACCTGTTTTTCCCCCTTATACTTCGGCAGGCATGCGCCTCAGCGCAATAAGAACGAGACGCGTGGAGCGCCAGGAACCGCTTTGTCTAAATCACCGATCGTGAAGGCTCAGCGGGACCCACTCACGTCTGAATGGACTGGGGGGCGGAGGGTAGCCGTTATAATACGCTTCAATAAGACATTCGCACAAGACATCCCACTACCCTCGGAACATGAGGTCAAGCGTTTTTTAATTCAGGAAAGAGTGACATCATTATGAGCCTTCGGGAAACGAAGAAGCTTCCCTGGGAAAAGAAGAAAACAGTGAACAGGGGGGCTCCTCGTAACTCTGGACGAGGAGAATATAACCCAAGGAAGCCTCCCTGTTTATGAAGGGAACGAGTGCAACATCATATACCTAAGCAAGGTCAAATCCTGCATCCCGGTACTAGTCCGATCAGTCAGTCACACTTCCTTCGATCAAACTTGAAGGGAGGGACTTGTGATAGAGTTGGAAAATCCGTGCCAGGTGTAAGGGATGAAGGAGTCGGGACCTGGTGGGACCTCTCATCTCGGAAGGGTCGGGCCCCCTCCCCGAGAGGGAGGACCCCGAGAATATTCCAGGAAATAGCAAACCTGAAGAACCCTAAGCTCGCCTCGGGGGACTGAGTTCCCACAATTCCCGACCTCTGGAGCCCCGGGCGCCGCGACTAAAGGAAAAGGGATAAGGATCCGGACTATTTCAAAAGAATATCCCTCTGTCACCGAAAGCGGTGGATGCGGCCTGAATCTCGAAACGTGCTTGCCATAAAGGAGGTACGATCAGTCGGCCTGCCCGGATATAAAAGGTGATGCTATCCCTCTGGTAAGGGGGGAACGATCTCTCATCTCTACATCTTTCCTCTATTCAGCACACTCGTTCAGCTACCTTACTAACTTGAGTGTCAGAGTGGACTCCGCCGGACCCTGGCCGGCGTATTCCCTAATACTTGTGTTATTCTCATAGGATCCTCTCGTTCCTCGGCACACCGCCACCTCCACAGGGGCTGATCCTCCGCCGTTGATCATCGCCGACGATCATTTCGGAACACTTTTAAATTAAAAGGTCGTCTTTTAAATTAAAGTGTCGGATGAAATAATATAATATAATATAATATTTTATTTTAATTCATTTAATTCGATTCAAATAAAAAATATTATTATTATTTTGGCTTTGAAATAAGATTGTAATAGATAGAAGGGCATTTAAAATAAAATATGCCTTTTATAAAATATAAAATATATGATGTTTGATTTGAAAATTCTGAAAATCGCCCTGAAGCAGTATGTTATTGCCTCCTTATTGTCCGACAGGCGTCGGGCGAAAGAAAGCGAGGGAGAGTGACACACACAGCGGTAGGTGAGCAGTGCGATGGCATCGGCGGAGGATGTGGTGGTGGTCGTGAACAAGCAGGTGTTGCTGAAGTACTTCATCCCGGAAGGGGCGCCCAAGGAGACGGACATGGAGCTGGTGACGACGGCCACCATCCGGCTGCGGGTGCCGGAGGGTTCCACCGCTGTGCTCCTCAAGAACCTCTACCTCTCCTTCGACCCTTACATGCGGTCGCGCATGACCAAGCACGAGGATTCAAGCTACGTGGATGACTTCATCCCCGGCGCGGTATACAACCACTCACGCCACTCATCCTAGCTAGATACATGATAATCATTCCATTTATTTAAAATTCTTCTAAAAAGGAGTTTTTGGACATGGACAAACTGTAGAGATGGAATGCTTTAGGGGAAGAGTTCCATGATTCTTATTTCTTATGACTAGAATTCATGTGACAGGGATACGTAACTTTTGCCGGCCCGAGGGGAAAAGACTCAAGGGAGAAAACAAATGGTATTTTTATAATTTTTAAAAGAGAATGTGCATGGAAGATACTATTGATTCATAGGGAACCTTGCCAAGGCATGAAGATAATGACGGGAGTAAAGAAAGGGCCTTTTAGTTCTATGAGAAACTTATCTTCGTCGAGGACAAAGCTGTTGCATTCTTAGCAAATAGTGTATGCTTTAAGCTTGCATAGAGTGTTATCTTAGCTTTGAAAAGTTTGGAATTTTGGATTGTCAGTGTAAGTGGGACAAGAAGTGCTCGGTTTAATTCAGTGCATTTAACAGCTTCTAGTGCTTCTTCATAATTAGTCATTTCGTTAGTCTCTACAGAACTAATACATGAGGTGTTGAGATCTAAAATCAAATTCTAGCGAAGTCAAATATCTGTTCTTCCTTTTGAGCTAGGTACTATCTGGGATAGTAGTCCCTGGGACGAATTGGCGAGAGTACTTAGACAAACGAATCACCTTTTATCACCATAATTAGCCATTTCATTATCCCCATAGGATTGACCAATGACTAATGCATGAGGTGTTGACACCAAGAGGTATGGGGTTAAATCCTAGCAAAGTTAGGTGTCAACCCTCCTTATGTTCTAGTCATTGTTCGGGCTAGTAGCTAGTCCTCATGATTGACCTCCTTCATGTTGGCCTTGGGAAGGGTTGGCGGGCGCGCTAAGCGAGCGAATTATCTTTTGACGCAATAATTAGTAATTTTGTGTCCCCATGGAATGGACTGATGATCGGCGCACGAGGCGTTGCCACCACAAGGTCTTGAAGTCAAATCCTGACGAAGTCAGGTGTTTGTCCTCCCTTATACACTAGTTACCGTCCGGACTAGTAGCCCCTGTAATTTACCTCCTTCATCTTGGCCCTGTGATGGGTTGGCGGGGGTACGTGGTGGGGCGAGTGAATCGCCTTTTGTCATGAATTAGTCATTTCGCGCTCTTACGAGATGAACTGATGACTAGCGCACGAGGTGTTACCATTATGACGTCTGAGATTAAATCCTAGTAAAACCAAGTATCTATCATCCCTTATGCACTAGTCATTGTTCGAACTAATAGTCATTCATAATTTATCTTTTCCATATTGACTCTCATACGTACTGACAGGACACTTAAAATTAACAAATCTGTCTTTTATCACTACAATTAACAATTTCGTGTCGTTGCACAGCTTTAATTTTGAAAGGCTGTCCTCTACTAGCTTAGTTATTGTCATGTGTAATTAGACCCGACCCCGGGCGGGTGGCCCGTTGACCCGGTTCGTCAGGTCGAATCGGAACCGGCCCGGCAGGTAGGATGCCGAGCCGGTTCCGGTTCGTGCAGCCAAAAACCGTGAATGTTCCAACGGCACTGAATCGCCGGTTCAGTGCCGTTGGAAGTTTTTTTTTCTTTTTTCGACGGATGAAATCATTTGACCGTTTTTTGATCAATAGCTATGATTTAGTGACCATTATGATCCGAACTCTATAAATAGGGAGCTCATTTCATCATTTTCACACACAACACAACTTCTCTTCTCTCAATCTCTCATTCTCAAATCTCAACTTCTCTCCGCGTTCTTCATTTTTCGACGATAATGGAAGGAGGTCACGGAGCTTCATCATCTCGATCTCGGAGGGAAAAGAAATAGCTTACGAGGATCCCGACCTTCAATTTCAATCCACCGATGATGAAACCGAGGCTCAGCCCCAACGCAAGGATCCCCGAAACGCAAGGAAGTACTGATGCGATTACTTCTAAGGTTTGGGAAAATCCTCCTTTAAAATTGTCTATTTTCACTAAAAATTTTGAGAATGTCACACTTCCGTCGGGAGAAATGCATGGAAAATGCAAGCATTGCAATGCTTCCTACAAATTCCAAGCCGGCTACGGCTATGGGTCGTTGAAACGACATGTAGAAACGAAGCACCTGACGAAATATGAGCTTGACCGCTCTCAAATACAATTATATAGATTTTCTAGTGGTAGTAGTACTGATTCTAGTTTATTTTTATATTCGGATAATAAATTAAGAGAATCATTAGTTAAATTTGATTCCGTAGAATATCTTTCTTTTAATTTTGGCTCGAAATGCACATTTGAAGATTTTTGTAAAGAATCTCTTAATCCTGCCGCTAAACGTGTACCTAGGACTACACTTACTCGTACAATTAAAAGATTAGTAAAACAAGGAAAAAAGAATTTAATTGATGAATTTAGTAAATTAAATAATAAAGTTTCTTTATGTTCTGATATTTGGAGTGATCATTGGCAAACTCATTCTTATATGGGTGTAACATGTCATTGGATTGATAACTCTTGGATCCTCCAAAAAAGATTGTTAGCTTATAGAGTTTTTGATGAATCACATACTGCTCATAACATTGCACAATTATTATACTAAATTTTAGAAGAATATGGATTGACTCATCAAATATTTTCAATATCATTAGACAATGCTAGTTCTAATACCGCTTCTATAGATGAACTAAAATTTATTTGTCAACCTGTTATTGGTGGTTTATTTTTTCATATTCGTTGTGTATGCCATGTTTTAAAGTTATGTGTTCAAGATGGATTAAAACTTTTACAAAATTATATTCTACCAATTAGAACCGCAATTTCATACTTATGGTCTCATCCATCTATGATGAAACAATGGGGTAGATTTTGTAAAGCTAATGGAATGAGACCTAAAAAATTTTCACGTGATGTTCCAACACGTTGGAATTCAACATATCAATTATTACAAGATTTTTTTCAATATAAAGATTTATTATATTGATTTTTTGCACAAAATAGTAATACTAATATATATTTATTTTCATAATAATGGAATATTTATAGTAATATTTATAAAATTTTAAAAGTTTTTAACAACTGAACAACTTTCCGGTGTTTAATTATTATCCACTGCTTATTTAATTTTAGTGAATTTTTGTAGTATATATTAATATTAAATGAACATGTAAATAATGAAGCTCTAACTTTATGTATATTAGCTATGAAAACTAAATAGGAAAAATATTTTTATTTTATTTCTAAAATTTATTTAATTGCATTTGCTTTAGATCCTAGATTTAAATTAGAAGTTTTACAAGAAATGTTAACTTTATATTATGACACTTTAATTTCTATTAAAGATTCTTTCTCTTCAGATCGATCTAGCTAATATTATATATAATATTAGAAATTATTTATATGATCTTTATAATTAATATTATGTTAAATATGGAACACAAACTAATATTTTTGAAATACAACAACCTACTACTACTAATTTAAAATTTATAAAAGTACAACTTTTATTAAAAGAACGGACGAAACATCCACGAGGATCTTCAAGTTCCACACAGGAACTTGAGAATTATTTTACGACTTCTTTTGATTTTAATGAAGCAGATAGCGAAGACTTCGATATCTTAAAGTGGTGGTCACAGAAGGCTCAAAGCTTTTCCGTTCTCTCCGTGATGCAAAAGAAATTTTAGCTTCTCCAGTGTCAACTGTTGCTGTGGAGCAGACGTTCAGTGTCGGTGACAACATATTAGATGAACGACGATTAACTATGTCTCCCGATTCATTGGAAGCTCAAGCATTACTAGATGATTGGACCAGAGCCGAGAAGCGAATCCAAGGAATGCAACTTTCAGAAGACGAAGTCGAACAATTTGATACCGAAGGAACAAATACAACGGGAACGGGAGGAAATGGAAGTGAGTGAGAAAGGATAAAAATGTAAGAATGTAAAAGAGTAAAAATGTAAAAGAACTACGTGAGCTTTGATTCCCCTACACCTTAAGGGGATACGTAGGCAACTTATATAAGTGCAAAGCCTTTTTTTAATAATTTTTTTTAATTTAATTTTTAATTTTTTAAATATAATAATCTTGAATCGTGGTGAACTGTGAACCAACGGTTCCGAACCGTGAACTGTAACCGACTTGGGCGGTTAAGGTTAAGGGTCGACCTCCCACGAACCGTCGAACCGACGGTTCTGAACCGTTGAACCGATGATTCCAAACTGTGGTCGGGTCTATGTGTAATTCATGACTCGGGAGAATTAATTATAGAATAATTTCCTTTTAGATAGACTGTAATTGTAATAACATCAATCCAGGTGAGTGATAACTGATAATTGTAATAATACTAATATGCCTTAGTTTTTATTAGTTTTCATATCTGAATTTTGATGTCATTTTTGTTCTTATATGGCCGATAACTGGTTTCGGTGTTAGAAAAGTTGTGGACTCTGGCCACCATGATTTTAGAACTGGTGACTATGTGTGGGGTCTACTTGGTTGGGAAGAGTATAGCCTCATTATAAGGACATTTTAAAATTCAACACACTGAAATTTCACTCTCTTACTTACTGGTGTTCTTGGCGAGTGCTGTTTTCTGCATAATTTTAATGATTATCGTACATTCTAGCCTTTCTAATGTGATAACTACATGTTAATCTGTCTACGATATGATAATTTAGTAGCAGTCGTATCGAGACCACAAAAAAGAACTTATCGATTAGTCTCTAGTTCAATCGAAGTGTTATTATTCAACCAAATGTTCACTAACATTAATGTTTCCTTTTAGTGGCTGTACTACTTTTTAGATTGATTTTGTTAGGTGTCGATTCCAGGGTTGCTATTGGGAGAATACAAACTGATATAATATATCGTCGATATTAGTATTTAACTTTATCTCCGTAAAACGATATTATTCTGCTACAGGTGCTCACAGATAACAGCAATTTGTTTCTCAAGATATAACGACGATGCCTCGAAATAGCAGCACTACGAATTTCGAGACCAGCGAATCTTCTCGTAAGTTTTTTTGGACTCTGAATACACAAGATGAGATGAATGCTAATGAACTTTTGATGAATGAATGAATGAATCCAGCAGTTAGGGGACTCTATTTATACAAGAGAAGAGGTGAGATATCCTTTGGTGAATGAGTGTGACCTTTGGTATAGGATTGATTGGGTCGTTCGATTTGGAGGGTTGTAACCCTTCAGATCCCCTTTTGATCTCAACCGTTAGATTCATTCTAACGCTTCAGATCAAGATCTCATTACCAACGGTTAGATCGCGACTCTTCGCGATCAACGCTGAGATCACGTCACTTGCGATCCAGCATCCCTCTTTAATCCAATGGTTGTCATTCGTTCGCCCAGTCAGCAGTCCAGTTATCTCTCCTCCTACCTAAGTGTCATGTTAGGCACTGCCACATCATATGACACATCACCTGAGTAGGCACTACCACGTCATACGATACATCACCTATGTGTCAATTACCTGAAGCATAAATTTAAGCTCCTCAATGCTCCTCGCGACGATGCGTACGTGCAAAGTGCAAAGTGCGCTAACAAAACGCCCATTGCGCATGTGCACGTCTGATGGGTGGCGGGCTCGCAGGTGTGAGCACCTACTCGCCTGTGAAAAGAGACCACCTGTGCTTTTCCTTTTAACTCCATTAACACAAAAACATATACAAGGAAGCAAACACCTTCGAAAATTTCAGATGTGGGATTAATCTCCATTTACTTCCTTCTATGTCAATTTTGGGTTGACTTTAAATAATTAATTTCTCATTCACCCATAATCGATTTTGAGCAAATTAATAGTCTAGATTCATCTACGTGAAACGTAGATTTCATTTTGAAGTCAATTCTGACTTTTATTGATTGATGGCACTCGATTTTACTTTGCAAAAATCGTATTTGGTCTTTTTTAATACCCAAATATTGTCACGCCCCGAGGAGCCGTTCGTCCGAAACCGACCGGACAGCTACTCCCTCGTCCCGGCAGACAATCCAGAAACCTAATCACCATGACTACCTCAGCCTGCTTGTACCGCAGCCTATAGGGCTGGAACAAGCGTCTGTATAAAATGAAAAAAATGGAAACGACGATAAAGCTGCGTACCGATACGACTTACGACAAAACCAAAATGGAATCGAGGCCTCCATGGCACACAAAAGTACAACTATACTGCCGTAAAATGGATGACACAACAGAGCACAACATATGACAGCGGAAGTGAAAAGAAACAAAATGAATAAAAGAAAAGGGTACCAACATGTACCACAACCAAAACACAGAACAATCGCGGAAATCGTCTCGGAGACACATGAACTAGGACAGGCTGCTGGGCAATCCAGAACAATCATCCTGAAAAGAGAAAACAAAACAGAGCTAACGGGGTGAGTCCTAAGAACTCAGCGAATACAATCTAATATGCACAGGAAGAAATACTAGCAGTAAGTCACCATCTACCACAATAATAAAGATAAATGCAGTAAGAAGGAAATGCAGATATGAACCATAAGAAACTAAGGAAGTACACACCTACCTGTGTCGATCCAAACCCGGTAGTATGCATGTCAACCAAGTGCAGTAATCAAGTGCAACAAACACAACCAAATGCATCAATGCACAGCATGCTCATGATGCAACATGGGTCACCCCTGACGCTAGTCGGTCTATAATGCACACGCGGGACCATATAGGTAGGGCTTTGACCTGGTCTTCCCTGCACGAACAGACGGTCTATAATGCACACGTGGGACCGAATGGGTAGGGTCGGAGACCATGAACGTACCCCGCCATCGGGTGGAGTAACGTCCTAAACGCCCCTCACTATCATCGGATAGGTAGGGGACTTGCTGCAGCGCCGGGACCACCAACGGGACTGCACGATAGGTCATGTGGCAGGTCTGACGGCCCATCTCAACCACTAGGGGAGTCGAAGGTCGCCTACATATGCCCCTACACGAGTAGCAAGTACGACGACCCATCTCAACCTCCAGGGAGTCAAAGGTCGTCCCCTATGCTACGTGCAACAATGATGCATGTCACTATCCCATGCATCATCCACTATCTATCCCTGCTGTCATCTACATGATATGCAGTAGTCCAGATAACCGGTATCCACCAATACCTAAATCCTAGCGTAAGGTATAAGGTAAACTGTGCATCACCAATCCATACAGAAATAGTAAGCAGTAAAGCTAACGGATACAACTACCGAAGCAAGAGTACAGAGATAAAGATGTCAGATATCCCTACTGCTAACTAAATCTATCTATGCATAACAATAGGTACCCGCCTCGATATGAAGAAGTCCAGGCGTCGAGAACCCCCTTCCAAGAATAATGTCCGCGACAAGTGAATCAACTCAATGCCCTGCATCAAAACAAATAACAAATATAACTTAACTATTTATACAGCTATTAAATAAACCAACCCAACCAATCACGATTGGGTTCAAATTAGGTCTAACCTAAACCAAATCCAATCAACTCAAAGCACTCCAGGTCAAGCTTCGTCTCAACACACAGCTGAGACCTAATAGATCAGAACCTCAACCTCCAAAAGTCAAAGATCAGGAGATCAAGAAGAAGACTTTCCTAGATGTATCCAAACTCATGCAGCCAAGGCTCACGGCACAGAATAGAAGAAAACTACATGACACACAATTTTGGCACAAGGAACCAAAGACAACAAATCAGTATCATACTACTCAACCTCGCTCCGAGCCCATCAACTGCTCACCCTCACCACCCCACGACAAGCTCACGCACACAAGCTCGAACCGCAGAATAGAAGCCCCACCTCCAAACAAAAGAGACAAAACCTTAACAAGGCAATAGGCATCCAAGATCTAAACTAAATTCGAAATCGTAACTCACGATCGGCAGAACATTTCACGGGTCAGAATCATAGCATGCCAAAAATCAATGAACCGCAAGAACACAACAACACATAGTCCATCCCGAGATCAAAACACAGATTCAAAAAAAATCTGAACGAATCCCGTATATCTAACCACGATATCACAGAAACAGAAGGAAGAATCGAAATCCAATTAAGGCACTAACATATACAAAATTCCAATCCTCAGGTCGAAATCAACAACGGCTAAACTCTGAGAAGATCCCACAACGAATACAACAACAGAACTATAAGAACACATGAATCGAAGCGATAATCCAAGCACAGAATATCTCTGATCAAAGAATTGCTTACTTAGAGTAATGCTTACCAAGATTCGCACTGAATTAGGAAATCCCTGGATCTTCTTCGCCTCGACTTCACCACGCACAAAAACCCTAAATCGCAAATCAACCACGAGATCAACTGATGATTAGAAATAGACTTCGGAACCTAAAACTATCGACGTTTGCATCAAAACGTGGAAGAAAACCCGATCAAAAACCCTAACTCACCTCTACTCGTCGAAAAGAATGAGGATAAGTCGGCGGTTAGGTCAAAGCTTCCCCCTTCCGTGTCTCTCCCCAACGAAGAGATGAGGTACGCGACCGACTTTAGTGTTCTGCTCGGTCGAGGGTGATCGGGATCGACCGCTTCTGTCGATCGCCGGCAGAGAAGAGCTGGGCGGAGAAGCAGAGAAAAAGAAAAGGGGCTCGCGAGATCTGTGCTCACGAACCGCCACAACAGACACCTTATAGGCTGACCTTTTTACACTCAGCCCCTCTTATCTTAGTTATTCGCCCAAAAGCCCTTAATTTCGAAAAATTTTCATTTTAGTCCTTAAAGTTTTCCAGATGTTAACAAATATCCAATAATCTCCCACATGAATGGAAATTAGCATGTATGCATGCTGACACGAGTCCAATCGATAAGTCAATGCATCGGGAGAGGTAGTTTGTGGATTTGAACCTTCCGTAGTGGAATGCTATCGAGCATATTAGGCTGCGCAATGAACATGATGCCTTGAACTACTCAGCTGTTTGTGTATACTAAGACAATAGCACCCACATAGGGATTTATCTCACCTACTTTTGGTTCTCATGGTTGGTTCCATTTTTGCCATGGACACTAACTTAGATTCATGAGTGTTTCATTGAAGCGGTCTATCTTCACACTGACATAAGTGACACTTCTATCAAGAGTATCCTACCATACTCCACCTTATAAAGGTATAGAAGCCATTAAAAGCTTAAGCTTAACCTCACTACATGCGGTAGAACATCACATGTTCATCCTAGGATTGGAATAGAGATAATATATCTCGTGTGTTGTAACACAACTTTTGTAACTTTGTTGTCCCATTGAACCAAGATTTTGGGATCTCCAGTGTGATGAGATCGATGGACCGGCTAGAGGGGGTTGAATAGCTTTTCTTCCAACAATTGTTAGCGCAAGCGAAAACTTAAACTACCAATTAGAACAATGTTAACACTTTACCGTTTACGTGGTTCGGAGATTGCTTGCTCCTACTCCACGACGTGTCCTTAAGGTGGATGAATCCTTGATCCTTTGGTAAATTATACCCCGACAATTTTCGGCTTATGCTTTTTCCTTCTCGGTGGAGAACAACCTCTCACAAATCCACTTCCTCTTTACAAAATGGAAGCTAGGGTTTAGGAGGAAGAGAGAAGACTTGAAGTTTGAGCACTTAAGCAATGATTTCACAATAGAAACGCTAACCCTTTTCTAGTCTTAAGCTCCTCTTTAAATAGAGGAGAGAACTGTTAACAAAACAGCTTAGCCTCGACACCAGTCGATAGCCCCCTGGGCCAGTCGACTGGTGTCCAGCCAACGACTAGTCTAACGGCTAGATTTCGAATAGACCAGTCAACTGGTCTCCATGCCAATCGACTATTACATGTTGTCCGACCTTACAGAAAGATCAGTCAACTAGTTCCCTTACCAGTCGACTACTACAGTTCACTCTCAGCAGTGCCAGTCGACTGTATTCCTTGCCGGTCGACTACCCTGCTTACAAGCTCACTCTTAACCTCTCTGGAGTCCATCCTTCGCGTATGCCTTGAAGTCCACTTCCTCGGCTTGCCCCTTGAAGTTCTCTTCCTTCGGCTCTCGCCCTCGAATGCGGACACAAGCCCGCAGCTTGTCTCCATGTCATTCTTCGCGTATGCCTTTAAGGTCCACTTCCTCGGCTCGCCCTTTGAAGTCCTCTTCCTTCGACTCTCATCCCTCAGATGCTTCACTTCGTTATTCCTCATGTGTGGTTCACCAAGTCCTGCAAGACTCAAATACACACGTCAAACCAATATGAAAACTTAACTTAATTATATTGACACACACATCAAAACTCATGATCTTCCCGATCAAACTTGGGTCGATTGCACCAACACAATCAATAAGGTTGGGTTACCGCTACAGCTATTTCAGTTGTAGATTTTTAATCTCATTCCTCTTGATGAGCAGTATACTTGATCTCGACTTAGCTCATTCGTAAGAGGATTTGCCAAATTATCTTTAGACTTAACATATTCGATTGCAATCACTCCATTCAAGATCAACTGCCTAATGATATTATGTTTACGACGTATATGTCGTGACTTACCATTATACATACTACTCCGTGCCCTTCTAATCGCCGATTGACTATCACAGTGTATAAGTACCGCGGGCACAGATTTCGTCCAGCTCGGAATACCTTCTAAGAAGTTCCGCAGCCATTCAGCTTTCTCAGTTGCTTTGTCTATGTTATAAACTCGGATTTCATAGTTGACCAAGCAATGCACATTTGTTTAGTAGACTTCTAAGATACCGCTCCACCACCGATCATGAATACATATCCACTAGTGGATTTGGAGTCTTTTGTATTTGATATCCAATTAGCATCACAGTATCCCTCTAAGACAGCAGGATATCTTCCGTAATATAATCCGTAGTTCATAGTATATTTCAAATATCTAAGAACTCCCATCAGTGCTTTCTAATGGGTGTCGTTTGAATTACTCATAAAACAACTCTGCTTATTGACCGCACAAGGAATATCCGGACGTATGCAGTTTGTGAGATACATCAAGCAACCTATTATCCGAGAATATGCCAATTGTGATATGGGTTCACCATGGTTTTTTGCTAAATGTTGACTTAAATCCATAGGTATTTTCAATATAGAGAGATCGTACGCATTGAACCTTTTCAATACCGACTCTACATAGTGAGATTGTGTCAGAACTATCCCGTCAGATGACCTGAGAATTTTAATTCCTAATATAACATCTGTTCCACCCTTATCTTTCATATCAAAATTGTTGGTCAACATTCTCTTTGTACTCATGATTATCTCATGATTACTATCCATTATAAGCATGTCGTCTATGTATAGACAAACGATTACATAACCTTCAGGTGTGGTTTTGACATAAATGTATTTGTCACATTTATTTATTTTGAATTAGTTTGACAACATTATTTTATCAAAAATTTTGTGTCATTATTTGACGCTTGTTTAAGTTCGTATAACGACTTAACAAATAGACACATCTTTTCCTCTTTTCTTGGAGCTACGGACCTCTCGGGTTGCTCCATATAGATTTCTTCTTCCAACTCATCATTTAAGAATGCAGTCTTAACATCCATTTGATGTATTTCAAGGTCATACAGTGCTGTGATGGCTATCAATACTCGTATGGACGTAATCCTTGTCATAGGTGAGTATGTATCGAAGTAGTCAAGATCTTTCTTTTGCTTGAACCCTTTGGCTACAAGTCTGACCTTATACTTGTCAATCGATCCATCAGCTTTATACTTGTGTTTTAGTATCCACTTACAATCTAATGGTTTAGTACCTGTAGGAAGGTCCACTAATTCCCAAGTATAATGATTCATGATGGACTCGATTTCATTATTGACAACCTCTTGCCGGGACTAGAGAGAGCTTCACTTAATATTCTTGGGTCCATTTCCGACATAAAAGTCATAAAGTCTGGCCCAAACGATTTCTCAACTCTAGCCCATTTGTTCCGACGTGACTCTGAGCTTTGATAGTCAATAGTCCTTTTACGACAACTAAGTTCAGAAACGTCTTTTTCGTTAGAACTTTCGTTGCAATCACTTTAAGCGTTTCCCTTCTTATTTGGGAATACGTCTTCAAAGAATATTGCATTCGAGATTCTATGGTTGTTCCCATATGAATATCAGGAATGTCTGACTTATGAACTATGAAACGATATGCACTACTGTTATGGGCATATCCGACAAATATCGCATCGAACGTTTTAGGTCTGATCTTTACTTGCTTTGGTCTGGATACTTCAACCTTTGCCAAACACCCTCACACTTTCAAGTATTTGTATGATGACTCACAGACTTTTCATAGTTCGTATGACGTTTTATCACTTTTCTTGTGAGGGTTTTTATTGAGAATGTGATTTGCCGATAATATAGCTTCCCCCCACAAGTTCTAGTGTAAGCCTGAATTTATCGACAAGACATTCATCATTTTCTTTAGTGTCCAATTTTTACGTTCAGCAACACAATTTGATTGAGGCGAGTATGGTGTCATTGTCTAATGGATAACGCTAGATTCTGAACAAAACTTATCAAACGATGCACCATTTTCTCCACCTCCATCACTATGAATTATTTTAATTCGTTTATCAAATTGATTCTCAACTTCTGTTTTATAGGTTCTGAAAGCCTCTAAGGCTTCATCTTTACTTCTTAAAAGAAAGATATAACAGAACCTTGTGTAGTCATCGATAAAAGTAATAAAATACTTATTATCTTCACTAGTTTGCATGAATTTTAAGTCACATAGATCATTATGTGACAATTCTAGAGGAGTCGTTGACCTTTCGACCGAATAAAAAGGTAGTCTCATCATCTTTGCTTCCACACACATTTCACATTTATGCGTTTCGTCAACATTGACGTTTAGAAATAAATTTAATTTGATGAGACGTTTCAGAGTATTATTATTAATATGCCCAAATTGATCATGTCATAATAAAACACTCAACAACGTAGTTGAAAGCTTTTATTTTATTACCATCAAATTCACGGTGTATAGTCATCACAACCATTTTGAACATACTCTGTTCTAAATATCCCTTACCTACGAAGACACCATTCTTCGTAAGTAAAGTTATTTGACTGAATACTAGTCTAAAGTCGGTCTTGACAAGTGTTGAACCAGAAACTAGGTTCTTCCTAATGTCGCGAATGTGGAGTACATCAATGAGTGTTAACTCCTTCCCAGATGTCATCTTCAGGACAACTTTTTCGAGTCCAACAATCGGCGATGTAGTGGAATTGGACATATAGAGCTTTCTTCCACTCATCGGAGTATACTTGGAGAACATCGTCTTATCAGAACAAATGTGACATGTTGCTCCAGTATTGATCCTCCACTATTCTGGGTTGTCCACCACTGTGTTGGCTTCAAACACGACCGCAATGAGATCCAGTTTCGAAAAATTGGCGAGGTGGTCATCAGAAGTTGCAACATGATTCACAACATCCTTCTGACTCTTGGTTGGTTTCTTCGAGCATCTATAATCTTTGGACATGTGCCCTAGCTTTCCGCAGTTGTAGTATGAGCCCTTGAATTTCTTGACTTGAGCCTTCATTTTGAATTGCTTTGGCTTTATCGCGTTTGCATCAACCATGAATCGCATGCAGCCTTGATTCGTTGATAACTCGCTTCGTTTCTCTAGAGTCAAATAGCTTTTGATTATCCTCCTCTATTCGTAGCCTCAGGATCAGGACTTCGAGTCTCATCTCCTTTTGCTTGTGCTTGAGGTAATTTTTGAAATCCTTTCATGACGGAGGGAGTTTCTCGATTACTGCGACTACTTTGAACGAGTCGTTTAGCTTCATGCCTTCGGCATCCAGATCATGCAGTATCAGTTGCATGTCTTGGACTTGAGACGTTACGCTCTTGGAATCCACCATTTTGAAATCCAAAAATCGACCGACGATGAATTTCTTCAATCTAGCGTTTTCAGTTTTGTATTTCTTTTCTAATGTTCCCGCAAAGATTTTGTCATCTCCATCGGACTATACACATTATACAACGTGTCATCTAATGCGTTGAGAACGTAGTTGCGACACTGAAAATCTCCATGCGACCATGCATCGCATGCAACCTTGCTGTTAGAATCACCTTCCTTAGTGGTTGAAGGATCTTCACGTAAAAATCGTACGAGGTTTAGCATTGTCAGATAGAACAATATCTTCTGCTGCCATCGTTTGAAGTCGGTTCCTTTGAATTTCTCCGGCTTCTCTCTGTGCGGAATGACGGTCGGAATGTCGTTGATCAATGTTATATCAGTTTGCACAACATCATTTTATGATTGTTGGGTGTCGGTTCCGGGGTTGCTGCTGGGAGGATGCAAACTGATATGATATATCGTCGAGGCTAGTGTTCAACATTATCTCTGTAAAACGATATTACTCCGCTACAAGTGCTCACGGATAGCAGTAATTCATTTTCCAAGATACCAGCGAACCTTCTCATAGGCTTTTTGGACTCTGGATGCACAGGATGAGATGAATGCTAATGAACTTTTGATGATTAAATGAATGAATTTAGCATCTAGGGGACTCTATTTATACAAGGGAAGAGGTGAAGTACCATTTGGTGAGTGAGTGTGACATTTGATTTAGGATTGATCTGGGACTTTCGATCTGGAGGGTTGTAACCATTCAGATAGTCCTTTGATCTCAGTCATCAGATCTGGATAGTTGTAACCCTTCAGATCTCCTTTTGATCTCAGTCGTCAGATTCGATCTAACGCTTCAGATCAAGTCTCATTACCAATGGTTAGATCGCGACTCTTTGCGATCAACGCTCCAGATCGCGTCACTTGCGATCGAGCACCCCTCTTCGATCCAACGGTTGCCATTCGTTCACCTAGTTAGCAGTCCAGTCATCTTTCCTCCTACCTGAGTGTCACGTAGGCATTGCCACATCATACGACACGTCACCTGGAGCATATATTTAAGCTCATCAATGCTCTTTGCGACGATGCGTTCGCAAGTGCAATGTCCGCCAACAAAGCACCCAATTGCGCACGTGCGCGCGTGGCGGGCTCACAGGTGCGAACACTTGCTTGCCTATGAGAAGAGACTACCTGCGTTTTTCTTTTTTAACTCCATTAACATTGGAATACATATAAGGAAGCAAACACCTTCAAAAATTTCAGATGTGAGACTAATTCCCATCTATTTCCTTCTATGTCAATTTTGGGTTGACTTTAAAAAAATTAATTTCTCATTCACTCGTAATCGATTTTGAGCAAATTAATAGTCTAGATTCATCTACGTGAAATACAATTTTATTTTTGAAGTCAATTTTGATTTTCATCGATTGATGATACCTCAATTTTCTTTTACAAAAATTGTATATGATCTTTTTTTTAAGACTCAAATATCCAATAAATTTTTCACTAAACATAAAATAGACAAACAATACGAAGTGATATAGAACAGTTTCATTATTCATGCTCGTGCCTCGATTTCAAGCTTGGGCTAAAGTGCAGAACTTTATTTTTTCCTTCTTTTGGTTACTTTTCTTTTCCATAAAGTAGCAACTTTACAAATAAAAAACACATCCATTATCTTTTTCATATTTCATAAAGCAGCAAGTTTACTAATATTAATCGCATCTGTTATCTTTTATGTGGCATTAATCACATCCATGAAGACCATGTTAGTCCTATACAAGACATTTTAGTTGACAAACTTAAAAGTCACTTCTTTGTTTGTTGTTATGCAGATATTTTAGTCGGCAGAATCATACTCTAATAATTTTGTGATATATACTTTGTGTTACGCACATACTTTAGGCAACAAATTCGTATATATTAATTGTAGTGTGAGTTTACTAAAAGGCGAACAATGATGTCACTTCAAGAACTATCATTTTTTGAGTTGAGATGAGCTATTATTTTTCTGACTCTAATAACAATTCTACTGTTGTAATCTGTAGGTATGGTAGGTCTTACAGCTTATATTGGATTTTACGATATTTGCTCTCCAAAGAATGGAGAACGTGTTTTCGTATCTGCAGCAGCAAGGGTTGTTTGTGGGACAATTTGCCAAACAATTTGGCAGTTATGTTGTCGGAAGTGCAGGGCCTGACGAAAAGGTTTGACAAGCCGTGAATTATTGTTTACTTCCATGAGGAAATTAGTTTGTGGCATACTTACTCAAAGCATCTATTAAAAACCGAATGTATATTCAAAATACTGCATCGAGCTAGATTAGGAAGGCTATGACAAATCACTTTTCTACAATAAATACTGAATGCAAAGGCAAAGGCCTTCTGTTTCCATAGATAAATGAATGAAGTACTCATATTTATTTGATTATCATGGGAGAAGTTCAGTCTTTTACTTTCTAGTATTCAACATTTAATACATTGACCTTTGGCAAAATGGAAAAGACTAATATGTTGGTCTGACATACTGTTGTATAGTAAACTTACAAAGAAACATCAACTTATATTATTTGTAAATTGTTTAGTGTTCCCTTTCTTGTTGTTCATTAGCTAAATCTTATGAAGATTAAGTTTGACTTCGACGAGGCTTTTAACTACAAGAAGGAACCTGATCTGACTAAATCTTTGAAGTGGTCGGTCACTTTCTGTTATATTTTTGTCATTCAAAATGGTGAATTTAGGTTTAAAATAGAATGCTGTTTTAGCAATGTCCTTTCAGTAACGGAGTCCATAGTAGTGTCTCCATCATCTTATAAAGGGTTGTCTTTTCTACGATGAATCAAATAACAAATAAACTTGAGATAATCATCGAATCTCATGGAAAATTTTCATCGGCTACCAGGATAAATCGAAAAATACTTGCGACGAGCGGTCTAGAAGATCAATATCCCAGAATTCATGTCCCAAGCTACCCATGTACAGAACCTAGTCACCCATGTCAATGAATTAGATTTTTGTGACAATAATAATTAAGCAATTAATTATATTTGTGAATAAATAGAGGATACGAAAGGACAAAGACAAAATACATGGGTAGAAATGCATTGAGACCGTGCCGCATATTAGAAAAATCATTCCCGATCAATTCATCTCACATTAATATGGATTAGATAAATTACAAAATTATTAGTCAGGATACTATAATTAATACATGGGAAAGATGGATTTACTGATTTTGTCAATTTTTACCCCCAAATCTTAAGATGATCACACCCATACACTAAAAAAAATCATTATGGAAAAAAAATGTTAACCAGGTAGCAGACAAATTAAACCTGGGGTGACCGGCCCGGTCCCACGAAAATTTCCCATTGGTCATCAGGGTAAATCAGGAAGCGCTCACGGTGGGTGGTCTAGAAGACCAGCGTCCCAAGGTTCGCGCCCCATTTGAAGGAAAAATTCAAAAAAAAAAAAATCATTATGGAGAAGAATAAGGTGGCAGTCGAATTTAAGACGGCTTAATCGATTCTATAGAAATTTTTTTTATCAATTATCAAAGAGAAAAATCATCAAGAAAAGATGAGGAAAAAGAGACTAAGAAGATTTATTATAATTCAGCGATATATTTACTCCACAAATAGTCAAAAACTTTCTATTAAAATTTCTCTATATCCTTTTAGAGTTACAATGAGTAGATCCTTAACCCTCTTTTGTCATAATTCGAAATCTTTATTATACCAATAGATTCTTAACCCTATATTATTAGATCCTTAATTCTCCTTTGTCACAATCTGAAATCTTTATTATACTAATAGATGCTTAACCCCACACCATTAGATCCTTAATCCTCTTTTATCACAATTTGAAATCCTTATGATACGATTTTGTCTATTTTAATTACGATTAAGTCCATGTAAATTTATTTTTGAGTTTTACTTAAAAGGTCTTGCATTACGTGACTTTAATCGTAATCCCAACCTACCTAAAAACATATGAAGACATGAAATAAAATGAACGAGCAATAAATATAAAGAACCTTTAGCTACTGATGGGGTTGAGCACCCGTGACTGACATATGGAGGGAAGAAGCTATGTGATAAGATGTGTCGAGTCTCAATGACTCTCTTTTCGGAGCTCCCTAGACCCTCTCGGGAAGGGGATCCCCCGAGACTCTCGCGGGTAGACACGCCCAAGAGATCAAATCAGCAGACGCACTCCCGAAATCACCTCGGGAAGTCGGGTCCCCGAGACCACCTCACGAAGGCAAAGTGCCCGGGACCCCCGGCCATAAGACCCCGAGATTACCTCGGGGAAGCGGAGCCTAAGAAGCTTTCGACCTCAAGGAACTGCACCCCTTTCTTCGGATCTGTGGATAACCATTATCAATTATCGTAGAGTGATCATGATCCATAATTGTCGCAACGGTCCGAACTTAATGACAGCGTGGACCGTTACAAAGGTTATCCCTTAACCGACAATTGGGGGACGTGGCAAAGATCGTGGAGACTCGTGAGGCAGCCACCGCAGGTATATATAAAAGGTACTCCAACCCCTCCGGTAAGGGGGTGACACACTCTCTACTTCACGCATCTCCTTTTTGCCTTTCTTTTCATCTCCTGGATCGAGGCACTGACTTGAGCGTCAGAGTGGGCTCCGCCGGACAACCTCCGACGTGTTCCCCTAACACTCGTGTTAACCTTGCAGGGTGTGAATCCTTCCTCTAGCGCCAGCATCCGCGTGGGTTGAACCCTGGTGACTGGTCGTCGACGTCGATTCTTTCCGAAATAAGTTTGGCGCCGTCTGTGGGAAACCAATAAAGCATCAGAAGGAGCACGGATGACAGAGCCGACGGGACAATCCATTGTCCTAACGAAGGAGGAACTGGATCGCTTGGTGGCCAACGTCATCAAAGATGCACTCAAACAACACCAAATCGAGTATGTCTCCTCATAGTGAGGTGTTTCTAGGCGGGAGGAGATCCCTAGAATCTTCATCTCGCACCCCCAACCGTGAAGATCCATCACACCACCGGGGCGACGCGTCAGAGCAGCCCCGGACCACCGGCGAGACTCTCCTGGAGATGTGGAGAAGCCCAACTTGGTAGCCTCTAGTGCTCTGAGACTCGAAGAGGGACAGGAGAAGAGGGAGGAACCTAAGGCCTCCCCTAAGGCTCCCTCTACTCCCTTCTCATCTAAGATTGTAGAAGACCTCATGCCGAAGTAGTTTCCGGGGCCTGGGATTGCTGATTACGACGGGAAGACAGATCCAGAGGATCATGTCTGTAAGTTTGAAAATGCAGCACTCCTACACCAGTATACTGATGGTGTAAAGTGACGGGTGTTCATGAACACCCTATCCGGAACAACCCAGCGATGGTTCCAGAGGCTGCCCTCAGGTTCTATCAACTCCTTCACGGAGTTTAAAACCGCCTTCCTCCACCACTTCGCCAGTAGCCATTGCTACCAGAAGACGACACTCAATATATTCGCTCTCAAGAAGAAGCCAAAAGAGCCGCTCAAGGAGTACATCCAGCGGTTCAACCGGGTGGCACAAGATGTGCCAAGTGCAATGTCAGAAATCCTCGTCAGCGCTTGTACCCAAGGGCTCTTGGAAGGGGATTTTTTCTGATTATTGGTGAAGAAGCCACCCGCCAGCTTCGATGATCTGCTGGGGCGTTTGGTCAAGCACGTCAACATGGAGGAGGTGCAATTCACCCGTCACAAGGAACTAGGGAGTCCCCCCTCAAGCCATTACCAGGTCCGGAAGGAGGGAACCCCTAGCTCCAACCCATGGAAAAGACCTTCACCCGGGGAAGGACTAGTGGGCGAGTAGACGGAAACTGGTCGAGACACTGGACACCGAGCAGCCAAAGCCACTGATGAAGTACTGCAGCTTCCACGGCAGTACTACACATTCTACCGAGGAGTGTCATACCTTGAAGAAAAAAATTGAGTGAAGAGGCAGACCCTAAACCTCGGAGGAAGTGGAAGAAGACGGGGTATCACCGGAATTCCCATCGGCGAAGCCTTTCTCCTAGACGAGGGCAGTCGGGAGAAAATGAAACCTGACACCGGTCTCTGTCGCGGTCGAGGGGAAGGAGCCGGGGGCCTGCACCCTGCAGGTCTCCCTCCTTGGAAAGAGACCCCCAGGAAGGGTAAGGCCTCTGCACGCGGCCCACCCTCTGGACATGTGGGAGTAATCTCCGGAGGACCCACCGGAGGAGATTCCCATCGGGCAAGGAAGTCTAACACCCGACATCTGGAGAACTATGCAATTGGGACGAGCTGGAGCTAGGATCACGACCCTACGATCTCATTCAACCCCGAAGACTTGGAAGAGGTGAAAGCTCCCCATAAAGAAGCCCTGGTAATCCTTGCCCGCATTGCCAACTATGAGGTCAAGCGCCTCTTCGTGGATACCAGAAGTTTCGTGAACATCTTGTACAAGGTTGCTCTGGATCAGATGCAGATCGACGAGGAGGAACTACTTCCGGTCTCTACCCCGTTGTTCAGCTTCATTGGGTATCGAGTACAGCCGATAGGGCAAATCACCTTATCGCTATCATTGGGCAGCGACCTGCTCAAGAGGACCAGGAGGGCATCCTTTTTGATTGTGGATGCTCCCTCATCCTACAATGCCATTTTGGGACGCCCGGCACTCAGTGTCTTCGAGGCGGTGGTCTCTGTCTACCATCAGAAGATAAAATTTCCGGTGGGCGACCGAGTGGCTGAAGTCAAAGGAATCAACCGGTGTCTCGGTGATGCTACAACGGGGAAGTCAGATCGAAGTCCCGAAAAAACCCGAGGGCACAGGAAGGCTAACTAGAGGAAGCGGTCATTCCCAGGAGGACAGGGCCAAAAAGCTCGAGAGGCCAGAGCAGGACAACTGTCTTTAGCTTTATCACTCCTGGTAAGATTTGTGTGACATACCATGTACTCGCCTATGTACTATTGCTGCCTTACAGTGAATCCATAAAATAAAGGAACGTGTCATCACAAAAGTGCCAGTAAATCAAACAAAACCATAATACCTTGCGGTGCTGCGGATGCCTGGGGTACTTAGGCTTGGTCTGGGTGCAACGGACACCCAACCAAGAAACAAAAACCCTAATGTCTTGCGGTGCTGCGGATGCCCGGGGTATTTAGGCTTGGTCTGGGTGCTACAAATGCCCGACAAAGAAATAAAAATCCTGATGACTCGCGGTGTTGCAGATGCCCGGGGTACTTAGGCTTGATCTGGGTGCTACAGACGCGCGACCAAGAAACAACCCCTAATGCCTCGCGGTGCTGCGAATGCCCGGGGTACTTAGGCTTGGTTTGGGTGTTATGGACACCCAACCAAGAAACAAAAACCTAATGCCTTGCGATGTTGCGGATGCCCGGGGTACTTAGGCATGATCTGGGTGCTACGGATGCCCAACCAAGAGACAAAACTCTAATGTCTTATGGTGCTGCGGATGCCCGGGGTACTTAGGCTTGGTCTGGGTGCTACAGACGTCCGACCAAGAAACAAAAACCCTAATGCCTCGCGGTGCTGCGGATGCCCGGGGTACTTAGGCTTGGTCTGGGTGCTACGGACGCCCAACAAAGAGACAAAACCCTAATGCCTCGCGGTGCTGCGGATGCCCGGGGTACTTAGGCTTGGTCGTGGTGCTACCGACACCCAACCAAGAGACAAAACCCTAATTCCTCGCGGTGTTGCGGATGCCCGGGGTACTTAGGCTTGGTCTGGGTGCTACAAACGCCCGACTAAGAAACAAAAACCCTAATGTCTCGCGGTGCTGTGGATGCTCATGGTACTTAGGCATGGTCTGGGTGCTACAGACGCTCGACTAAGAAACAAAAACCCTAATGTCTTGCGGTGCTACGGATGCCCGGGGTACTTAGGCTTGGTCTGGGTGCTACAGACGCCTGACTAAGAAACAAAAACACTAATGCCTCATGGTGCTACGGATACCCGAGGTACTTATGCTTGGTCTGGGTGCTACGGACGCCCGACCAAGAGACAAAACCCTAATGCCTCGCGGTGTTGTGGATGCCCAGGGTACTTAAGCTTGGTCTGGGTGCTACGGACGCCTAACCATGTGACAAAACCCTAATTCCTCGCAGTGCTGCGGATGCCCGTGGTACGTAGGCTTGGTCTGGGAGCTTCAGACGCTCGACCAAGAAACAAAAACTCTAATGCCTCGCGGTGCTATGGATGCCCGGGGTACTTAGGCTTGGTTTGGGTGCTATGGACGCCCAAACAAGAGACAAAACCCTAATACCTCGTGGTGTTGTGGATGCCCGGGATACCTAGGTTTGGTCTGGGTGCTACGTACGCTCAAACAAGAAACAAAACCCTAATACCCTGCGGTGCTGCGGATGCCCGGGGTACTTAGACTTGGTCTGATTGCTACAGACATCCAACCAAGAGACAAAACCCTAATGCCTCGCGGTGTTGCGGATGCTCGGGGTACTTAGGCTTAGTCTGGGTGCTACAGACGCCCGACTAAGAAACAAAAACCCTAATGTCTTGCGGTGCTGCGGACGCCCAACCAAGATATAAAACCCTAATGCCTCGCGATGCTGCGGATGCCCGGGGTACTTAGGCTTGATCTGGGTGCTACAGATGCCCAACCATGTGACAAAACCCTAATTCCTCGCGGTGCTGCGGATGCCCGTGGTACTTAGGCTTAGTCTGGGTGCTTCAGACGCCCGACCAAGAAACAAAAACTCTAATGCCTCGCGGTGCTATGGATGCCCGGGGTACTTAGGCTTGGTCTGGGTGCTACAGACGCCCAACCAAGAGACAAATCCCTAATACCTCGCGGTGCTGCAGATGCCCGGGATACCTAGGCTTGGTCTGGGTGCTACGAACGCCCAACCAAAACAAAACCCTAATACCCTTCGGTACTGCGGATGCCCGAGGTACTTAGACTTGGTCTGGGTATTACAGACGCCCAACCAAGAGACAAAACCCTAATGTCTCGCTGTGCTGCGGATGCCCGGGGTACTTAGGCTTGGTTTGGGTGCTACGGATGCCCAACCATGAAACAAAAACCCTAATGTCTCGCGGTGCTATGGATACCCGGGGTACTTAGGCTTGTCTGGGTGCTATAGACGCCCGACCAAGAAACAAAAACCCTAATGCCTCGCGGAGCTGCGGATGCCCGGGGTACTTAGGCTTGGTCTGGGTGCTACGGATGCCCAACCAAGAAATAAAACCCTAATACGTCACGGTGCTGCGGATGCTCGGGGTACTTAGGCTTGGTCTGGGTGCTTGATAAGCACCATTTTATTGATTATTTTAATTGCTAAAATCCATGTTTGACCCATGTTTTTATTGCTTAATTATGATTTTACTCTAGGTTTTGGAACTTTATCTTATTTTGGACTTAATTGCAAAATTACATAATTTTTGGATTATTTGGCCACTAATTTTCTGATATATTTTTGTAGGCAAGAAAGGATACTGGACCTAGGGCATATTGGGTCAGACTTGAGTCGGATGTGAACCGGATCGGATTATCAAGCCTACGATTAATCCGGGCCGTCCGATTCAAGAGCGGCTAGATCTGAGCCATCCGGGACGATCTGAAGCAATCCGAGCTAGGGTTAGGGTTGATCAAGCTCTATGATCAAGATCTGAAGGTTTCATCCCAATCAGAGCTCAATCAACCGTTGGATCAAGCAAGGAGGGCTCTAGAGCGTCCAATCACAGATAGAGTTGATCTGGACCATCCGTTGCACATCTGGAGGATCCGAGCTACCACAAGGCAGATCCTGACCCCAGATCATCATCATAAAAGTTTGGCTCAAATCAGAGCAAGATCTGCCGTTGGATTGAAGTGGATCAATCTGGACCATCCATTGTTATATACTTAAGGAAAAATTCCCGAAGCCTTCTCCTTGTCGCGTCTCAGCCGCTACAGTAGGTTTTCTTCATCTTCTTCGTTTTCTAGCAGTTTTTCTTCAATTCAAGGGGCGCGACCACTCAATCTCGACCTTGGATCATCTTCTGGATCATTGGAGCTAGCTTTGGTGGAGAATTCAGCTCAAATTTGCACCGGAAGAGGGCTGTTTGAGGGTTTCGGCAGCTCAGCAATCTAATCACTTGTACTTCTTCCGCAAGCCATTTTCGACCATCTGAGCCGGCTGTAGGGGTTCTCAGGTGAACTCAGATGGTCCACGAATCATCATAGCAACCACCATCAACTGAGGCCAAGGAAATTGGATTGAAATTCCAGCTGCGTGCATTTTGAGCAGAGTGATCGATTGAAGTTGTTTTCCAATGATTTGCTGTGCCTAGGGGTTCGAAGCCAGCTCTTGATTGACGACCAAGAAGATTTCGAGCTTAGGGAGTGATTGAGTTTAGATTTCCTTGGTTAATCTCGTTTTCTTAGCCGTTAATTTTCAGTTCTGCACTGTTCGTTTCTGAATTGGTTTCAGTTTGGTTAAGTTTCATTTATTGCATTGTTTCAGCTGTAATCTAGCTTTACATCTTCAAGTTGAGTAGTTTAGGAACCTACCTAGTGGATAGTTGTGTTTGATTTCAGTTAATTTTAGTTCAAATTTCTTGCGTGCCAATTTATTGCTGCGTATCAACAATTCTGAATTTCTGCACTTCCATTTCATTTCTGCATTCTCCCCATTTATTGCTACGTTTTCGATTCCAGCACCTAAAGAGGTTATTGATCGGGCAACCATTGCACTAGATCTCCACTTGATTAATTTGTTTATGCAATCGGTTGTAGCGTATCAATCCTTGTATCAATTTCAATGCCATAATCTGAATTCCAATTTGCATCTTCTTATTTCTGCACATCAGCATCGTAGTGTTTCTTTGCATCCATGGTTTGATTCTTCAGAAATATGAATCATATTGGGAATGATCAATCTGCTCTCTGAGTAGCAGTTTAGTTCCTTGCATCCAAAGTTTCTGCAGTCTACATTTAATTTCTGCGTTTCTACATTTCTGAATTGTTCATGTGGTTACTGCACTTTAGTTCCGAGCTCACATTGTGTATCAAGTAACAAATCTGAATTGGATTAGTGCCAAGATAAATGAAATTCTGGTGTATCATTGCATTGAATTCAGATTACTTGGTTCGATTGTTTTGAATCTGAATTGTACATGAAATCTGCACATGTTCTGCCTTAATGTGTCTGATCTGGAGCTGCATCTGGATGCTTAAGTGCTTCCTTCAACTCTTGCAAATCTATCCACTAATAGCCGTGCTTCCTAAGCTCAATTGACCAGTTTCAACTTGGAATTCGCAGTGATCAATTTTCTGCAAAGGCAGCAGAATTGTGAATCAGTTTTCCTTCTTTTGTGTGCCAACTGCTGAAAAATCTGCACTTTGTATCAAATGCAGATTAGGAAGTGCTTGGTGCCAAGTTTAATGCAGTTTGCAGGGAGCTATTGTGTATCAAGTGCATTCGGACTTATCTGAGCTTCCTTACAATTGGTTGATTCAAAATTTGGTAGCTAGCTTGATTTGTGCCAAGTTTGTTTGTTGCTAAAAATTCCTGCCCTGTTTTATTAATTCTTCTAGCAACCTGTTTTATTAATTCTTCTAGCAACCTGTTTTGCAAATTCGATATCAAATTTGTGTCCAAACTTTTAGCTTGATTCGGTTTCCATTGGTTGAATCATTAAGTGTCAACTCCTTGTGTAGCTCCCTTAATTGAGTGAATTAGCTTTTCATTGCATTCTTTTGTCTATTCGAAACCAAAATCCGAATACTTATTTGAAACCCGAAAACACCAACGACACATAAATACAAGCGCGAATCAAACAAACCTTCAACTAGCCCCGAGAAAAATACGACCTGTGGCCCCTATATTACATTTTCATATTCTTGATTGTAAAAGGATTTCCAGCATTTCATTTCATTCATTGATATTTAAATTTGATGAGCCCATACATTTCGTGACAAATTAATTAGTATATTTTGGGCCCGTCAGTGCTACGGACGCCCGACCAAGAAACAAAAAATCCTAATGCCTCGCGGTGCTGCGGATGCCCGGGGTACTTAGGCTTGGTCTGGGTGCTGCAGATACCCAACCAAGATCTACGCAGCCCCCACCACCTCTAACTGGGGATTGGAGGTGGCTTGAGGACGGAAGGTTAACACACAACCTACTGATAGATACCATTTTGTTGATTATTTTAATTGCTAAAATCCATGTTTGACCTATGTTTTTATTGCTTAATTGTGAAATTGCCCTAGGTTTTAGAACTTACTCTTATTTTGGACTTAATTGTAAATTTACACATATTTGGATTATTTGGCCACTAAATTCTTGATCTATTTTTGTAGGCATAAAAAGTTCATGGACATAAGGCATATTGGGTCAAAACTTGAGTCGGATGTGACCCGGATCGAGTTATCAAGATTAGGATTAAATCCAGGCCGTCCGATTCAAGAGCGGCTAGATCTGAGCCATCCGGGACCATCTGAAGCAATCCGAGCTAGGGTTAGGGTTGATCAAGCACTCTGATCAAGATCTGAAGGTTTCATCCCAATCAGAGCTCAATCACCCGTTGGATCAAGCTCAGAGGGCTCTAGATCGTCCATTCAAAGATTAGGGTGATCTGGACCATCCGTTGCAAATCTGGAGGATCCGAGCTACCACAAGGCAGATCCTGACCCCTGATCATCATCATCAAAGTTTGGGTCAGATCAGAGCAAGATCAGCCGTTGGATTCATCCAAATCAATCAGGGTCGTCCATTCCTATGTATTTAATCAACTTCTTCCCATAGCGCACAGTGTCGCGTCTTCGCCGTTCTTCGCGTTCTTCATTTTGTTCTTCATCGCTTCTTCAGATTTTTCTTCCAAGAAGGCGTGACCACCTCAACTTCCATCCTAGATCAAGAATTGAATCTTTGGTGATAGTTTCCTTTAAGAATTCAGCTCCATTTGCGCCGGAACAGGGATTGTTTGAGGGTTTCGGCAATTCCTCAGTCCGACCACTTTCTTCTCATCTACAATCCATTTCCAAGCGTCTGAGCCACTTGTAGGGGTTCTCAGGTGAGCTTAGACGATTCTCAAATCATCATCGCAGCTCCACCAGTTGAGATAGAGTGGATCGGATTGTAAATTCCAGCTAAGCGCAGATTTGAGCAGAATCGACTTCAGAAATGATTTTCCACTTATTTGCTGAGCCTAGGGGTTCGAAGCCAGCTCTTGCTTGACGACCAAGAAGTTCTTGAGCTCGGGAAGGGTTGAGGAGTAGTTTAGTTAGTTAATTTTTATTGTATTCAGCTGTAGTTTTCATTTCTGCACGAACTTTGTTTCTGAATTTCCGTATCAGCATTTAGATTTCGAATCTTAATTGTTTCTGCTTAATTAGGTTTATATCTTTCAAGTCAAGTAGTTTAGGAAGCTTGCCTAGTGGATAATTGCTCTTAATTTAAGTCATTTCCTGCTTGATTCCTTGCGTATCAGATCCCCTGTTTTCTGCAACTGCGTATCAGCAGTTTCTGCAATTTTCAGATTAGTTAAGTAGTTTTGAGATGTGTTTCTGCTGAAATTTGTTTTAATTCTTCAGTCTAATTAGTTAAGTTACTTGTTAGTGAGTAGTTACACTTCATTTCAGCTTGTTTCATGCTTTACTTGCTGCATATCGAATCCTTGATTGTGTGCCAACTTCTTTGCTGCGTGCCAAGCTGAGTTACTGCACATTAGTAGTTTCAATTCCATTACACTAGTTTCTGTCAAGTAATTGCTAGTTTGAGTTTCCTTGTGCCTAGATTAGTTACTTGCAATTAGTTTGCATTAGCTAGCTCAGCCTTTGATCTATTGCGAAAAAATCTGTAGCTAATCCTTTAAATTCTGCATCTGTAATTTCAGCCATTCGGTTTCTGAATTTTTGCTTCTCAAGTTCTGATTTCAGTCTCAATTTCTTGCCTTAGTCTTGCTTAGTTCTTTCCTAATAGCCTTGTTTCCCAATTGAACCAATTAGCTTAAAATCTGAGTTGGAAGCTCACTGTTTTCTTAAATTTGGTGTTAGTTTTTGGCATAAAGAGTTTATCTTGCGTGCCAATTTCTTTGGACATATTTACATCCGCATGTAACTTGTTTTTGTGGGATATGACTGTGTTTGAACTCAATAAGTTGCATTCATCTATTTTTGAATTTCTTTGCATTGGTTTACTTCCCAAAATCCTAGCTAATTTGAGTTGAATTGGTGCTCGTTGAATTTCTGCATCTCGCATGCTTTTAAGTGTGTGAAGCTTGTTTGTTTCAAAAATCTTCCATCTCTGCACTTATTTAATTGTTTAGCATCAAGATTGCATTTAATATCCATTGAGTTCCCTATTAATTTCGATTTAGCCACTTGGGTTTAGTAGGTTTTCTCTTGGTTAAAATTCTTAGTTGTCATCACTCGTTTATTATATTTAGTTGTAATTCTCTTCTTTTTCTTGTGCTTCCATTCCGAATTCATAAACCAAAACCCAATTACTTATTTGAAACCTAAAAACACAAACGACACATAAACCAAGCTCGAATCGAACACGACAACTAGCTCCGAGAAAAATACGACCTGTGGCCCCTTTGCTACATTTTAGATTTTTGATTGCAAAAAGGGTTTCAGCATTTCATTCATATTTAAATTTGAGACCCACATTCGTGACAATCTATTTTGGGTCCGTCACCTACCAAATATGAAACAAACATCCTCAAACAAGGGGAAACCGATATAATATCTTAGTACTGCCCAAGGTACTTACACATCCGAGGTAACAAGTGTTTTCCTTCATTCTTATGGGAAATACATTGGCAATGACATATCAAGGGAATACAAAGAATAGGGGATACAATCAGTAGGTCCAGTAGAAGAGATCACTCCTTTGCTCGAGCTCTCCCTTATCGCTTCAACGTCCCCGCATGGTCGTTTAGCTTGGAACCATCTGCCAGTGGTGGGAGAGCGGGAAGCCATCTTTCTTATGGTCAGAATCCTTGAAATTTCGGCCACGGCTGGGACTTCGGGGTCCTCCCTTCACATGACCATTCACGAATGAAAGAAGAACAGGAACAACTTTAGATACACATGAACGAAACAGTTCTATTCAAAGACCTCGATTGCCTCATATAGTCAACCCACATTTAAGAATAAGGATGGATTGAAAAATACAAAGGGAAGAATAGAAAATCAACAGCTACAACTCCTCCTCGGATGACAACTTACTCCAGGCCTAACTAACACCTGGGGTGGATGACTGTCTGATGCCCAAAACCTGGGGAAGAGAAGGGGGAGTAGTAGCAACAACTCCCCCTCGGATGGCAACCTACTCCAAGCCTGACTGACACCTGGGGTGGACGGCTGTCCAATGCACAAAACTCGGGAAAGGGGGCGGTCAGGAGGGGGAGAGCATTTGAGGGATAGAAGATGAGCCACCAGGAGACACTGCCCGCCCGGAGGGGGATAGGAGATGAACCGCCAGGAGATGCTCCCGGGCGAAACAAATGAGGTCATCTCTGCCATGCTCCCCGGCGAAGCATGTAAGGTCTTTTCTGGACTCTCCGGTGAAACATGTGGTTCCATCCCCGCCATGCTCTCCCGGGAAAGGTGCGATATCATCTCTGTTATGCTCCCCAGTAATGAAAAAAATCCTTGTTAGAAGGAGAGATGGCGGAGGGTGTACCGGAAGGTTGCACGCTTCATAAGGGATTCTGGGAGCACCTGACTTAGCCTGGGCAGACGGGGCCTCGCACCCCTCTGGGCGACGAAACTCCTCCTTACCAGTTTCCCCTCCAGGCTGCGACCTCTTCTCTCTTCCTGATCCATGAGAATGGGAAGGAAAGATGGAGGAGAACGAACCGTTGGCCTCCCATCTTTATAGAGATGAATGCCCATCCACATTTAATGAAGGCACGACGCAGGAGCAGTAATGGGCGCCAATCCTGTGTTGAGGCAATCGACCCTTAAATGATTGAAAGATCATGGTTTTGATGTGTGTGGTTGAATATGTTTAAAGTTAGAGTGTTATGTTGTATTTGATGTGTGTGATTGAGTTTGCAGGACTTGGAGAATCACACATGGTGGATATATCCGAGGAACGAGAGCCGAGGGAGGAGAGCTCCAAGGGTAAGCCGGGAAGTGGACTTCAAGGGCACACGTGAAGGGTGGCATGGAGGCAAGCCAAGGGAAGGCTTGCGTGCGCATCCGAGGGACGATAGCCAGAGGAAGAGAACTTCAAGGGGCAAGCCAAGGGAGCAGACCTGAAGGCACATGTGAAGGAGAAGGTCCAGAATGGCTGGAGCTGAGCTGTGAAGCAGGGCAGTTGACTGGCCCTGGGGCAGTCGACTTCCAAAACCCACAGAAAGTTTACGGCCTCGGACCAGTCGACTGACATTTGGGCAGTCGACTGGTATACCCCAAAAACTAGCCGTTGGCTAGCAATTAATGCTAGGCCAGTCGACTTCCCTTGGGGCAGTCGACTGGTGCGGGGCTGGACAGACTGCGAGTCTGTCCTGTTCACCTATAAAAGGAGCATCTTTTTACACGTGCACGGTACGGTTCCGTACAGTGTCGAAGTGCTGCTCGTCTGAAGAGCATTTTCCACTTCCTCTCTTGTATTCTACTGTATTCTGAAAAGAGGAAGATCGATTGTAAAGGTTTCTCCACCTCAAGGAGAGTTTTCGATAATGAAAAGTGGTGCTCGCGGCGTGGATCCTTGGACTAGTTACCCATCTGGGTGGATACCAAGTAAACGATAAGTGTTAGCATTGTCTTGATTTTCTTTGCATATTATTTCCGCTGTGCTAACAATTTTGTAGAGATCCAAAACGTGAAAAAGTGCTATTCACCCCCCCTCTAACTCGCCTAGACGATCCTTTCAGTTGGTATCAGAGCCGGTGCGTTTCGGAAGAACTAACCGTCAAACGGAGCAAATTTAATGGCGTTTCAAGAGGGATACTCCACCGCATGACCGCCCTTCTTCGACGAGAACGATTTCACTTATTGGAAAGGTAGGATGCAATACTACCTTATGAATGATATTGAGAACTGGATAAGTGTTGCAGATGGCTTCGAGGCGCCCGTCGATGAAAGAGGAGAACCAACACCGATGAGATCTTGGTCGAAGGAGGTGATGAAGAGGGCACAATCTAATGCCAAGGTCACCACCACACTGCAATGCGGGCTCTCGAAGGAGCAACTGAACAAGGTGGGGTCGTTCAAGAGCGCCATGGAACTGTGGGACAAATTGGTGGAATTGAACGAGGGGTCAAACGAGTCCAGAAGAGCTAAGAAGGACTTGCTAGTGGCCCAACTACAATCCCTTTCCATGAAGAGCAACGAGACCGCCAGCCAGCTACATGGAAGGGTAAAGGAAGTGATCAACGAGCTCCATGTGATTGGAGAGAAGATAGAGAACTGGGACATCGTCAGGTACGTTCTACAAGCATTCCCAAGGACCACCTTGTGGGCATCCATGGTTGATGCTTACAAGATATCAAGGGACTTATCTTTAGTTAAATTAGACGATTTGTTTTGTGAATTTAAACTGCACGAGCAAGCTAACATTTTGGCCAAAGAGAAAGGTATTGCCTTTGTTGCAGAAAAGGAGAAGAAGAGGAGGAAGGAGAAGAAGAAGGTGGTCTACTCATCTTCATCCGACTCAGAGGAGTCAAGCACCTCTATGGATAGTGACCAAGAGGCCTTCATGGTAAGAAAATTTCATAGAGCTTTTAAAAGTTTGTCTAACAAGTGCTATGCTAGGAAAGGGTCCAAGGGCAAGGGTAAGGCCAAGGACATCATATGCTACAACTGCCACCAAGAGGGACATATGAAGAACGAGTGCCCTCAATTGAAGAAAAGAGAGGACAAGAAGGAGGAGAAGAAAAAGAGTGACAAGAAGAAGTCAAAGGGAAAGGAGAAGGGTGCCACCAACCTTAAGGCAACTTGGGATGATCCATCATCCTCAGAGGAAGAAGAAGAGCAAGTCTCCCACTTTGCTCTTATGGCACAAAATCACTCAGACTCATCGGATGATGAACGAAACTCAAGTAGTGAAGATGAGAGCTCCTCCACTTCATCATCAGAGTCAGAAGCTTCGGTAAGTGAGGTATACCACTTACCCTCCTCTACTTTAGTGAAAATAATTTCTAGCACTAACATGGACTTAGCTAAGGCTAGAAGTAAAATTAAGGATCTAAAGGAAGAAATTGTCATGCTTAGAGTAGAAGCTACTAAACTTAAAGAGTTGCATGCTAGTTCTACTTCTTCACATGCTTTACATCTTGAAGCTGAAAATAGGGAATTAAGAAAACAGGTAGATGACCTCACGAAGGCCCTTAGGAAATTCCAAGTAGGATCAAGTAACCTAGATATGATCATCAACAGTCAAAGGGCTATGTATAACAAGGCCGGCTTAGGATATAGGCCTAAGACAAAGGAGGTAGCCTTTGTTTTGCTTACCGATAGGATTAGTGCATCTAGGAGACTAGGGGCTAGGGGAACCACAAAGAAGGCATGGGTACCTAAGAGATTTCTAAATGATGCTTATGGATCAAAGATATGGGTACCAAAAGAGTATGTTTTCCATGTTGTTTAGGTAACGGTGAAGGAGGCCTCAACTATGTGGATAGTAGATAGTGGATAGCCAAGACACATGACCGGGGATGTGAGCAAATTCACCACTATTAGCTACCTAAGAGAAGGGACGATCTCCTTTGGGAATAGTGGAAAGTTGAAAATCATTGGTAGGGGCACAATTGAGGTATCTTCCACCATTTCTATACATAAGGTACTTCTAATCAAAGATATGAAATTCAATTTATTAAGTGTGAGTCAATTATGTGATGCCGATTTTAGAGTTGAATTTCATGCTAGGAAATGTGTAATAAGACATAATGAATCAAATACCATCATATTAGAAGGGTTTAGAGAGGCAAATTTATATTATCTTGATCTTACTTATGCTACTAACAATGTTGCTAAGTGTTTCATGTCCAAAGAAGAAGAAGGATGGTTGTGGCATAGGAGACTTGGACACGTCAACATGAGGAGCATTGCAAGAGTGGCCAAGGAAGAGTTGGTGAAGGGGCTACCAATGATCAAGTACGAGAAGACTAAGTTGTGTGATGCATGTCAAGAGGGTAAGCAATCAAAAGCATCACACAAAGGTAAAACCCTAACCACTACTTCTTTACCTTTAGAACTTTTGCATATAGATTTGTTTGATTGCCATAGCACTCCCTCACTTGTAGGGAGTAAATATTGCTTAGTCATAGTAGACGATTTTTCTAGATTTACATGGGTCTATTTCTTAAAATATAAGGATGATACCCTAGAGATTTTTATAGGATTTAGTAAAAGGGTAGAAAACGAAAAACAAATCAAAATAAACCGAATTAGGAGTGACCACGGTGGGGAGTTCCAAAACGTAAGTTTCACACAATTTTGTATTGAAAATGGGTACAAGCATGAATTTTCATGCCCAAGGACTCCTCAACAAAATGGGGTAGTTGAGAGGAGAAACCGAGCCCTACAAGAAGCTGCTAGGACTATGCTTAATGCATATTCCCTTCCTAGCTATTTTTGGGCCGAAGCGGTTAACACCGCTTGCTATATTCAAAACCGGGTTTTGGTACATAGGTTTCTAGGAAAAACACCTTTTGAACTATGGAATGGAAGGGTACCCCAAGTCCACTATTTTAGGGTCTTTGGATGTAAAGTCTACATCTTAAATACCAAAGATGACCTAAGGAAATTTGAGTCAAAAGCCGATGAAGGAATTCTAGTAGGGTACTCCTTGACTAGTAGAGGTTATAGAGTTTACAACAAGAGGACAAAAGTGATCGAGAAGTCCTCAAATGTTAAGTTTGATGAAACAACTAGTACCTATCCTAGAAAGGCCTCAATTGATAAGGATATAGAGGAGGTCCAACCCCTTGCCCAAAGAATCCAAGACCTACATTTGGAGGGCAATGATCAAGGGGGAGTAAGAAGTACCCTAGAGGATGAGGAAGAAGGAGTAAATGAACCCACAACCTCTAGGCCCTTGAGACATCACCATGATCACCCTGTTGACCAAATAGTGGGTGATATCACTCAAGGAGTAAGGACTAGGTCCCATTTTAGGGATCAAACTAGTCAAATAGCTTTAATCTCCCAATTGGAACCCATGTCCATTGATGAAGCATTGGGAGATGTTGATTGGGTCTTAGCCATGCAAGAAGAGATAAATCAATTTGAGGGAGTTAGTTCCTAGGCCCAATGATTCCACTATTGTAACCACTAGATGGGTCTTTAGGAACAAACTAGATGACCAAGGTAAAATCACTAGGAACAAGGCTAGATTGGTGGCTAGGGGGTTTAACCAAGTTGAGGGACTAGATTATGATGAGACTTATGCCCCCGTAGCTAGGTTAGAATCAATTAGAATTCTACTAGCCTATGCCGCTCACATGGGTTTCACACTCCACCAAATGGATGTGAAGTCGCCATTCCTTAATGGGATCATTAAGGAAGAGGTCTATGTAGAACAACCCCCCGGGTTTGAGGACCCTAACTTTCCAAGACACGTGTTCAAATTAAGAAAAGCCTTATATGGATTGAAACAAGCTCCTTGGGCTTGGTATGAAAGGCTTTCTTCATTTTTGATGTCTAAGGGGTTTAGGAGAGGAACAATTGATCCTACTTTGTTCCTAAAAACTAAGGACAAGGACATATTTGTTGCCCAAGTCTATATAGACGATATCATTTTTGGGTCAACAAATAATGATTTCCTACAAGAATTCATCAAGTGTATGGAATATGAATTTGAAATGAGTCTTGTAGGAGAGTTAACGTTTTTCTTAGGCCTTCAAGTTAAGCAAACTAATGAAGGTACACATGTCTTTCAAACCAAATATGCTAAGGCGATGTTAAAGAGATTTGGTTTAGAAAATGCTAAGGTAGCATCTACACCCATAGGAACCAATGTAAAAATGGATAGTGACATTGAAGGGAAAATGGTAGACTCTAAACAATATAGAAGCATGATTGGTAGCCTCCTATACCTAACCGCTAGTAGACCCGACATACTTTTTGCGGTAGGTATGTGTGCAAGGTACCAATCGTGTGCCAAAGAGTCCCATTTGGTTATAGTCAAGAGGATCCTAAGGTATGTGAAACGTACCTTAAATGTCGGACTTTGGTATCCTAGAACTCCTAGTGTTGATCTAATTGGATACACCGACTCTGATTATGCGGGTTGTAAGCTGGATAGGAAGAGCACTAGTGGAGGGTGTCAATTCCTTGGGTCTTCCTTAGTTAGTTGGAGTAGTAGGAAACAACCATGCGTTGCCCTATCAACAACGGAGGCAGAATATGTGGCAATGGGTGGGTGTGTTTCCCAACTCCTTTGGATCATACACACCTTAGAGGATTATGAGTTGCATTACACCAAGGTCAAAGTCTTGTGTGATAATGTAAGCACAATCAATTTAACTAAAAATCTGGTTCACCATTCTAGGACAAAACACATTGAAGTGAAACATCACTTCATTAGAGACCATGTGGCAAGGGGAGACATAGAACTACACTATGTTGAATCAAAGTCGAACCTAGCCGACATCTTTACCAAGCCTCTTCCCGAATCGGAGTTTACATCTTTAAGAAGAGGCCTTGGAATGTGTTTTGTGGAAGTATAGGATGAACTTGGAGATATTAGCTTTGAAAAAGGGTGCTTGATCCATTAGGTGATACATTTGGCTCACTTGTGCTTGTGGCACATTGTTGAACCATTAGAAGTATCAAAATATGAAAACTAGACCAACTATGGGGAAGGCAAGTGTTTAATCAATGGACACTTTGCCCAAAGATCATAGTTGGACATTTTAAACCTTTGAAAACCATTTTATGTTTTATATACTTTGTCATGCTTTTAAAAGTCACATGATTGCAAAATTGGATTCAAAGTTTGATACAAAATGTAGTGGTTTTCAAAACTTTTGGATTTTTATCAAAAGTCATGCATGTTTGAAATTTTATATGGACTAATATTTTTCCCTGATAGAGTATATCATTTCAAACATGTATGCAAAATTTTACAATTTTTAGAATTTTTTGGAATTTTCTGGGAGTTTCTGAAATTCGGCAGAAAAGTTGAAAAATCAGACTGATGGCGTATCAGTCGACTGCCCCATGGGCAGTCGACTGGCACGACCAATTTCAGCCTCTGTGAGAAATTTCAGAAATCAACTTTCTCTCATTTGATGCCATAGGGTTTGGTTGCTTGAGGCAATCATTTTGATGGTGTCAAAGGGGGAGAATGAGTGGTTTAAGTTAGAATTTTGACTTAAAATGGATGGTTTTAGGTATTTTGTCTAACTTAGACCTTGAAAGGTTAAAAATGGAGAGAAGACATGGATTAAGGGGAGGTACTTCTTAGGTTCTGATATGTCTTATATTTTTAATGTTGTTGTTGTTAAGTGGAAACTTAACTTGGATTGTGATTAGAATTGAAAATGGGGAGAAGACATAGATAAGAGGAGGTTACCTCTTAGGGTCACTATGTCTTATATTTTTCAATTGCTATCTTTTGCTATTGTTATTGTGGCTGTTATTTATCTCTAACTTAAACATATTGCCACGCATCAAAAAGGGAGAGATTGTTAAGGCAATTGACCCTTAAATGATTGAAAGATCATGGTTTTGATGTGTGTGGTTGAATATGTTTAAAGTTAGAGTGTTATGTTGTATTTGATGTGTGTGATTGAGTTTGCAGGATTTGGAGAATCACACATGGTGGACATATCCGAGGGACGAGAGCCGAGGGAGGAGAGCTCCAAGGGTAAGCCGGGAAGTGGACTTCAAGGGCACACGTGAAGGGTGGCATGGAGGCAAGCCAAGGGAAGGCTTGCGTGCGCATCCGAGGGACGATAGCCAGAGGAAGAGGACTTCAAGGGGCAAGCCAAGGGAGCAGACCTGAAGGCACACGTGAAGGAGAAGGTCTGGAATGGCTAGAGCTGAGCTGTGAAGCAGGGCAGTCGACTGACCCTGGGGGGCAGTCGACTGCCAAAACCCACAGAAAGTTTGCGGCCTCGGACCAGTCAACTGACATTTGGGCAGTCGATTGGTATACCCCAAAAACTAGCCGTTGGCTAGCAATTAATGCTAGGCCAGTCGACTGCCCTTGGGGCAGTCGACTGGTGCGGGCTGGACAGACTGCGAGTCTGTCCTGTTC